>JASPKZ010008362.1:2990000-3515000 GCA_030220185.1 Diploptera punctata | reverse complement strand
AGGATGATGATCATGATGATGATGATGATGATGATGATAATAATAATAATAATAATAATAATAATAATAATAATATAATAATAATAATGAAGACATTTTAGAAGAATTACATATGGAAGCTTTAAAAATCAACTTTTTTATTATAAGTCAAGATGGATGCAACATGTTCATCAAACGGAGGATCACAAGGTACCCAATCAGATGTTAAGCTCTCAACCTGCAGGACGAACAAGACTAGAATGTCCACTCAAAAAATAAATATATATAACGCTCAAAAAAGAAATACATATAATGGTATTTCTATTGAGGCAGAAACATGTCATAAATTTGTTAATGGACTATGATAATGGTGATATAATAATAGGCCTAATTTATTTATAAATAGGTTTACAATGAAATAAAATATCTTCCTGTGCACAAAGTTTTATTTTTAATTTTTATCTTCTTTCTCCATTCTTCTCTATCTTCCCATTCCAATTCTTCCATACCTATCTCCCTCATACTTCTTCTAATACGATCATCCATCCATTTAAATCTAGGTCGACCTCTCTTTCCTTTCCCAGATGCAATCCATTCCAAAGTTTGTCTGGATAATCTTTTCTCTGGCATTTATATAATAATAATAATAATAATAATAATAATAATAATAATAATAATAATAATAATAATAATCATATTTTTATTAATATACAGAATTTCAATGTTTACACATCTTTCTGTGCCTGAAGTTTTATTTTCCTTCTCCACTCGTTTCCATCCATTCACTCCATTTCCTCCAGTCCTCTTGTTCACATTGCAGTTCTTATTTCTTGCATCCACGAGTTTCGAGGACTTCCTTTCCTTCTTCCAGGTGGACACCATTCCAATGTTTTTTCTGGGTAACCTTTCTTCTTGCATGCGTCGTACATGCCCATACCAATTTAATTACTTCTATCTTATATAATCTACTATTGAATATCTAATATTCATTTTTTCTCCTATGACAGTATTTCTTATTTTTTATAATTTAGAACATATGCTTAATAATAATAATAATAATAATAAAGTTAATATGAGATAATGTATATCAGGACTACAAAGTACAATCAAGTCAATACTATTGTTTATTCGAACGGTGAGGATGGAAAAAACTGCATTTTGTTTCAAAAAACATAAGGAACTGACTGTACTGGCGCACGTCATACAATACCATCTAAGCAGCTTTTCAAAGAAAAGTAAAAAACACATATTTCAGTTAAATTTTAATGAGGACGACTTGATTTTCATTTCTATTAATATAGACTTTTTTTCCTCCCTTCCGTTTCACAGAAGTAGGAATTTGTCGCGGAGAAAAGAGTAAGGCTACTTAAATATTTTTTCCCAACGAAATCTTTTTTTTTTTTTCTAGTTTTTAAATTTAAGTACAAATTCTCCGCTGCAAGATAGCTTCCCCCTCAGCACCGCAGTTCCTCTCGGAATAAAAAGCTCATGTATCACCAGTTCAATTCATCGTTATGCAGCTTAACTTGTACAGTCTGCCCAAACAGTTACTGACCATTTGACCTGTCAACCTGGCAAATACAGTGGCTACCTTATCCTCACGGGAAACCAGTGTAATAAGATAAATAAGTCTTGTAGACGGCGATGGAATTCAGATACCTAACTAACTAACTAACTAACTAACTCACTTGGCACTATCGAACCCGTAGGTTCATGGCCGCGCGGACAGAAGCTCTCCATACATCCAAATCCTGAGTGAATGTTTTCCAATCATCTACTGTATAATCTACTTCCCTCAAAGTGATGTGTCGCCAGAGCATCTTATTCCCTCAAATTTCTAGTTTCCATACTTCTCCTCACTCCATCTATCCAACGTTCTCTAGGTCTGCCTCTTCCACTTCCATCAGCTTTGCAATCAAGGATCTTCTTTGGTATTCTATCTTCTTCCATTCTTATAAGGTGTCCATACCATTTCTTCTATTTTTTTAACTTGTTAGAAACAGCATTCAGAATTGTTTACACCTTTAAAATATCCAATGGAGCTGAAGTTTGGAAATTCAACAAAAACTTAGAACAAAAACTTATGTCGATGGAAATGGATTTCTTGAGGAGAGCAGCAAGATGTTAAAAATTAGACAAAATAAGAAGTACTGTCATAAGAGAAAAAAATGAATATTGGTTATTCAATAGTAGATTATATACGGTATAAGCAATTCAATTGGTATAGGCACGTACGACGAATGCAAGAAGAAAGATTACCCAGGAAAACATTGGAATGGTGTCCACCTGGAAGAAGGAGGAGAGGAAGACCTCGAAACTCGTGGATGCAGGAAATAAGAACTGGAATGAGAGCAAGAGGACTGGAGGACATGGATTG
Organism: Diploptera punctata; assembly: GCA_030220185.1. Lineage (NCBI taxonomy): Eukaryota > Metazoa > Arthropoda > Insecta > Blattodea > Blaberidae > Diploptera > Diploptera punctata. The sequence continues at coordinate 3,512,644 of JASPKZ010008362.1, read as the reverse complement.
GATGGAGAGAGACGAGTGGAGAAGAAAAATAAAACTTTAGGCGCAGAAAAATGTGTAAACATTACAATTCTGTATATAAATAAAAATAAAATATCCATCGTCCCCGGCCGGGTTTGAACTTGCGAATCTCTGAACTAGAGGTAAGCATGGTAACCACTAGTTCACCGGGACCGATGAGCCGATGGATGTTGATGGAAAGAGAACAAAGACTTAGAATAATTCAAGAAAACTTAAAAAAAATCTCTACTTTGTCAACCACAAGTTATACTGTGCAGAGTTTAAAACGTATTATTTGATACAATGTTCCTCTGAGCTTTACCTACACGAGCTATAATTAACCACGTACAGAGTTACTCACTTTTACAGTAACATGACACTAGACAGATGTTTGTTTTGGTGTGTGTACGGTTTACTCTTGTGGTTTCATACAACTGTTCTTCCGCATATATTATGTGACAGACTGACTTCTGCGGTTTGCGGACACGATACACAATAATTACAGCAATTAAATTTAAAGTTGCCCGTAAGAAGGACCGTTAGTGATCCACATAATAATGTTTATATATTTTTAATAAATAAAACTATCAAAAATTTATATGATTTCATAAATATTTATTTAACATCAGTAACACCTAAACTTAACCTAAATTCCAGACCACGGACAACCACAGGAATAATTCCCTTTAAGGAAAAATTCTTATAGGTTGACCGGGAATCGAACCTCATTATCAGTAGTCACAAGAAAGTTGCTGAATTCAAATATATAGGAACAATAATTACACACAGTAATGAGGTGCAGAAAGAAATAAAAATAAAATAATAATAATAATAATAATAATAATAATAAAAATAATAAAAATAATAAAAATAATAATAATAATAATAATAATAATAAAAGGAATCAAACTAAAAATATATAAAACCGTTATTTTTCAAGTTATACTATATGGATGCGAAATATGCTCTTACTTTAAGAAAGAAAAAAAATACGAGTATTTGAGAATAAAATAAAAAGATGAATGGAGGTGTGAGAAAAGGATGTAGTTTATCACCTTATAAGAGTAGGCTGTTTTAAAATATTAAACGTTTTAATGTATGCTGACGATGTGGTTATTATTCAAAAAAAGAAAATAATTTGCAGTACTCTTTGCATCAATTAAATCAGTTATGCCAAGAATATAATTTTATAATATCAAAAGAAAACTAAAATAATGGCATTTTGTGAAAGTGAACATATCAGATAAAAAAATCATAATAGACAACAAATCTCCGGAACAAGTAACAAATTTTAATTATTTTGGTTGTAATTTTACTATAAACACAAAAACTGAAAGATACGTAAATGTGAAACTGTCAAGATTTCAAATGATGTGTGGAACTATACATAGAACATTAAAGAACAAAACAAGAAGAGGTACTAGAATGCAGTTTTATAAAACATTGGCAGTTTCTGCATTACTTTATGGGAGTGAAACTTGGGTAATGATCAAAAAATTACAAAGTAGTATACAAAGCATAGAAATGAACTTCCTTAGAAAAACAAAAGGCTGCACAAGAATGGATCGGTTAAATAATGAAGATATAAGAACAGAGTTAAATATATATCCATTAAATGATAAAATCAAAGGATATAGAGAAAAATGGTTTAGACATGTAGAAAGAATGAACGTAACGAGATTACCAAAAGCAGCATTTAACTACAAGCCAAGGGGTTCATGGAAAGTAGAAAGGCCAGTGAAAAGATGGACAGAACGACTGTGAGGCGGAACAGGCAATTTGCCTAGCCCGTGAAGTGAATAATAATAATAATAATAATAATAATAATAATAATAATAATAATAATAATAATAATAATAATAATAATAATAATAATCACACACAGTAATGAGGTGCAGAAAGAAATAAAAAATAATAATAAATTTTAAAAAAATATCAAACTAAAAATATATAAAACCGTTATTCTTCAAGTTATATGGATGTGAAACATGCTCTTACTTTAATAAAGGGGAAAAATACGAGTATTTGAGAATAAAGTAAAAAGATAATGTGATCCCACTACAGGCCATAGGAGACCCTTGGAACAGTAGAAGGTTAATTATGAGGCTTTTTCTAGACAATCCGCACTTGATATCAGCCGGGATGTTAGTCCTTTACCCCTAGAAAAAGAGCCCGGCATTCATTTCAGTTAGAAGCTGAGTTGACCCCAAGAACATGGTGTCACCAGAAGGTTGTGGTCAGTTTTAAAATCTTGATCTCAAGGGACTAGAACTTTGAACCTTCCGGTATGTAGCGAATTGCCTTAACCAACTATGCTATGGCTTACCCCTGAGAATAAAGTGCTTAGAAATATTTTTACACCAAAGAAAGACAAACAGAGAGGTATACCCTGTCCGCTCTTACAGTGATCCTCGTCAAAACAAAACCATGTGACCTGCTCGCTTTTCATTGATTATGGACACCGACGTACGCTGTAGGAGCAATGTCCTTCCGCCATTCGCGCCACAATTACTGTTACTTTTGACAGGGAGATGACACAGCAATAGAAGACTCGATACTTTCAGCCATTTTGTTTCATGAGAATCGACTGAAGCATGACACAAATGCATCAACCATAGCCTATGTAATAAACTATTTTAAGTTGTAATTATTGATTAGGTATATTTTAGAATATTTTGTAAGTTTTGAATATTATTATTATTTTCATTCACGAAGAATAACAAGTATATTCAGAGGACATATTTTTAATTTAATGAAGGGAACTACTTTTTCGCGTACTTGCTGCTTATACAATGTAGGTTACGTCGGTGTCCATAACCAATAAAATGTGAGCGGGTCACATGGTTTCGTTTTGTCGAGGATCACTTTAAGAACGGACAGGCTAGGAGAAGACTTACACAATAGTGAGCTACATTATCTTTATGGATAACCATATGCCCGTTTACCGCTTCAATTCACTCCGCTCTTACTCATGCAAACAGTCTATCAGCTCCGTACAATAGTTTGACGTTGCTAGATTCATAGGTTGGTATTGCTGGATTCTGGTTTCGATTTATGTCTTACAGTTAAAAATGGCATATATATATATATATATATATATATATATATATATATATATGGTACATCATAATGGTCCTGGTACATCACAACGCTTCTCTGGGAGAAATTTCAAGGTAGGTTTCGACATGCAATGGTTGACAATTTCTTTCTAAGCAAAATTTACCGACTTTACACCATCCAAGTAATACCTTACTTGCCTACTATGTGCCTCTGTCTCTTAAGGCGAAATGCCGACCACATGCCACTCACGACATCTGTACAGAATAAGCGTAACTGAATCAAACTGGCTAGGTATCCCCAAAGGGAGGCCAGGGCACGATTTGGGTTGTAAGAGTCATAGGACTGACGGATTAATAATAATAATAATAATAATAATAATAATAATAATAATAATAATAATAATAATAATAATAATGCTTTATTTTAGCTGGCAGAGTTAAGGCCATAAGGCCTTCTCTTCCACTCAACCAGCGAATAGTAGAATTATACAAAAAATACATACATCTTACAATTTTAAGATATTATTAAAATACAGACTAAACAAAATACAATGATGATGTGATCTAATACTAGCTAATACTAACAAAAACATAGAATATAATAAAATTAAAATCATATAAAATAAAGTAAGTACTTCCTAGATGAATATTAATGGAATGCTCTATATAGTTGTTATGCAGTTAATGTTTTCATTGTATCGAACTTAAGATATCAGTTAATTTGGATTTAAATAATGATAGCGATTGACAGTCCCTGACATGACTGGGAAGTGAGTTCCATGTTCTAGTCATAGATATTGTGTGAGATTCAGAGTATAGACATGACCTGTGCTGTGGTATCAAAAGTAAAGAAGAGTCTTGTGATCCTGTTCCTAAATTGTGATGAGCCGATAAATTTTGAAAACGTGTTGTTAAATAACTTGGTAAATATGTGTCCAGAATTTGGAATAGTAAGGTAAGTGAATGTAAAGTTCTTCTGTCATTTAGGCGTAGCCATGATAAGGTCTGAAATGAAGGAGACACATGGTCATAACGACGGAGATTGAATATAAATCGAATGCACGCATTATGAGCACGCTGTAATCTGTCAGATAGATCGGTTGTCAGATTAGTCAGTAATATGTCGCAGTAGTCGAAGTGTGGCATTATAAGAGTCTGTACAAGTATTTGTTTTAATTTTGTAGGAAGGAAGTTTTTAAAACTAATTAGGGAGTGAAAAATTGAGAACACTTTCTTGCATGTATTATTCACCTGGATTTTCCAGTCTAGGTGTTGGTCCATGTAGATACCTAGTTTTTTACTACTGAGCTGTAGGGGATGTTTCTGTCATTTAGGTTAATGGTAGGGATATTTTCGTAATTTATAATGCTTTGGATTCGCCGATGTCCTATAATTATGCACTGTGTCTTGTCAGCAGTTAGATTAAGTCCAGGGACTGTCAATCGCTATCATTATTTAAATCCAAATTAACTGATATCTTAAGTTCGACACAATGAAAACGTTAACTGCATAACAACTATATAGAGCATTCCATTAATAATAATCTAGGAAGCTACTTACTTTATTTTATATCATCTTAATTTTATTATATTCTATGTTTTTGTTAGTATTAGCTAGTATTAGATTACATCATCATTGTATTTTGTTTAGTCTGTATTTTAATAATATCTTAAAATTGTAATATGTACATAATTTTTGTATAATTTTACTATTCGCTGGTTGAGTGGAAGAGAAGGCCTTATGGCCTTAACTCTGCCAGCTAAAATAAATCATTATTATTATTATTATTATTATTATTATTATTATTATTGTTTCCTCGACCATTGGGAAATTGAGTCTAGGTCACTATTTAATTTGTCTAGTGTGTCATGTACATGATTATTGTGACATGGGAGATTATTTGGCGAATTAAAATATACACTTCCGGGTGACCAAAAAATCAAAATAAATGTAGGTATAAAATAGGGTCTCCTCCCCCTGCAGGGTCAAAGAAAGACGTATAAACACTCAAAAAATCTAATTCTAAGTAATCTTAAAAAAAACAAATCTTAAATAAATTGATATAAGCTTCACAATCTAGGATATTTTTTTATATCTCTAACACCACAAATTAGAATTTTAGTTATTAAACTACCTAAATATAATCATAAGGTTATAACGTCTCCCGACATTTTCTTATTGTAAGGAAATGTTCCAAAGACATCGGAACCGGGTTCACTTTCTTCGAAGAAAAAAAAAAAAAGGGACTTTACCCTGGACCACAGCGGAGAATTGTAATACCTATTTAGCTATTCTTATTAAACATAAATGGTAACTAGGTAATAACTGAGGGGAAACAGAATAATTTATTAGGTTAGGGTAATAATGAACAATAAGTTATATTCTGAAGGCGCGCATTGTTCAAATATGTGTGTAACGTGTGACTGGCACACGACGGCCATGGTGTGTTTGCGGAGTGGGCGTGCCATTGGAACATTGCTGGCACACGCGCGACTCGACTCACATTCAGTGTTTATTATATCATTTCCCGCACACTTCCCATCCTTTCAACTCGCAAATTCTAAAAATTACCAACAAACACGATATGCGAATATGTCCAATATGCGGGAGCTTTGAAGACGAAATACATATATTTGGAAAATGTATTTTTTAATATGTCCAGGTTGTCCTTTTTGACATTTCTGGTGTTCTCTCCTAACATTGATGTAATTGTAACCCACTTCTGAGGTTGGGGTGCCTAGAAGGCTGGGTTACGTTGCCCCGATGATATGATTGATCATGATGATAATCGGCGCGCCAGGAGAGTCCTTAATCTAAGATGAATATGAATGATGATGATTGCGATGGCCATATGATGTTCGGGGACCGTTTGGGACTTAAAGTTTTCTGATATTTGTCTTACAGGTGAGGAAAACCCCGATAAAAACCTCATCCAGGAAACTGCCCCAACCGGGGATCAAACCCGGCCTGCTGCGTGACAAGACAGAACGCTGCCTCGAGACCACAGCGGTGGACTACGATTTAGAATATTGGAGGCGTCAGTTGTTATCGGAAAGATTTCTAAATTGAAAATGTTTTAAATATATACAACCTGGTAGCCACATTCAGTCACTGCAAAATAATGCTATGACCTATTCAAAATGTTAAAAAGGACGAGCTTGATTTTAAAGTGATTAAATTAAACTGATTAAATTCGAGGTGATAAACCACTGTGATTGAATGTAAATAAAAAAATCATTGAAATGTGATTGGTCATTCACTCCCATTCGGGGCATGAGTTAAATAGTCATCCCAAATTCTCTCAAAATAAGTTAAAATATATAAATTCATATTCTTCGAGTTATATCGATGTGAAACATGGACTAACCACTTTAATGGAGGAGGAAATATTGCGAATATTTGAGAATAAAGTCCTTAGGAAAAAGTTTACAGGTGAAAGAGGAAAAAATACACAACCGTAATCTACATGATCTTTAGTCCTATAGGAAACCAGATGTAGGCCTATTAAGAAAAATTAACTCTCGTAGACTGCGAATGAGCAAGATATGTGTCACGGTTGGGGGATGAAAGAGGGGCATGGAAACTACTTAGGCCCTATATGAAAGTTAGAGGTGTACCAGAATGAGATGGGGCAATAACATTCACCTTTATTTAAGGGAAATAAATTACACGGAAAATATCAGCTCAAGATAGGGATATATGGAGAGCATAGGCATTAACTTCCGGGTTCGATCCAGTGAGATAATTACTTAGTTGCTCCACGACTCTGTTATTTATATCATACAAGAAGTGGTGGTTGCTTCCAGTGTTCATTTGTTTACTATTTGAATTTGAAGTGTAGCCTACCTCAGCTTATATGAGTGTGTTGTTGGTTTTCTTTTATACAAATTTATAAAATAAAGATATGTAAAATGCCCGTCAGACAGGAATTGCGTTAACTAAGCGAATGCCTCAACAAGTCAAACACATGATTCAGTTTTGCTGGTTTATGGAGTAGCCTATAGCTTTCTATTATGCACTCTTACATTAGATCAGCGGTTTCCAATCTTTTTCGACTCGCGAACCCACAACGATCTGAGCTGGGTGAACCACTGACCTTTAAATATACATACAGTAGACATGAATAAAATTTAATTGCAAGTAAAAGGTTTAATAATCTTAAATTAACTTAACCCTTAACGGTTTAAACCTAAAGTTACTCTAGTTACGTCTTAAAATTTACACAACGTGTAGGCCTAGTTGTAGCGAAATCAAATACATTCCTAAAGTTTTTACATAACTGTAAATCAGTCATTCACGATAAATATTAATTTATTGTGGAAATAATGTGTGATAAATTCCCGATCTTACTCATATGTAACAAGGGGCATTGTAGAGTTAATTTAATTTTAAAATAATAATAATAATAATTATTATTATTATTATTATTATTATTATATTATTATTATTATTATTATTATTTTATGACAATACCGCAGAAATGAAGGACACAATATTAGACCTACCTCGAAATCCACCCTTCCAGAAAAGTTATGGTGAACTTCTTGAAATATTTTGCGAACCCCCTGAGGGTTCGCGGACCACATATTGGGAAACGATGCATTAGATAACTACATTTCTTAAGTCAACTTTTAAAATGTATCCGATTGCTGTAAACACATAATGTTCAATACCGTAAGCAATGTATTGCCTATTGCGTATTATTGTATAGCCTAATTTGACACAAATTTAAATAATTTCTATTGATTAATTTTCCATTGATTTATTGTAAAATATTAAATAAATTAAAACAAAGTATCTTAGAGAATATATTGCCAATTTGAGGGTTAATTAAATTGTGTGGTCACAGATACATTGCTATAAGCAAACATAGCGGCTAGTAGAACGATTTTTTTAAATTTCGGGTTTCAGGTAGATAAATCTCCATTTCTAGTGGTCGGATTTTGCTGTTTTTTTTGGGTACCTTCCTTGTCTTATTTCAATAGAATACATACAAATGCACTGCGAAAAATATAAATTTGAGAAAACAGGAAAAATTTTGTCAATTAGAGGTGAACAAACAGGCAAATGGAGAAAATTACATAACGGTGAACTAATCATCTTTATAGGAAACCAGATATAATAAGAAGAGTTTAAATCTCATAGATTGCGATTGACAAGACATGTCGCACTAATGAGGAATTAAAGAGGGGCATGGAAGCTCCTTGTAGGAAAAGCAGAAAGAAAACGCCCAGTAGGTAGAATAAGAATGAGGTGGAGGAATAACATTAACTATGATTTTAGGGAAGTAGATTATACAGGAGATGATTGGAAATATTAACTCAGGATGGGTATGTGTGGAGAGCTTATGTACGCTATAAAAGTTCCCTTGATATAGTAAGTGAGTTTATAAAATTAATTACAGATCCATAGAGTTTCATTGTATTTATAAAGTTGAATCTACGGGTTCTACAGTGCCAGTGAGTTAGTGATTTATATATATAACTAGCTAATACCCGGTGTGCGCTGCTACTCCTAAATAAATGTTAATGTGTTTTTACCACCAGCCGTGCGCTGTTATACTTGCCCGGGAATCTACTTATCCCGATCAAAATGTCACCAATGAAAGACAAAAATAGTTATTGTGAGTTATCCGTAAAAGACAAACATATGCTATCGCGGGCTTTTTTTATAGAATTTTTTTTAGATATTCAATTCCGTATACAATAATTTTGAGTATTTGTTATAGTTTAGGCAGCGTAAGCCATTTAAGCGTCAAAATAGGGAATTTATTTCCTGTTTTTCACTGCGAAGAGTGATTTTTAGGGGTGAAGGGGTTGAGTATTGCAACTCTCTTATAGCCTATGTTCATCCCCGAAATCTCCTGGACATTTTTTTCAAAAAGCCCCATCACAATCGGATGAACGGTATGGCAGAGCACGCTTGCCCGGGAACCTACTTATCCCGATCTTCTTGGAATCAATGAAAGACAAAAATGGTTATTGTGAGTTATCCATAAAAGATAAACAAATGCTGTCGCGGACCTTTTTTGTATAGTTTTTGAGATATTCAATTCTGTGTACATTAATTTGGTGTATTTGTTATGGTTTAGGCAACGTAAGCCATTTAAGCGTCAAAATAGGGACTTTATTTCACGTTTTTCGCTACAAAGGGTGATTTTTAGAAGTGAAGGTGTTGAGTATTACAAATCCCTTATAGGCTTTATTCATCCCTGGAATCTCCTGAACATTTTTCAAAAAAAAACATCAAAATCGGATCAACGGTATGGCCGCGCATAGAATACGAACAAACAAACCAACAAACAAACAAACATTGATTTTTATATATTAGATTACATCACTGGCTATTGATTCCTTCAGGGGAAAAAATATAGGCCTAAATAAAACGTAGGCCTATAATTCGAGCTCTAGTTATGACCGGGATTATCAGTGATGAGGCTATGATAGGCCTAAAGGAACATCTTGATAGTAAAATATTAGGTTTTGCTTGAGATGTTATATATTAAACAATGTATAGCTTATGCAGATGACATACTGATTACAACAAGAACCAGACAAGCGTTATGTGAAACCTTCACAAAATTGGGGAATCTTAAAAATTTGGTCTAATAATAATTCAAGAGAAAACAAAATATTTAAAATGTATTAATCACAATAGAAAATCTGAAAATATACAAATTGATGACATACAAATTAACACAGTAGAATCATTTAAATACTTAGGTACCAAAGTAAATGGACATAATACATTAGAAGAGGAAATTTAAGAAAGATTGGTAAATGGGAATAAAGCTTATTTTGCAAATAGAACCTTATTTAAAAGCAAATTAATATCAAAAACTGCAAAAATAAGGTTATACAAAACACTCATTAGACCAGTAGTTACATATGCTTGTGAAACTGAGGTCCTAAAAAAACAATAAAACAGAAATTACTAATTTTTGTAAGAAAAAAATAAGAAGAATATTTGGACCAAATAGAGGAACTGATAACTGTTGGAGAATCAAAACAAATAACGAACTAAACAAATTAATCAAAAATCAGAACATAGTAAACCATATAAGATCTCTCAGAATTGGTTGGCTTGGACATTTGATCAGAATGGATGATCAGAGACTGGTCAAAAAACTCTACAAATGGAAACCTATAGGAGGCAGAGCTGTAGGAAGACCAAAGATCAGATGGGAGGATAACACAATGAACGATCTAAGGAAAATTAAAGTGACTAATTTGAAAATGGCAAGAGACAGATTGGCATGGAGGAGGATTGATGAGAAAGCCAAAACTTTCACTTTTGAAGTTATCGTGCCTTAAGATGATGAAGTTGAGATGTTGTATTGTTGGACATGGGATAAAGCACAGCTATTATCTTCTTTATTTGTGAAGGGATGTAGGTTAAAAATAATCACACTTAATGGGGTATTACAGGGATGCAATGTGTAAGCTGTATATAATTGGCACGAATGAGTGTCTTGAGATGTTTTCAGATTAGAGTGTATGTTTGTAAGCCCCTGGTTAGTAAACCTGCCTCTAACTTGTTACCTAATGTGTAGTTTACTTTCACGTCTTCATAATTATTTCTCCCCCTCTGAACCCCAATAAGCGGCAGAGGGGATGTATTATATCATGTTCTCCGTGTGGGGACAGGGTGAGAATTGTATATGGTATTTTCCTTCAAATCAAAATCGCTCCAATATTTATATTAAATGTATTTCAACATTCAAAATTTCAACTATTTAACTCGTGTCCCAAATGGGAGTCAATGGCCAATTACAATTCAATGATTTTTTATTTACAACCAATCACAGTCGTTTTTCACCTCGATTTTATCAGTTTAATTGTATCACTGTAAAATCAAGTTCCTCCATTTTAACATTCTGAATAGGACATAGCAATATTTTGCAGTGACTACATGTGGCTACCAGATTGTATATATAGTGCATGAATGTAACCTTATCGTGGTTGCGGGAGATAATATAAAAACATTTGTAGCAATTGATTATACCACAAAAAAAAAGGAACCACTGTTTGCACTTTCTTAAACGTATTTTTCCCCAGGTAATAACGTTCCAGAAAAATATAATTGACATATTTACGTCATAGGACATCAGAAATTAATTAATATACAGTTTTGTGTGTTTCATTTTTTTTCCACTAGGGTGCATTCTTACAATGTTGCGATCCTTTGGCAATAAATAATATGATCGAGTTGCAGTGGATGAACAAATCATTTGTTTTCAAATATCGCCATTTACATTAAATATATAAATATTTTAAAATAACTATATGTAAATAATGATTTGTGCGTAAACAGCTTAATTTTATTTGTTCAATAAACAAATGTCACTCTTGATTTCCAAATTCTCTAGATAAATTTACTCCTCACTTCGTGAGTCGTAAATTTAACGATAATTTGGAAATCACTCGTGGCATTACTTATGATAAAACTAAAGTAATGGCATTCCAAGGCACCAATGCAATACGTAGCAAAACAGTGATTGGTAATACGATTTTACAACAAGTTAATAGCTTCTCCTACCTAGGATGTAACATCTCCTATCAAGGCGAGAACAGTCTTAATATAAAACTCACAATTTTTTTTACAAATGACAGCTGCCGCCGTCTCCCAGGAACCAAACGACATTCCCCTCTGTCCATCCATTGATCTTCATCCAATTCTCTGATATTCATAGCCGCTTGCACACCTTCTATCCAGATTTTCTTTGGTCTTCCTTTCTTCCTCCTTTACATTGGGATCCATTCCATAATAAGTTTAGGCAATCTTTGCACTGGCGTTCTTTTGACATGCCATATTGTACAAAAACATTAAAGACTTAATTTATATAAAACTCCCGCCCTCCCGACTTTCCTATATTGAAGTGAAATCTGAGTTCTAAAAAAGAAAGACAGCCAGATTAAGAACTGCAGAAATGAGAATCATAGTCCCGCGCCGTAGCCGAGCGGTTAAGGTAGGAAGCCTTGGCGCAGAGCTACGGGACTTGCGCTGGTTCGAGTCTCCATGGGGGAAGAAATTTTCTCATGGTATTTCGGCCAGTATGGGACCGGTGCCCACCTAGCATCGTGAGGCAATTGGGTAGCTACAATAAGTAGCGGCTCCAGGTTGAGGAACCAGCTATAACGGCTGGGGGACTCGACATGCTAACCACATGTCACCCCTACACTGGCTGTTGATCATCTACCTCTGTGATTGACACATGTGGATGTGAAGGGCCAGCAGCCGGCTGGTAAAAGGGCAACCGCTGAAAAGTGGAAAGACCCTCAATCGGAGAAATGAGAATCATACGCCGAACTGCTGGATATACTCTACTTGGCCATCAGAGGAATGAAGATATTTTAAAGGAACTCCATACGCAACCTTTAGGAGAAAACTATATCCAACAACAGAGACAGATGGCTACAACATGTATCCCGAATGTCACCAACTAGGATCCCTAATGCAGTTCTTTGGTAACCCCAACGAGGACGACGACGACCTGAACATCCACAAAAACGACTTTTAGACCCTGTCTAGTTGAGACCGAAACAAATCAACATTGGCCTATATTCATTAGGGGGGCCGAAAAAAACACATTTGTTTTATTTCGTAGTTGTAATAGCGCGGAAAAGTTGCGAATTATATAGTTTAAAAAAATTAAAAATTATCAAAATCGGTTGACTTTTCTGGTCACGCAAAGGCTCTGAAATTTGGCAAAATATGATAAAAAATTAATTTTTGCAATTATTTTTTTTAATATCAAGTAGGTATTGTTTATCTTTGCTAAGCATGTTTATGTCTATCTGTGGGATCTGGCAATCAATACTCTGGAAGTTATTTATGAAATACCAAAAATGCGTAAAAATATAACTTGTTCATTATTCTGGCAAATTTTGGAGCTTATGCCCGACCGGAAGATATCGACTGGTCTAAACCAAATTAAAACACAATGTTTTTAGGCTCTATTTGAAGACGTTACAAACTATTACATTACGAAAACATCTAATTAAAAAATTATAGAAATAATCTCAAAAATGAAGTTTTGTCGAACTTAGAGCCTTTGCGCGACCGGAAGATGTAAATCGATTTTGATATTTTTTTCTTTTCTTTTGTCTATATAATTCGAAACTTTTCCGCGCTATTACAATTTCGAAATAAAAAATGAGTTTTTTCGGTCCATCCTAATATTCATGAATGCTGTATGATGATGTTTTTATGTAATGTACATTTGGGGACAAAAACTAGTGCAGATGGAAGTCACTTTGCTGAAAGTAATGAGAGGATAAATAAGGGCAAATCTGCAATATTAAAATTAAATGGTGTTTTATGGGATCAAAATATTCCGATTGAGGGTCTTTCCACTTTTCAGCGGTTGCCCTTTTACCAGCCGGCTGCTGGCCCTTCACATCCACCTGTGTTAATCACAGAAGTAGATGATCAACAGCCAGTGTAGGGGTGATATGTGGTTAGCATGTCGAGTCCCCCAGCCGTTATAGCTGGTTCCTCAACCTGGAGCCGCTACTTATTGTAGCTACCCAATTGCCTCACGATGCTGGGTGGGCACCGGTCCCATACTGGCCGAAATACCATGAGAAAATTTCTTCCCCCATGGAGACTCGAACCAGCGCAAGTCCCGTAGCTCTGCGCCAAGGCTTCCTACCTTAACCGCTCGGCTACGGCGCGGGACGGGATCAAAATATAAGCTCTGAAATAAAAAATAAATATGTTTAGTAACTGGTACAACGACATACAGCGCAGAAACATCTGAATTAAAATATAGAACAATAAGTAAATTAAATTCTGCAGAAGTGGATTTTTGGAGGCGTTCAGCTGGAATTTCTAGAAGACATAAATAAGAAACAGTTTAATTTAAACACAAGATGAATGTTCAGACTTCAATTGTGGATTTTATAAAAAAGAAATAATTAAAATGGTAAGACCAACACACACACACACACTCTATTGAATAACACTAAGAAATTGGGACTGGAAGTAAACGTCAATAAAACTAAATATATATTCACACATAGAAATACAATATATAACGGGAATGGACAGTTGAGAGAAATTGTAAAGAAATGGCTGAATTCAAATATCTAGGAATAATTACAAACAGGAATGAGATGTTCTGGAAATGCATGCTATTAGGGCCTATACATTACAGGGAATCTTATCGTCCCAACTTCTCTAAAAAATTAATTAAACAGTTATTCTATATTATATGGATTTGATACAAGGATTCTTACTATAAGAAAGGTAAAAACATTACTAGTATTAGAGAATAAGGTTTTTAGGAACATTTTTGGACAAAAGAGAGATGAACAGACAAGTGAATTGAGAAGACTACATAACAGTGAGCTACATGATCTTTATAGGAATTCAGATATAATAAGAACAGTTAAGTCTCGTAGACTGCGATGGGCAGGACATATGACACGATTGAGGAAAGAAATGGGTGCATGGAAGCTCGTAGGAAAACCAGAGGGAAAGCGCCTAGTCGGTAGGCCAAGAATGAGATGGGAGAATAATATTAACCATGATTTGAGGGTTGTAGTTATACAGGGGATAATTGAAAAACATTAGCTCTCGCTAAGGATATATGGAGAGCTTATGTCCACACGGCTAAAAACCTACGGATTCGATAGTGCCAGTGAGTTAGTCAGTTAGACCTATATGTTAAATAACACTGGTCAACATGATTTTTGTCTCATGAGTACCAATAGTTGTATTCAATACAGTTTTTTATCGTGTTTTCAAATATGTATTCGGAATGTCTCCATCACCCTCAGTTTTTTTTATTTCAATTTCAATTAACGGATTTAAATAATTATTTTTAATAAAACAAACATTAAAGGGATTACGTCAAAATCAAAACATACAGTGGTGTACCCTGACCTGCAACCTGCAATGAGACCAGTTCCACACAGGTGTACCGGAAGGTGTAGCTAGAATGGTTAAATAGGTTAATAATTTTGTAAAAAAACGGGGAGGGGAAGAAGAGGACTGGCAAGTTATTCTAGGAGTTAGGAATGCGAAGAATTGCCCATACCAAAGCCTCCAGAACATGTGACATTAGATGAAGAGAGCTCAGATTCTGATGGAAGTAAGGAAGAAGAAGAAACAGATTTTGGTCATACAACTTTTGAACAAAGCTGTTCATCTGAGCCTCATTTCAAGAAGATCTTAACAATCTCATACGAGATTTAAAGTTATCCAAAAACCAGTCTGAAATGCTTGGTTCACGGCTAAAAGGATGGAATCATTCGGAAACCTTGCGTGGTGGAGAAAAACCGATGTCATATTTGAATTCAGGAGAAAAAATACTATCAGAATCACGTATTTTTCTTTGAGACAAAAAAAAAGTTTATTTTTTGTTGCTTAGTGCAATTTATCTCATTGAACTAATTAGTGTATTTAATCTAGGGCTTAATTATATACTGAACTGATATTAGAGTTGTAACTATAAAACACTAGCTAATACCCGATGTGCACTGCTACGCCTAAATAAATGAATATAGGCCTATGTATTTGAATACAGTAAGTAAAAAGAATTTTCACAGAGATCTGTTGAGCTGTTTAAATTCCGCTCGTGCGGCACATTCCCGGGCTGTGGTCTCGAGGTAGCGTGCTGCCTTGTCACGCAGCGGGCCCGGGTTTGGTTTGAGGTTTATCGGGGTTTTCCTCACCTGTAAGACAAATTTCACGATACTTTAAGGCCCAAACGGTCCCCGAATATCATCTGGCCATCATTATCATCAATATCATATTCACCTCATTAGATTTTAAGTTTAGGTTTAAGACCTCTCCTGGCGCATCATTACCCATCGTCATCAACCATCATATCATTGGGGCAGTGTAACCCCGCCTTACAGGCGCCCCAACCTCAAAAGTGGTTTATAATACGCCAATGCCAAGAGAGAATACCTGAAATGTCGAATGACAAGCAGGTGGCATTGAACAAAAAAAAAAAAAAAAAAACATTAAGTATTTTCTAAACTCAAACCGCATACTTGCAAAGATTGCCATTGCGCTTTTTTTTTGATAGCCATAGAGAAAGTAAGGCGTATTGGAAATTGAAGTCGTTTGAACTCGAACACGCGCGTATTCGAATGCAACGCTGTGTAAAAGTTTAATGTTATAAAAACACGCTCGTATTCTTCTTCTTCTTCTTCATGGTTTAGGCGTATTTACTAAGCCCGTTCTGCCTCCAAATTGCTGCTCTTTCCATCTTTTCTTTGGTCTTCCCAAACTTCTTCTTCCTCGTGGTGAATAGCTGTATGCTGCTTTTGGTATTCTATTCTCAGTAATCCTTGCCAAGTGTTCTTTCCAGCTTGTTCTGCATTTACGCTCGTATTCCAATACAAAATGATGTCAACATTTCAAGTCATTCTACGAACTACTTTTCGAGTTTTGCGAGCACAAACGTACGCAGGCTAATTTTTTTTATATATAAAGATAAGTTAGTAGTAGGCTATATGGGCGATGTTATGCATCAACCGGCTAAGCGCCACTTTTAAAAAATTGATATTTTGATGTCATCTGTTACACTGGGTCATAAAGTAAGTGCACGCACACTTTTAACGCCAAATATTTAAATATAACCTTATTATTAAAGAAAAATGTAAACGGCATCACTCGTAACAGAGATTCTATGTTTTGCAACAAACAGTTATGAAACCAGAATTTCATAAATGCTAATCTAAATTTTGCAAAATGCAGCTATGCGCCAAAGGTTCCCGCTATTACATTGTAGATGTATAACTGATAAAACAAGGAAAATAACTTTTTTGCGCGATAGTGCGTTTTGTCGTACTTACAGCAATGGCGACCATGATTGAAAGTTCACTTCCTACATTTCGGGATTGCCAACCTAAATAACTATACTGTAATATTACATTTACACCCACGTGCAAGAAGTAAAACCACTGCCCTCTATGTATACTACGTACAATGCATATACAAAAAAATATCCAAAAGGTAGTGTTAATATACATTATACGAAATAAATCACTGCATTTTAAATGAACTGAACTTTATTTGAAACAATAAATACGTACTTGCGGCAGTTTTATCAATAATAATGGTCTCACGGCTTCCTGTACTTTGTGAAATAATAAACACTGTTAACGTTAGTCAATTGTTTATAATGAACGCAAATATTTCCAACAAAGATGTTATTATTTTACTACTATTTACTATTTTGAAAACACCATCGCGCAAAAAAAATAATGTACAACGCACGTTTGTGAAGTGTTTTACAGAATCTCGGAAATTAGAAACTTCGCTACAACTCGGTATTTGAAACATTTTCCTCGATTCTGTAAATATCACTTCCCTACCTTGCATCTTAATATACTAATCCATCCATAGTAATTCTGCCCGAGGGCAGATTCTTCACTGCAATCATAGCATTTTTATGCTATGCTTGCAGCTTTACTAGGGAATTGTAGGTGTGGTAGCTTCCCGTTGCTTTCCACACCGGTGAAAGATGATGATGATGATAATGATAAGGGTGATGATGATGGCCATATGATTTCGGGGACCATTTGGACCTTAAAGTTTCCCTGACATTTGTCTTACAGGTGAGGAAAAACGCCGATAAAAACCTAACCCAGAAAAATTGTCCCGACCGGGGATCGAACCCGGGCCCGCTGCGTGACAAGGCAGCAAGCTACCTCGAGACCACAGCGATGGACAATATACTAATAATATCCAGTATTGTAAGTTAGGCGCTACAATAAATAGTGAAGATTGACTTAAACTATAAACGTAGCCTATTTTTCACGAAACTTACACAATGGCCAATAGCCGGTTGATGCATAACGCCGTCTACTTGATGATAAAGTATATTTGTCGTCTATAAAATCCCATCATCATCAACAACAAGGATTAAGCCCAATGGCCTGTTCCGATCTCATTATAGGCCGAATTAGTCCTTCCATCTCTTCAATGGTCTTCCCAACATTCTTCTCCCTTTTGGTTTATAATTATACATTCTTCTTGGTATGCGCTGTTCATTCATTCGTAATACGTGTTGAAGATAAGCATTTTGATAATATTTTATTCTTTCACAGAGATTAAATATATTAGGTTCTGTTCTTAAATCTTCGTTGTCTATAAAATCTAGCGACTGAAATTAGACGCAAGAGTTTATGTTTATATTAAAGCAGTGATTACTACAAGTGCTGTAACATTGTATACGTTTGGCTGATTAGTGACAAAGTCAGAGAGTGTAACATATGGGCTTTGCAAGTAATTAATTAACTCAACACGAATGGTTACAGAAGTGTTAGACCTGTGTGGAGAATCGATTACTGTAGAGTGTTGTTGACAATGAGGCATTGTGCCCGCACCATATGCCACTTGCGCTAGCCGCATGCCACTTGTCTACATTTTTACCTCATCTATAATTCTTACTCATGGAGTCATGGGACTCATACTCAGTAGATATCGGGTTCAATGTTCAGTCCTGGTTAAATTTATAGGATTTTATCAAAGCGATCCTCTGCTATACCAATTCCAAGATAAGTTCCAGTTGTACTGTAAACAAAATTGCATAACATATATCTCCGCCGACTCCATCTAAATGGAGGAACTCATGTGCTACTTTTAACCGCTATATGATTGAATTGTATACGACAGAAATATTGTTCTTAGGCAATGTCGTATTTTACGGTAAATAACACTGAATACAACATAAGATGGTACCAATAATTAGGAACTTCTAATTCTTATTTATTTATTTATTTAAGAAAAAATAATAAATGGGTCTACCTAATCAGGCGTTTGCGTTTTTTTCCATGATGTCAATAAATATATATTATTTACAACTTCATTGCGAGCAGAATGACTGCGACGATTAGCAGGACATGTGGTACGAATGGCGAATGAAAGAGGTGCATGGAAGCTTCTTTTAGAAAAATTAGAGGGAAAATCGCCCAGAGGGAAAATCAGAGGTAGGAGAAAACAATCATGATTTGAGGGAAGTAGATATACAGGGGATGACTGGAAAACATAGCTCAGGGTAGGGATGTATGGATAGCTTATATCCGCGCAGCCATGAACCTACGGATTCGATAGCGCTAGAGTTATTTAATTTATATAGGCCTATGCTTTATACCAACTCACCTGTAAATTCTGCTGTTATCTTCAACACATCCTCAATGGCTAATATAGGATTTTTTTCACTAAACTGTTTGAAAACATTCAAAATAATTTATTTTTCTCCGCTTTCAAATTATTTATTTTCAATGTTTTAAGAAATTCTACACAAAGCAGTGTTTTAACACAACTGAAATCCCAATGTATTTTGCATAGCGCGTGCGTAAGAATATAACAATGCTTGTTCTTCTTCATCCATAGAAATCCTAGGCCTATAGACCTGTTACGATCACACTGATGAATTTTGTATCCAACGCTTCTTTGAACGATTCAGATATCTCTTCCCTGTTGGACAATAACGAAGCATGGCTTTGGGAACTCGTCAAAACTCATTGGTCCTTCGGGCTAGAACCTGTCGGACATTATTCTACAGTTAGGCCTACTTTCATTTCTCACAAGACTCGGATGGACCAGAGGGATAAATTTGTCAACAAAGCACGTTTAATCAATTAAAATTGGAGTGGCGTTATACATCAGCCGGCTTTGCGCCATTACGTAAGTTTCTAGAAAAATACATTTAAAGTTTAAGTCAATCCTCACTATTTATTGTAGCGCCAAACTAACAATACTGGATATTGCAAGTTATTTTCCTTGTTTGACAGTTATACATCAACAATCTAAGAGCGGGAACATTTGGCGCTTAGCAGCATGATGAAAAATTTATATTAGCATTTATGAAGATCTGGTTTCATAGCCGTTTGTTGCAAAACATAGAATCTCTGATAGGACTGATGACGTTTACATCTTTCTTTAATAATAAAGCTATATGCTGTTTAAAGGTTTGACGCTAAAGTTTGCGTACACTAACTTCATGAGCCAGTGTAACAGATGGCATCAAAATCTGATTTTTTAATGACGCTTAGTCGATTGATGCATAACATCGTTCAATTGTAATCATGTAGGCCTATTTTAAGATTCTTCCATATGCATATAACTTAAATAGATATATGCTAAATAATATATAGGCCTATTTTTATTATTTTTATTTATTTTATTTGGAATATTAGAGAGCGAACTATATTTTCTTACATGCTTAAAGGTAAAACCATTATTCGACCAATAAAATGCAGTCATACATCTACTTTGTTTACATTACAACTCGAATTTAGCTCAGAACAGGTAAAGTTACCATTTTTTATGTTGAGGGTTTGTAACCGCCTAATAATTGCATTATTTTTATGTTAGTTACCAGTCTACAGAAACTGGAAGACTGATTTTAATGTTCAATAATGAAAGTAGAAAGGAAGCATGTTGAAAAGGGAACACAATGATACGAGAATACATGTTTGAGTTTTCCTTGTTTGTCGGTAAACACTTGGTGCTGAAAGTTAAGCTTCTTATGTCTAACATAAATGAACAAGATAAGTTTACATCTTTAGGCCTATATAGGCCTATCGTTAAGAGTATTTTTCATGCCGGAAATATTATAAGATAAGGTAATTTTAATAATAATTTTAATAAATTGAAAGGTACAACGAAAACACCAGGCAAGTCACTTTTTCCTTAAAACCTAGAAAAACATACTTTTAGTCGTAAGCCTATAACATACATATTTCCTTACCTGTGTGCCAAACTTTCTAAGTAAATAAACCAAGACTAAATTGTAGGCCCTATATACAAGTGATCTTCTTGGTGATAAAATATTAAAATATATATACAGTCAATATGCCCATTTCACCAATTAATGTTTTAAAATGGTCAACAAGTTTCTACAGCCAAGCTGTCATTCTCAAGACCAGATATTGACTGAAGACAAAATTGATAATATATAATAAACAAATTCAGTTAAAAACAAACTACGTCACATGACGCAATCATTCATAAGTAAACAAAACATAATAAAACTAATCCTCTTTTGTTTCAATTAAAGAAAAGAGGGCGCTGTATGGAATAGGGCCCTTGTCTTTATTCATGATTTTATCCTTATTTTTATAAATTTCCAAACTTTCAAGGACGTCAAGGAATTTGAAATCAATGACCGAACGAATCAGCCTAAGGTTAGTTTTATTGATAGCATGACCGTAATCATAAATATGCTGGGCAACTCCAGATTTTTCAATTCTGTTAAGTCTAAAATGGGCAATATGTTCATTAAATCTAGTTAAAATGGATCTTCTGGTTTGCCCAACATATTTCATATCACAGTCATTGCATCCAATTTCATAAATACCGGATTTTTTTAAACAATCGACTTTATCTTTAGGGTTTCCGAGTACACTATTTAATGTCAAAGTGGAAGTAAAAATTAATTTCGTATCTAATCCTTTGAATATCTTGTTCAAACCTCTAGTTAAAGAGGGAACGTACGGCATAATTGCAAAATTAGCTTTATTAATAGGAGAATGGAAGGCTGTAGAATCAGTAATAAGTTTTCTAAATTCAAATTTACGAATCAAATTATCAATAATATTTTCATTGAAACCATTACACTTAGCGATATCTTTTATGGTTTGTAATTCCTTATTATATCTATTTTTACTTAACGGAAAAGTGGTAAGACGGTGGACTAAAAAATTGAAACTGGCCATTTTATACTGTTTTACACTTATAAATTATAGTGCTTTCCATGGAGAATCTAATAACAATTAAATATTCATTTCGACAAAAAAAGTGATTTGTTTGGTTCTTTCCATATACCCCTCATTTGAAAATATTGATTTTTTTATTTACTTGCAACGAAGTTCTATAAAAATTGTAAATATCAAAATAAAATTAATAAAAGACACATTTTAATTTGAAAATGCTTACGGCTGGAAACATAGCTTATTATGCAAATAAAAATTGTCAATTAGTACCATTTTAAAAGTTGACGATGGAACATTGTTTAATATATGACGAAATTTTCTAAACAGAAGTTTGTTTTAGTTGAGGACAACTAATACATGATAGTGATTTTCATGGAGAATCTAAACCTCAAACCACATTTCGATAAAAAAAAAGTGATTTACCTGGTTCTTCCCCTGTACCCTTCATTATTGTAATTACGTCCACCGCTGTGGTCCACTATCAACGCATTGCCTCCGACGCAACGGGCCCGGATTCGATTCCTGGTCGGAACAAGGTGAGTTTTTTCGGTGTTTTTCCTCACTTGTAAGATAAATGTCAGGAAAATTTAAGGCCCAAATTTCCCGGAACATCATATAACCATCACAATCATCCATATCACGTTCGCCTTATTCATATGAATGTATGAATAAATTGTGCATCTTATCTTAAATGTTGTGTTGTCTCGGAGGTGCCAGCCATTGAGCTGGTCACTTATTCAGGGACATCCCCATACTCTGTATGATAAAAAGAAAAGCAAATATGTGATTAAGAGTTTAAAGTCCTCTCCCGATAGGTTGTATCCTTATTAGACCTGCGTGACGTGGTGAATCAGCAAATATTTACATATCGAGAAGTTAAACTAAAATGAAAAAAGAAATAAACTAACAAAGATTTTAATTACACAAGCATAATTCATTTTCTTAAGGAAATCCGATAATAATAATAATAATAATAATAATAATAATAATAATAATAATAATAATAATAATAATAATAATAATAATAATAATAATAATAATAATAATAATAATAATAATATTATTATTAATATTATTATTATTATTATTATTATTATTATTATTATTACTTACTCACTGGCACTATCGAACCCGTAGGTTCATGGCCGCGCGGACATAAGCTCTCCATACATCACTATCCTGAGCTAATGCTTTCCAATCATTCCCTGTATAATCTACTTCCCTCAAATCATAGATAATGTTGTTCTCCCACCTCATTCTTGGTCTACCAACTGGGCGTTTTCCTTCTGGCTTTCCTACAAGAAGTTTCCATGCACGTCTTTCTTTCCCCATACGAGCAACATGTCCTGCCCATCGCAGTCTACGAGACTTAACTGTTCTTATTATATCTGGCTTCCTATAAAGACGATGTAGTTCATTGTTGTGTAGTCTTCTCCATTCACCTGTCTGTTCATCTCTCTTTGGTCCAAAAATTTTCCTAAGAACTTTATTCTCAAATACTCGTAATCTCCTTTCCTCCCTTAAAGTAAGAGTCCATGTTTCGCACCCATATAATATAACTGGTAGAATAATAGTTTTATATATTTTCAGTTTAACGTTTTTTGAAAGGAGTTGGGACATCAAAAGTCTCTGCAATGCATAATAGCATGCATTTCCAGAATTGAGCCTATGTTTAATTTCTTTGTGCATCTCATTCCTATTTGTGATTATTGTTCCTAGGTATTTGAATTCAGCCAATTCCTCAAAATTTCCCTCATTTGTCATTAGCTGTCCATTTCCATTATATACTGAATTTCTACGTGTGACCATATATTTAGTTTTACTGATATTTACTTCCAGTCCTAATTTCTTAGTGTTACTCAATAGTGTGTGCGTGTTGGCCTTTAGTATCTCCTCGCTATCGGCCAGTAGTACTACATCATCAGCATAAACTAACAGCTTATTAATACCATTCAGTTGTAAGCCTTCCTCATTCTCTAAAGATTTAATGGCATGCTCTAGTACAAAATTAAATAGTAGAGGAGATAGTGCATCTCCTTGCTTCAACCCATTCTGGATTTCAAAAGTGTCTGAAAAGTGTTTGCCTACACGCACCCTACTCTTTGAGCCATTTAGACAAATTCGTATAAGTCTAACTAACTTTTAGGAATTCCGAACTCCAGCAGGATACTATATAACTTCTCCCTCTTAATTGAATCATATGCTTTTTTTGAAGTCTACATATAGTTGATGTACAGTACCATTATATTCCCATTTCTTTTCTAAAATCTGTCTTATACTAAAAATCTGATCTGTTGTAGACCTGTTTCTTCTAAATGCACATTGATGATCTCCTAGAATGTCATCAATATAGGGAGTAAGTCTGCTTACTAATATATTTGTTAGAATTTTGTACGAAGTTGAAAGTAATGAGATGCCCCTATAGTTGTTGCAATCAGTTTATCTCCTTTCTTATAAATTGGTACGATAATTGATTCCTTCCATTCATCTGGAAGAGCTTCTTTTTCCTAAATCATACTAAGCAACCAGCGTACCTTGTCCATCAATTTTTCTCCCCCTGATTTTATCAGTTCCGCTGGGATCTCATCTGAACCTGATGCTTTATACATCTTCAATTTTTCAATTGCCATTTCAAACCTCTAATGCACTTGGCTTTGCGACTAGCATTTCTGCTGTCTGTAACTTATCCTCCTCAATGTCCTGTTCTGTATGTACATTTAATAGCTGATTAAAATAACTTTTCCATCTATTTAATATACTCCTAGAATCTGCAATCATATCCCCATTTTCATTCCGAATTATGTTTGTTCTAGCCTGAAACCCTTTCTTCTCTATACTAATTCCCTGATATAATTCTCTAATATTCCTATTTTTTGCATTCATTTCAAGATCATTAATCTTCTCTCTCAAATATTCCCTCTTTTTACTCTTTAGTAACTTGGTGGTTTCCCGTCTAACACTACCCAATTGCTCTAAATTTACCTCATTTGGCTCGTGTAACCATTTCATTTTTGCTAGCTTTCTTTTCTTTACAATGTCGGCACATTCCTCATCAAACCATTTCTTGTTTTGCCTCTTTTTTAAACAACCAATGCTTTATAATGCTGACAATTTAATAGTATCTCTTATAGCCTCCCATTCTTTATTTATATCAGTTTCTTCTTCGTTTGCACATTGTCATCGGAAGATTCCAGTACTTCAAATTTATTAGCAATTTTGATTTGGTATTCTTGCCGCATTTCATCATTTTTCAAGTTTTTTAATATATTATTATTATTATTATTATTATTATTATTATTATTATTATTATTATTATTATTATTATTATTATTATTATTATTATTTATATACAGAATTTTAATATTTACACTTCGTTCTGTGCCTGAAGTTTTATTTTTCTTCTCCACTCGTCTCTCTCAATCCAATCCATGTCCTCCAGTCCTCTTGCTCTCATTCCAGTTCTTATTTCCTGCATCCACGAGATTCGAGGTCTTCCTCTCCTCCTTCTTACAGGTGGACACCAAATAATAATAATAATAATAATAATAATAATAATAACAATGCTATATTTAAAAAGACAGAGTTAAGGCCATAAGACCTTCTCTTCCACTCAACCAGCAAATAATAAATCATACAAAAATTACAAACTTATAACCATTTTAAAATATAAGAATATAGGCTAGACAAAATACAATGCGGGTGTGGTCTAAAAATGGCTAACACTAACAACACATGAAATAAAATAAAATAAAGCAAGTAAAGCTTCCTAGATGAATGTTTATAGGTATATACAAAATTGAATATAGTTGTTATGCAGTTAATATTTTCATTGTGTGAAACTTAAGATATCAGTTGTTAATTTGGATTTAAATAATGATAGTGATTGTCAGTCCCTGACTTGACTGGGAAGTGAGTTCCGTGCTTTAGTCATAGTTATTGTGTAAGATTTAGGGTCAGTTTCACCAACAGAGGTAAATGTATTACGCCACTTTTCTCCATATATAATACATAGCTTAAACTGGCGTAATACAGTTAGCTCTGTTGGTGAAACCGACCCTTAGAGTATATACATGTCCTGTGCTGTGGTATAGACACTAAAGAAGTCTTGTGATCTTCTTCCTAAATTGTGATGAGCCGATAAATTTGGAAACGCATTGGTAAATAACTTGGTAAATATGTGTGCAGAATTTGGAATCGCAAAACATGTGAATGGCAAAATATGTTAATGTTAAATTGTTTATTATAAACTGGTCGCTACAGACTCTACAGGTGGCGCTAGTTATCTGAAAGCATGGCTGACATCTTGGCCAAATAGACATTATATCTCTGTTTCTATCTCTTTCTCATATATGCTAATAACCAAATATAGCTATTCAGTGAACAAGCAGCAATCGTGCTGCGTACGCATTTTCCACTTGCAGCCATGTTGCACAGGTAATTTCCCGTGTACACGTGATATAGTTGGAAGTAGTTCAATTGCGTCATCGTCGTTGTTATTGGTTATTACATAGTATTGTTTTGCCAGTCCAAGTTATGGGTTTTGAGGATAAAGATAGGATTAGATCTATATTTAAATAGAGATCATAATATTGAAGCAAATTTCAGATTTAACTATCTTGGAAATCACGTTTTTAATAACTACCATAAAGAAGTGAAGATAAAAATCTCCAGAGCTGGTGAAGCTATGATCATGTGTATAGCATATCGAAACATGTTCAAATAGAACACAATGATTTATGACCTAAGATGATTCCAGATTCGACTTAGTTATCCATAATTTTTGTTAAAGAGATTGAAACCTCTCTCTCTCTCTCTCTCTCTCTCTCTCTCTCTCTCTCTCTCTCTCTCTCTCTCTCTCTCTCTATATATATATATATATATATATATATATATATATAGGAATGATAAGAAAAATAAATGCCTGGATGGGATTCGGACCCGGATCTCTGAGTCTGTACCTCAGTGTGATATCCATTACACTACCAGGCGAATCCAACACTTATTTTTCTTATATATGTATTATACTCTCCATATATAAGAAAAATAAGTGTTTGAATTGGATTCGCCTGGTAGTGTAATAGATATCACACTGAGGTACAGACTCAGAGATCCGGGTTCGAATCCCGTCCAGGCATTTATTTTTCTTATCATTCCATATTAAGCTTGCATTGCTCAATGTTAAACATGTAATTATAATATATATATATATATATATATATATAATGTGTGTGTGTGCGTGTGCGTTTGCGCGTGCGTGCGTGTGTGTGTGCGCGCGTGGTGTGTGTGTGTGTGTGTGTGTGTGTGTGTGTGTGTGTGTGTGTGTGTGTGTGTGTTTTGAAGAGAAAAAGTATTGTCCTACTGTTAGAAGGCTAAAAAATTAAAATGTCATTTTATGTAGTTGAAATTGTTACTTAAATTACCATGGAATTCACCTTAACACAAAAATTGTAATAATTAGAAATAAGGATATAATTTTTTAATTAGAAAATAAGTTTCATCCCTCCTCGCTACCAGTCTATCTCCCCTTAAGCTGTTAACATTAAACCTCAGAATTGTTAAGCTGGGGGTGGGGGTAACACTACAGCGTGCTGCGCTCTTTTTATATATATGATTTATATGAAGCATAAGCTACAAGGCAAAGATAAAAACATAAAGGTTTTTAGTTTCCCTCATTGAATGAGACTGATTACCCGTTACCGGACGTGTGTCCGACACGTGTGTGGCAGCCCAATTAGCAGAGCAACTTGTTAGAGCGAAACCCCACTTAACTTCAACAACTGCACAACTTTATTCCAACGTCACTAGTAGATGATTTATAAGAC
Source organism: Diploptera punctata (assembly GCA_030220185.1). Classification (NCBI taxonomy): domain Eukaryota; kingdom Metazoa; phylum Arthropoda; class Insecta; order Blattodea; family Blaberidae; genus Diploptera; species Diploptera punctata. The sequence continues at coordinate 3,485,086 of JASPKZ010008362.1, read as the reverse complement.
AAAAATTATCACCTCTAGAATTAGCGGACACAGTCATATGGGATTTTATAATTATCATAATCAATGTAGCTCATCTGTCTGCCTCCATTTCTATTTATATATACAAAGAGCTTAGGGCAATAACACGATAAGAAACATATTTTAATGTTTCAAAAAATTATAAATACTAATTGGGCAGTATTATTGTTAATACATTGTGTGCCTATATGTTTTAACTCATCACTGGCGCACTTACAAATGATTTAATCGATATTTCAATACATTTATTTGCTATCATTGTAATAAATTACGTTTCTTAACAGAATAAGGCTTACCATGTGTATATATATATATATATATATATATATATATATATATATATATAATCTAAATATATAAAAATTACGTGACACGTTGTTTGTCCGCGATGGAATCCTAAACTAATGAACCGATTTTAATAAAATTTTGCACACTGTGCGCTGTTTGATCCAACTTGAGACCTACGGTTGTTTATAACTAAATTTATAGTCGCATTACTTTTATTGCAAATTACTTGTTTATTAGTTAACAAAGAGTTATAATTATCTGTGAGTTCCATACGATTCTAACAGATGACGGTGTAAGGTAATTTGTTTATTATTTAACCAGGTGGCTGTGCTTTTTGTTGCAACCGCGAATTTCAATTGAGTTACAAATATTGATTATTTCATAATTTAAGTGTGTTCAGTGTTTATTTTATTTTCAATATATTGATAATAATATTAATTTCGTGTGTAAGTATTAGTTTTAAGTAATCTGGCTGAAAGACAGCAACTTAATTTAAATTTAACTGGACCGAGAAGGGACATTGAACAATATGGCGAATCAGTTCTAGATAAGATATCAAGTGAATTTCCGCAAATTGGTATAGGCCTATGTGACATAAATCTTACATTTAAGAAGAATGTCAATTTAAAAACATATGAAGGTCCTAAAGAACGGAATAACAGAACTGAAAGTAAGTCTGTTAGTTATAATAATATGCCTAATATTACAGGAACAATCTCCATGCCTCAATTAAATTAAAAACAAGATGACTAGAATATATCACAAGATGATATTACTATACAGAGATTTCCTGATGATGATGATGAGAATCCAAACTGCAAATAAGTTCGTAGAAAAAAACGAAAGTATAATGAAATCAGCAAGTCTCCTCAAAATATTCCATCAATAAATGTATATAATACTTACGATTCACTTATGGATGATTCTGAGAATGCAGACAACATAAATTTATCTCAATCAACAAAACCATACGGAAAAATTAACATAAAAATATTTAAAGGCGATGCGAAGTTCGCCGGGCCATCAAGTATATATATTAAAGTAACTTTCCAGTAAAAGGAGGGGTTAAACTAAGATAAAGAGCGAAAGAATATATATGACATGAAAAGAAAAATAAGAACCTGAATCAGGATTTGAACCCGGGACCTGTAACTTTATACGTTAGTGACATAACCACTAGTCCACTCAGAGATCCTAGAACAAACATTTATTTTTCTTCCTCATACATAATTCTCTATTATGAGAGGCAGCAGGACTTCAGTCACACTGTCATTCATGGCTTCTATAATAAGTAAGCATTTATTTGTAACAGTAACGCTTCTTTATTTCGATTTTATAATAATATTGTTGACATTTAACAATATGATATGAAATTTGTCATATTTGGCCTTCATACTTAAATGTCAAAAATGTAATTATAACATATGTACACCATATATATATATAGCCTATGTCCACCGCTGTGGTCTCGAGGTAGCGTGCTGCCTTGTCTCCCAGCGGGCCCGGGTTCGATTCCCAGTCGAGGCGGTTTTTCTGGGTGAGGTTTTTATCGGGGTTTCCCTCGCCTGTAAGACAAATCTCAGGAAAACTTTAAAGCCCGACCGGTCCCCGAAATCATATGACCATCATCATCATCATTATCATCATCATCATCATTTTTCACCGGTGTGGAAAGCAACGGGAAGCTACCACACCTACAATTCCCTAGTAAAGCTGCAAGCATAGCATGAAAATGCTATGATTGCAGTGAAGGACCTGCCTTCGGGCAGAATTACTATGGATGGATATACTAAATATGTATATAAATACATTATAAATAAACCTAATAGAAATGGAAGTAAATGACAAATGAGGGAAATTTTGAGGAAGCGACTAAATTCAACAATATTTATTAACAGGAATGATATGCACAAAGAGATTAAACATAGGCTTAATTCTGGAACTTGGTGCAGAACGACGGGACTTGCGCTGGTTCGAGTCTCCATGGGGGAAGAAATTTTCTCATGGTATTTCGGCCAGTGTCGGACCAGTACCCACCCAGCATCGTGAGACACTTGAGTAGCTACAATAAGTAGCGGCTCCAGGTTGTAAAGACAAGCTATAACTGCTGGAGGATCCGACATGCTGACCACATATCACTCCTAAACTGGGCTGAACGATCATCTATCTCTGTGATTGTACATGTGATGTGAGGCGAGGCGGTAGGCTAAGGGCCTTCTATCCCTGTCGCGCCAGGAGATTACTTCTTTTTTATTCTGGAAAATTAAGCTATTACAAATTATAGGGATTGTCAACTTCTGGGACACTCTGTATATATCTTTTTATAATGGCTGCCTTTACTGTATCAATTACTTTGTTTATATTTTATTGTAAGTAGTCTATTAATTATTTATCATAAGTAATGCCACGAGTGATTTCCAAATTATCGATAAATTCACGACTCACGAAGTGAGGAGTGAATTTATCTAGAGAATTTGGAAATCAAGAGTGGCATTTTGTTAGGACTATTTAACGAATAAAATTAAGCTGTTTAACTCACAAATCATTATTTAACTATAGTTATTTTAAAATATTTATATATTTAATGTAAACGGCGATGTTTGAAAACAAATGAGAAACGATAGGTACGCTTCTACTGCTTCTTTTGTTTATCACTGCAACCAGATCATACTATTTATTGCCAAAGGAACGCAATATTGTAAGGAGGAGCTTTCTTTAATATGGTAATTATAACACTGATAAATATTTGGTGAAATACGACTCTGATTGGTTGTAAAACAGAAATCATTGAAACGTGATTGGTCATTGACTCCCATTTGGGGCATGAGTTAAATAGTCATTAATATTATAAAGTTACAGCTAATACTGATATTTTCGCCTTGACAACTTTACAATTAGCTATCATTTATATAGGCCTACATATATCCATCCATAGTAATTCTGCCCGAAGGCAGGTCCTTCACTGCAATCATAGCATTTTCATACTATACTTGCAGCTTTACCAGGGAATTATAGGTGTGGTAGCTTCCCGTTGCTTTCCACACCGGTGAAGGATGATGATGATGATAATGATAAGGATGAGGATGATGATGATGGCCATATGATTTCGGAGACCGTTTTGGCCTTAAAGTTTTCCTGACATTTGTCTTACAGGTGAGGAAAAACCCCGATAAAAACCTCACCTAGAAAAACGCCCCGATCGGGGATCGAACCCGGTCCCGCTGCGTGACATGGCAGCACGCTACCTCAAGACCACAGCGGTGGACCCTACATATATAATAATTAAAATTAATGAGTTGTGAGTATATTTTTTTTACAAATGCTCCAGGTTGTCAGTTGTGAGTATAATTTTTTTTGCAAATGCCCCAGGCTGTCTTTCGACATTCCTGGTGTTCTCTACTGGCATGGCGTACTCGTAACCCAGTTCTGAGGTTGGGGCGCCTGGATGGAGGGATTACATTGCCCCGATGATATGATGGCTGATGATGATGATAGTGCTGCACCAGAAGAGTCCCTAATCCTAAGCTTAATCTAAGATGAATATGAATGATGATGATGATGATGATTGCGATGGCATATGATTTCGGGGACCATTTGGGCCTTAAAGTTTTCCTGACATTTGTCTTACAGGTGAGGAAAAAACCCGATAAAAACCTCACCCTGAATAACTGTCCCGACCGGGGATCGGAAAATAATAGATAATAAATACTGTAATTATCCTGGCGGTTCGGTGGAGCAAGGTGGGGGAGACACTCGAATTCTCACCACCGGGGTCCCCAGAATCGAGGTCTCAGTCACTCCAGGTGTGTTTCGTGGTGGACAGGTTTTTCCCGTTTTTTTCCCCCTGCCAGAAATGTCATTCCACCATTTCTTCATAAGTCCACTGCTGTGATCTCGTCGTAGCGTGCTGCCTAGCCACGCAACGGACCCGGGTTCGAACCCCTGTCGGGATAAGCTTCCTGGGCGAGGTCTTTTTCGGGTTTTTTTCTCGCCTGTAAGATAAATCTTGGACTTATTGTTGCATAAACTTAAAAACCTCTTACTCTCTGATAGTGCTACGCAATTGTTCAATTTCTACCTTCATGAGCGCCAGCAATTTGTTGTAGGAAATCATGCATTGTTCTTCTTGGTACTTCTGTAAAGGTGGGGTTCCACAGGGTTCGGTGCTTGGACCTTTGTTTTTTTTTTTCAATCTACATAAATGACATATATAAACTCCCTAAAGCATTGCAAACATTAATTTATTTGCAGACGACATGCCAATCTACATCCAAACAGACAATATTCTCTAAATGACGCTGTTGCCAATTAAATCCTATAGAAAATCACTATCAATCATTATGGGTCACCAGAGATTATTATCTACAATTAACCTAAACACAGTCTCGCATGTGTCACTAAATGGAGTTCAAACCCCTTATAGTGAGGCAGTAAAAATTCTAGGAGTATTTATTGACAACTTAAATTGGAATACACAAATAAACAATATATGCAAACAGTCTTCTCAATAATACATTAATTAAATCGGGTAAGAAATTGTCTGTCATTCGCTCTTAGGAAAATGTTAGTAGAAACACTTGCAATGCCCCATTTTGATTATTGTGACACTCTTTTTACAGACTTAAATATTATTTTCACTCAAAGACTTCAACGTGTTCATAATTCTTGCACACGTTTTATTTGTGGTATTCGCAAATTTGACCATGTTACACCGTCCCTGGAACAATTATTGTGGCTTCGTCTAAGACACTCTAAGAGATCGTAGAACTGTCCATTCCTATCCCTTCTCTATAAAATACTTCACACATCATCGCCTAATTATTAGTTATCACGCCGCTTCATCAGACTATCCGACACACATAATATTGACACTCGATCCCATCAGCACATTGTCCGTTATATCCCTCCTCATCATACTGTATATTATTCATTATCTTTTACGATCTCACTTACCAAAACATGGAATTCCCTTTCGCCCTATGTCAGACACTGTCAAACTATAACATCCTTCAAAAACAAACTAAAGAATTATTTAATAACAAACTAACTTACACACCTCACTGATAGTATTCTTTTAACAATTAATAAATTGAATTATTTATGAAAATAATTATTAATATTAACAAATGTTTTGTTTTGTTTTGTTTTAAATATTGTATAATCGTAAAATTAGTTTTTTATGTCTCATATTTCATTTGTTATATATATATATATATATATATATATATATATTAGACGGGGACAATTTAATTTGTCTTGCTTGTATACATTTTATTATTACTTTTTGTCTTAATTTTAACTAACATTAACTGGTTGCATTATAGATCGTAATATAATAGATATTATCTTTTTGATCAAATTTTTACTTAGTATTTAAATTAGAGTTAATTGAGATTGTTATATTCTGATCCATCCATAGTAATTCTATCCGAAGGCAGGTCCTTCACTGCAATCATAGCATTTTCATACTATGCTTGCAGCTTTACTAGGGAATTGTGTAGGTGTGGTAGCTTCCCGTTGCTTTCCACACCGGTGAAGGATGATGGTGATGATGATAATGATAAGGATGATGATGATGGCCATATGATTTCGGGGACCGTTTGGGCCTTAAAGTTTTTCTGACATTTGTCTTACAGGTGAGGAAAAACCCCGATAAAAACCTCAATGTAATGTATGTTTGTCCTGGTGAGTGGAAGAGAATGCCACATGGCCTTAACTCCACCAGGGTAAATAAATATAATCTAATCTAAAATCTAAATAAATGTCAGGTAACTTTGAGGCCCACAAGGTCCCCGACCATCATCATAATTATCATCATTAACACCCCCGGTGTGGATAGCTACAGGAAGCTACCACACCTATAATTTCCTAGTAAAGTTGCAAAGCACAGCATAAAAATGTTGAGACTGCAGTGAAGGACATGCCACAGGACACAACACTATAGAATAGAATTTCTCCATACTCATGTCATCCATTTCGTTTCATTTCGTTCATCCGCCCCTGTGACGGGGCGTCAGGGGTGATCAGCCGGCACCCTTGCAGTTCACAGGCCTCTATAAATACAGGCGCTTCATCTCATCTCATCTCATCTCATCCCTCGAACCAATTCTGAGTTGGACACGAGTTGAGGACAGTTATTTTTTACTGTGATTATTGCATTTAATGTAACATATGATTTGATTGAGTGAAAGATGGAATTATTCCGCTAGGTTAAATAGGCCTAAATATATAAATAACATAGCCTATAAATAAGATAATCTTGTAGAAGATTTCCGGGTTGTTGGCCGTGTAATTCCCCAATGTTTCACCAGAACTGCGTCCGGCATCTTTAAGGGTTGTCTTGACAAAACATATCCACACAACTCGCAAGAACCTCGCCATCACGGACACCAGTCTCAAGACAACCCTTGAGGACGTAGTCTCTGGCGAAACGTCGCGGAACTACAAGCCTCAAGACCACGGCAACAGCTCGGAAATATCCTACAGATCATCATACTAACTCCGGCCGTGAAAGCCTAAGTTAACATATAAATAAATTTTATAAGATCGTAAACTATTGAAATGAGACATGGTATAAGAAATTGCTATTAATATAGCCTATTATGTTATTTTTTATAGTTGCAGACGTAATGTGATGCGTCCGCAGATTGTGTGAATAGTAGGCGGTGGAAATGAATGGATGAGCAAGTTGGTTGGGTAACTGGATATTATGCGCCAGATGGCGTGTTTTAATGACACAAATAATTGGCAAACAATTCTACAGAGCAATTTTTCATAGCGTTATTCAGGTCTCGTAACAAAAGAATCGATGTTGTTCCTCCCCCCTCTACACGTCTCTGGGGAAACATCTTAACGCCACTCCGTCCCGTTATTACCGTTACCAAATCCTCCTGCAATTGCTTCTCTTTTATGTAATAAATCTTACACCTGTTCTAGTAATTGCTAACCATATAACTTACTATTTATCTACTATTGTTTTTCTACAAATAGCTAATGTGATTTGTCAAGACTAAATGAATAGTAAGTATGGTGGCTCTTTTTCAGTTGGTCTCAGTCATCACCGCTGCGGATTCGTGGTTAACATCGTTTATACAGGATGTTTTGGAATCAAATATTAAAAGCAGACTTCTAGGAGTTGTAGTAGGGGACTTAATAGGATAAAGTTTTGATAAGAAACCCATGTCGCTGGAAACGTACAATTCGATTGTAAATAATAAGTTTGAAGATTGAAACTAGCATATTGTGCTGGTCAGAAACATCGTGTGTCTTGTGTTTTCAGTGAATAGTTATTACAGAATTTTAAGGGTTGTACTACACCTGTCTAATCGGAGAAAGAATCTTTTTCCACGAATTCTGGCGGCAGCCAGAAATTATTTGGGGTGAACACCAGGTCTTGTGAGACGTGTGTATGAAAAATGTGCGTCGGCAGGTACCACTTTGTGCAACGAACATCATGGGTCGCCACGTGGAATCACACTATGTAGTAGCAACTTCCTAGATGCACCAAGATAGAAACATCGCTACCGCAAGCCTATTGTGTTTTCGAACTTCAATCTATTTTACATCTAAATGGTACGTTTCCGGACATGAGTTTCCTTATCAAAACTTTATCTATTAAGAGCCCGCCCTCTACAACTCGCTAGAAGTCTATATTACTTATTCTGAAACACCCTGTAGTTTGGACAGTTCTTAAAATATTTTATTCCAACCGGTCCAATTTCCCTTAAATCCCTTAACTTTATGTATTTTTTTAATGTCTATTCAGATTAAATCTTTTAGCTGTTATGTCCAAATTATAGAAGGCCTTCTACATGTCATTTTCTGAGTTTGCAAATATTGCTAGATCATCTGCTAAAAATAAGATGTTCAAAGTTTTGATAGTTAGAAATTTTATGACTTCATTTGTAATCTACAAAGAAGTAAATAAGGTGGGTGATAAAGGTCACCCTTGTCTTATACCTTGTTATTTTTCTCTAGTTTCATTATGGTTGTCTTTGCTTAATTTAATTTTAATTGTAGTATTTTTATGTAAGCTATATATTATTATTATTAGAAGTCTCGGGATTCCTCTCCTTATTAATACTTCCCATAATATATTTTTATCCTTTAAATGTATCGAAAGTTTTTTTCATAATCGATTAAAGCTATGCATAAAGTTATAGTTAAATAGTGTACATTTTTTTATTTAATCCATAATTTCTGTAAACTAATGAATAATGGAATAGGGAAAATTCTTCAAATTAATAAAGATAAATCTAAAATAACTTCTTCTTCTTCTTCTTCCCTTCCAGGAATAGGCCAATGCGACCTGTTTCGGTCCCATGTCCATCGTTTCCTTAGCTGTCCCAATGAACTTTTGCAATGCGTTTTTAAGTGTTGATCGTTTTGAGTAATCTTGTACGGTCCATTCTGTCTAAATGTTCCTTCCATCTGTATTTGTGCTCTTCTAGTTTATCGAGTATTGAAAATATCTCCAGTTAATTTATTACTGTCCACCCCTGTGGTCTCGAGGTAGCGTGCTGCCTTGTCACGCAGCGGGCCCTGGTTCGATCCCCAGTCGGGGCAGTTTTTCTGGGTGAGGTTTTTATCGGGGTATTTCCTCACCTGTAAGACAAATGTCAGGAAAACTTTAAGGCCCAAACGGTCCCCGAAATCATATGACCATCATCTTCATCATCATCATTATCCTTATCATTATCATCATCACCATCATCCTTCACCGGTGTGGAAAGCAACGGGAAGCGACCACACCTACACAATTCCCTAGTAAAGCTGCAAGCATAGCATGAAAATGCTATGGTTGCAGTGAAGGACCTGCCTTCGGGCAGAATTACTATGGATGGAATTTCTTACTGACTCGTGTAATCTATCCATGCGTGTATATCCTTTTACGGAACTTAATTTAATTTCAGTGGCTTGAATGTGTGAGATATATTTTTTGTAAGTACACAAGATTCAGATGCATACAAAAGAACAGGAACAGCTATAATTTTATAAAACCTGAACTGAGTTTCTCTTTGAGTCTCTCGGAGAGTATAGGCCTACAATAATATTCCTACCACCTCTAATAATATAGGCCTACTTTTATTTTCTTCTCTATTCTGTATTGCAAGAAAAATTCCTGGTATAATTTGCAGTCCTAAAAATACTTCCAAATAAATATTGCTAAACTTCCTTTTGACCATACTATTCAACTAAAGATAATTGAGGAGCTTACTTTCAAAACTCAATATCCCCAAAAAAAAATACAAAAATATACTTTTTTAATCCGACTAATTTTCCTGAGCCGAATCGATTGGTAATATTATGTTAGAAAAAAATATGTATACTATTTAAAATGGGTTGCTAAATTGAACTTTTCAATCAAAACTTAATAAATATAACAGCATATTATTTTCTACCAAACATTCGTAAATGCAATTGTATAGTCAATCTAATCAACATTTTTCAAAACTTTTTTTATTCCATTAACACATTTTAACGTTTCAGCTTACAGGTACTTTATCAAAACTTAATAAAATTAAATAATTTGCCGTTTTACGTGATTGATGGTATTAATTATTTTACTCAGCAGGTGGTATTTCTATACTCTTCAGAACTTGTATTAAATATTTTGAAACGACAATGTAATTTTTTTAAAGCTTTTCTTTGAAAACAACAAATTCATATTTTTTCTGTCAAAACTTGATATCTCCAATGTTAATTCTGTAATTACGCTTAAAAGTAAGTGTGTATCAATTTGGTATTTGCATATATTAATCTAGGGGTAAATATCTGAAAGACTGTATTTCAGTTTGGAGAATCCTGTATATGATATAAAGGCTACTATATTTTTATGTTTTCTGTAAAATCACAAAAAGTTCATATATTGAGTTTTAAAAGTAAGTTCCTCAATTCTGGATATATTATTTATTAGACTGTATTTTCTTACTATATTTGATGATAAAGAACTGCATCTACACACTTACTTATTTGCAAATCATCCGATTACCAGATCTGCAGAGTAGACTACGGTACCATGATCGGATTGTATATGGAATCGGATGAAACAGAAGACTAGCCGGAAATATCTGTGGGCGGAGAAGATTAAATGCGTTAAATAAACTGTGTTCAAGTGAGATATAGGCTACTTATGCATATTAGAATAGTAAGCCATATTACTGACAAAACTTACATTGCACTGGTCAACATGATTTTTTGTCTCATGAGTACCAATAGTTTTACTTAATGCAGTTTTTATCGTGTTTACAAATATGCATTCGGAATTTCTTCATCACCCACAGTTTTTTTTATTTCAGTTTTAATTAATGGATTTAAATAGTTATTTTTTAATAAACCAAGATTTCTTCCCGGAAAATCTTGGCGCACTGAGCGATGTGCACGGGGAACACTTTCATCGGGATATTTCAGCTATGGAAAAGAGATATCAAGGCAAATGGAATCCTAATATGCTGGCCGATTATTGTTGGACCACCAAGAAGGATGCTCCACAGGCGAAATATAGGAGAAAATCGTCATTTCTTACTTTCTGGGTGAGTCCGAATGTTCGAATATTGTGTAGTTACGAATGTAGAAAATATTAAAGTGTTTGAAATTATAAATGCCTGTCTCTTGGAAACCTTGCATGATGAAGAAAAACCGATATCATATTTGAAATCAGGAGAAAAATACTTTCAGAATACACATATTTTTCTTCCTGAGACAAAAAAAAAAGTTTATTTTTTGTTGCTCAGTGTTAACATTCAGTACCGATTCGTAGAATTTTTTCTCATAGTCTCAATTGAAAACACATAAAATTCCGTCACGCAGGAACTGCGTGAACTAAACGAATTCCTCTGCAAGTTGAGTTTATGAATCAATTTTCCTGGTTTACGGAATATATATGACATGAAAACTAATCATCTAACCGATATTTGAGCCTGAGAGCTCTATATGTTAGTGGCATAACCACTAGCGCACTCAGGTTCCTAGTACAAACATTTATTTTTCTTTCCTTATACATGATTCTCAATCACGAGAGGCAATGTAAGTCGGACTCATTGCTATCTTGTAATTCAAGTAAGAATTTTATATAGATTATTTACATTATAGCAGTGACGCTTCTTTATTGCATTATTAAAACATCAATATGGCCTATATATATCCACCGATGTGGTCTCCAGGTAGCGTGCTGCCTTATCATACAGCGGGCCCGGGTTCGATTTCCGGTCAGGACAGGCTCCTGGATGAGGTTTTTCCTCGCCTGTAAGACAAATGTCAGGAAGCTTAGGGCCGAATGGTCCCCAAAAATCATCCGGCCACCATTATCATGCGTATCATTATCACCATCAACCTACACCAGTGTGGAAAGCAATTCCCTAGAAAAGTTGCAAAGCATAGCATGAAAATGCTATGATTGCAGTGAAAGGACTTAGGACTGTAACATGATAAACCACATTCTGTTAAGAAACGTCATTTATTACAATGATAGCAAATAAATGTAGCCTATTGAGATATCCATAAAAAATTTGAAAGTGCGCCAGTGATGAGTTAAAACATATAGACACACAATGTATTAACAACAATACTGCCCAATTGGTATTTATAATTTTTTAAAATTGTTTAATGCCCCAAGTTGTCCTTTTGGACATTTCTGGTGTTCTCTCCTGGTACTGGTGTAATTAGGCCTATAACCCACTTCTGAGGTTGTGGCGCCTGGAAGGCGGGGTTACGTTGCCCCGACGATATGGTGGGTGATGATGATGGTGGTGCGCCAGGAGAGTCTTTAATCCTAAGCTTAATCTAAGATGAATATGAATGATTATGATTGCGATGGCCATATGATGTTCGGGGACCGTTTGGGCCTTAAAGTTTCCTGACATTTGTCTTACAGGTGAGGAAAACCCCCGATAAAAACCTCACCCAGGAAACTGTCCCGACCGGGGTTCGAACCCGGGCCCGCTGCGTGACAAGGTGGACATTTTTGAAACATTAAAATCCTTATTATCTCAGAAAAATAATATATGGCTTATCATGTTATTGCCTTAAGCCCTTCATATATATATATATATATATATATATATAGAGAGAGAGAGAGAGAGAGAGAGAGAGGAGAGAGAGAGAGAGAGAGAGAGAGAGAGAGAGAGAGAGAGAGAGAGAGAGAAAACTAGAGGAGTATTGTAGACTGTGATATAAGCCTTGATAATAATTGGATCCCTTATTTAACAGAGATAAATGTAAACAATGGCTGTTGAGTTTTAATGACTTTTTGCAGGAAGTGACCACGCCCAGAATTCATAATGATTAACGACATTTTCATGGTAATAAAATCTGTGAAATTTCACAGATACAACATTCCAACAAACCTAAAGCACGAAACACTGTGTTACAATGCCAACCACTACAATTTTCGGGTTTAGGTTTCACTCTAGACGTTAGATAGCGTCAGTGTAATATATTTTCAAATCAGCACCGTTTCGACAGACAACTTTACATGCATTATAAACAGAGAGGAGTATAGGATTAACACTAGGGCATCCGATAAGTAATGGTAACACACCTATAACACCACAAAAAATATTTAGATTACTTTTGATATTACGAACTTTGAAAAATAAAGCCAAGAAAGACTCTATAATGAAATTATACAAGACAATGGCAGTGCCTATTATTACTTATGGATCCGAAACATGGACAGTGACAACACAACACTCTGCCAGAATACAAGCTGCTGAAATGAGATTCCTCAGACCAATAGCAGGATATCAAAGAACAGACAAGAAACATAACACAGAAATAAGACAACTAAAAGTAGAGGAATTAAAAACAACAATAGAGAAATACAGAAGAAACTGGAAAGAACACTTTGCAAGGATGACTGAGAATAGAATACCAAAAGCAGCATACAACTATTCACCACGAGGAAGAAGAAGTTTGGGAAGACCAAGGAAAGGATAGAAAGAGCAGCAATTTGGAGCCGGAACAGGCTAGTAAATAAGCCTAAACCGTGAAGAAGAAGAAGAAGAAAAAGAAGACAAACTTAATTTATACTGTCTTGTCAAGTTAACTATACGTAGCCAATTTCTTAGAAGACGCGCACTCCATATGCAACACCATTTCTGGATATATCCTTCGTCTGATTGATCTACAGCTTTCTGGATATCAACTCTTGATTGTAACTAAATGCCTCGTAGTGGTTCTATGATCTTCCTGAATAAGTCATAGTCACAAGGGCACACGTCTGGTGAATTTGGTGGATGTTCGAGTACTTCCCAATTTCACCTTCTAAACAAATTCTACTGAACATCTTCTTAGGCCGGTATTACTTACTACATGTGCGAAATAGTGAATGTATTCACAAAATATTGCTCTTTCGAGACTTTCAATATTACAGATTTATACAATAAAGACTGTTCAACAATATACTACTAGATTACACTGGTCGCCACAAGGATCGCTGATTTACACAGTATTGACAATACTTATCGAATGCCCTAGTATATGTTTAAGTGCTTGGTGTAATGCAAGCCTGTTGTATGAGGAATAATGATGAACAGATGAGAATCTGATGCTCTGACATAACCTCTCTTGCAGAAAAGCATCAAGGGAAGAACCATATACCTCCTCAATATACAGGATGGAAGTAATGTAAGTGCGCAGATTTTAAGAATGTATTCCTTGCTTGGAATACAAAAAAATCGACTATTCTATGCCATTGTGGCACCTATGAATATTCGATCGGAGACAAGTGACTGTTAGCGTCATTTGGCCAGTGTGATAACCCACGTTCCCGCTAGAGTCAATTGCCAACATGTTCACTCACATATAAGAGGATTCATTCCTAGCATTCCACCTAGATTAGTGGGCAAGTTAATGTAATTTTGAGCAAGTTATGATCAGAAAAAGGGCGATTTGGTGTACACCATATTAGATCAGCGTTTACTTGTTTGTTAGCGGGTTTTTGTATTAGGTTTGCTACACTGTCTGAGCAATGACTAATATATATTTTATATTGTAAATATGGCGATTTCAGGTTACTTTGAGCTCAACTTCTCACTTTATTTTGTGACATTTCTTACATTTGTTTTGGGAAAAAATCAAAATATGTATTTCTCTCAGGTAATTATTCGCATATTGCAACAATAAATTATGTGTTTTTCATTTTTATTTGAATTTATGCAGGTGGCATAACGGCATAGAATCCACAAAGTTTCAGTACCGGTAACTTTTTTTTAAAATAAATAGGCCTACATTTCTTTAAAAGCAACGTTTTTCCCTAAACTTTAAATGCCGCCTAACTCAATAAATACTTGTCGTGCAAATCTAATATTCACTTATGTAATTAAAGCCAAATACAGGGATTTTGTTTTGTTCCTTTCCAGTTGTTGCAATACAAATTTATATGTTCGTTGTAAAAATATATAAACATTCTGACGTTGGGAATAACAAACTATAGATATTGCAATTATTATTGAGTTATGATTCTTATTATTAGTTATTAGGTTATTATTATTAGATATTATTATTATTATTATTATTATTATTATTATTATTATTATTATTATTATTATTATTATTATTATTATTATTATGCAGCGTGCTGCCTTGTCACGCAGCGGGCCCGGGTTCGATTCCCGGTTGGGACAGGCTCCTGGGTGAGGGTTTTTCGGGTTTTTTTCTCACTTGTAAGACAAATGTCAGGAAGCTTAGGTCCCAATGGTCCCCGAAAATCATCCGGCCAACATTATCATCCTTATCATTATCATCATCATCCTTCACCGGTGTGGAAAGCAACGGGAAGCTACCACACACATAAATCCCTAGTAAACCTGCAAAGCATAGCATAAAAATGCTACGATTGCAATGAAAGACCTGCCCTTGGGCAGAATTACTATGGATGGATTATTATTATTATTATTATTATTATTATTATTATTATTATTATTATTATTATTATTATTATTATTATTATTATTATTATTATTATTATTATTATTATTAATATTATTATTAAATAATCAATTGAGCTGGTGTTTACTTGATGAAAATCCATATTAATTAATTAAATAAAAATTAAACGTAGTTTTATTTGTTAACATGTCTGAAGAAGGTACAGTGTACCGAAACAGCTGTCACTGAATTATATAATAAATATGAAAATCAAATAAAACTACGTTTTATTTTTATTTAATTTATTATTATTATTATTATTATTATTATTATTATTATTATTATTATTATTATTATTATTATTATTATTATTATTATTATTATTATTATTAATATTATTACTACTACTACTACTAATAACGTGGAATTTGACCCCACTCAATAGAAAGTAGACCAAAGTAGCGGCATCTATCCACTTTACCTAGAACCCAAAACAAGAAAAGTGCAATGGGTAGTATTGGAACACACACATACACATGTATTTGAATGTGACAATACTGACTCTGTAACAGTGATAAAAAATCTTCGTTCAGTTTAAAAACTTCACTCTAAAAGTATAATAAAAATTCCAATTCACCTTACACAGAATAACGAAACATATACCTGTTATATTTTTTCGATTCCAAATTATTAAAAAAATATTGCGAAACATGTACTAGATTAGCAGTGAAAGTTAAAATAAATATTGTAATCTTCTCTTTAAAAAAAATACAGCCGTTTTGTAATGATGAGTTACATGTTATGAAGATATAAGAGGTTAGATTATAAATTGTCGACAACATGGCGGACATAAGAAGGGTATTAGCTCCCACTTAGCCACAGTTTGTACGTATCAGCAACACAATCACCCTTATGACGTCACATTCTTGTTTGATCGGATTACATTCTGGTGGTGGGATCCAGGAAGCTTATGTATGGAAGTAATAAGTCCTGCCCTGATACACATTTCCAGTCGGTTGGCTTTTGCCCATGTTTTTCAAAGCCGAGATCATTATTTTGGTTGCACAACTCAATCACGGCTCTCTAGATACCACTAGGCTATGTATTATATAGACTACAACAAAAACATTGGATTCTCCAATCTATGGTAATACATTACTACAAAAGTTTCAATTTTATGATGAATTGCTACCACCACTACTACTAAAACTACTTTTACCAGTAATAATAATAATAATAATAATAACAACAACAACAACAATGTGAAAACTCGGTGCTGTGAAGTAAAACATTCTGGACAAAACTAAAAAAAAGTTACTTATAGTTCATTGGTGGAGAGCATACTATTGTATGGTGCGGAAACATGGATATTAAGCAAAGGGCAAGCACATAAACTATTGGTGACAGAGATGAACTTCTGCAGGAGGGCTTCTAGAAATTCAAGAAGAGACAAAATTAGGAACACTAAAATCAGAGAAATGATTTATGTTTAAAGATATGTTCTACAAGTTATTGAAGAAAGAAGGCTGGAATGGTTTGGTCACGTTGAGGATGTCAGATGATAGGATACCTAAGGTGATATTAAATTTTGAAGCGGAGGGCAACAGAAGAAATGAGAGACCAACAGAACAGTGGATTCAAGGAGTGCATAGGAGTATGATGTCGAGAGGATTAACAAAGAGTGATGCAGATAATAAGGAAGTGTGAAGAGGAGTAAAATTTACATTGGATTGTAGGGAAACTACTGTATTATAGACAAATTAGAAATAAAGGAGAATAATTAATAATAGTATTATTATTATTATTATTATTATTATTATTATTATTATTATTATTATTCGATGGGCAGGACATGTGGCACGACTCACACTCTTTTGAACATCAAAAATTCGTTCGGGATGTGTTTTAAACCTCCCTGCACATATCCAGCTACAGTCAGGATTACTGAACAAAGTCTGCGAAGACTGGAGAACAGAAACGATTGTGTAGAATACACATCAGCAAAGAAATCTAATCACTCGACGATAGTGTGAACTGATAGACGTTAAGGATATTCATTATCATCATCTTCGCTTCAAGGTTTAAGCGATTCGCCTGTTCCGAATTCACAATGATTCTTTCCATCTCTTCCTAGGCCTATGTCTTCTGCATCCCTTAATCCCTTTGGCTTATAACTGTATGCTATCTTGGGCATTCTTGTATCTTCCACTCTCTGAACATGTTCTTCCCAGCCGACGCGGTGTTGTTGAATTCTACCATTTATTGAATATATTTCTAATTCACTTCTCATTTCTTCATTTCTTATGTGGCGCAATTTTGTGCATCCTTTGGTCCTTCTTAGAAAAGTAATTTCTGCACTTTGTATTCTACTCGAACTCCTCTTATTTGTTACGCAGGATTCACTACCGTATAAAAGTACCGGTATCGCTATTGTTTTCTAGAACTTCAATCTTGTATCCTTCCTTGTTTTATGTTTTAGTGTTCTATGAATGGTGCCACATATCATTTGAAATTTTGACAATGTATTGCCTATATCATTTATTATTTCATATCCAGAAGACAATTCACAACCTAGGTAATTAAAATTTAACACTTGTGATAGACTGTGATCATCAATCCGCTTCAGCACCGCCTTCAACTGTCGGAAGAATAGCATATCAAGTGGCTGAATGTAAGGTGTGCACCCAGGAGAGCTGGTCTTGACTGCATAACCATTTTTTGAGGTCGGATAGCATCGAGATGAGTTCTGTCACGATATGTCGCATTGGAAACTTCATCAGATGACCTTCGGTACGGCACGCCGTATGTCGACCATACAAACACTGCATATAACTACATTATTTAGAGGCCCTAGAGAAAAAATGTTACGATGACTAAAGTCACGATATCATGTTAGGTATGGTCCATTGTGAGCGGAATATCGAATCTTCGTAGCTAACAGTGTTATTGGGGGATGACACTTAGTTTATACATTTTTTGTAATCAGCACCTCAAACACATTAATATAAACCAAAACTTTTCAATTGCGATCTCAAATTGGGCTAACTCCCTTGTTAGCTACGAGGTTATTGTTCCTATCTACGTTACGTTTCCTTAAAATATCATGTTCAGTAATTACGACGCTAACTTATATTAATTATTTGTGTTTTTATTGGCATTTAAAAGAGGCTAATGCTATCTGTTAATGATACTAAAACAAGTTATGGTTCCTCTTACTTACGATTATATTTACAATTGCTTGATACTGTCATTACTAAACCTAACGAGTTGTTTTTCGTACTGACACTTACTTGTATTAATATATTCATCACTAATCTTAACAAAATATGGTTCCTATTATCACTTAAATCCTGTGGATAGAGGGTGAAGGGTGGGAGGGAGATAGGTAGAAGGAGAGAAAGGAAGATAAAATGATAGAAGGGAGAGAGATAAAATAAAAAGTCTGAGACAGGAGAGAGAGACAGATAGATAGAGATTGAAAATGTCAGTTTATCCTTTCACCTTATACATGGCACCCGGGCCTTATCCTTTCACCTTATACATGGCACCCGGGCCTTATCCTTTCACCTTATACATGGCACCCGGGCCTTACGATCTGTTGGGAGAGGAATTTTAAACTGTGGATCATACATCCTCAATTCTGGAAATACGTGCTATTATGCATTACAGGGTCACTGTCGTCCCAGCTCTTTCAAAACACGTTAAACTCAAAATATATGAAACTGTTATTCTCCCAGTAATATTATATGGATGCAAAACACGGACTCTTACTTTAAGGGAGGAAAGGAGATTACGAGTGTTTGAAAATAAAGTTCTTAGAAAAATGTTTGACCAAAGAGAGGTAAACAGACAGATGAATGGAGAAGACTACATAACAGTGAGCTACATGGTCTTTATAGGAAGCCAGATATAATTAAAATACATATCCATGGTATCTTTACCTTGTCGTGGTGGAGTGGCTTGTGTGCTTAAATGATCCTGAGAGCTATGCCGGCGGTAGCATTGCTGCCGATAGGGTTACCCATGCCGGACTGGTCGAAGGTGATAAGCCAGACGAAATAAGTACCTTGGTCGAAAGAGTGACGATCTTTCACCGTAAAAATACAACCGTCAAGAAATGCGGACATGGGTTCTACTGGGGTAAAATTTTCCGGAGGTCAAATAGTCCCCCATTCGGTTCTCCGGGCGGGGACTACTTCAGGGAACCCATGCCAAAGGCTCACCGTAGACTGCGATGGGCAGGACATGTTGCGCGTATGGGGAATGAAAGACGTGCATGGAAACTTCTTGTAGGAAAGCCAGAAGGAAAACGCCCAGTTGGTAGACCAAGAATGAGGTGGGAGAACAACATTAACTATGATTTGAGGGAAGTAGATTATACAGGGAATGATTGGAAAGCATTAGCTCAGGATAGGGATGTATGGAGAGCTTATGTCCGTGCGGCCATGAACCTACGGGTTCGATAGTGCCAGTGAGTAAGTAAGTAAGTAAGTATGTCTCCTAGACTGTGATGGACATGGGCATGTGGCACGAACGGGGAATGAAAGAGGTGCATGGAAGTTTCTTGTAGAAAAACCAAAGGGAAAACGCCCAATTGTTAGACCAAGAGTGAGATGGGAGAATAACATTAACAATTTGAGGGAAGTATATTTTAGAGGGGATGATTAGAAAACATTAGCTCTGGATAGGGATATATGAGAGCTTATGTCAAAGCGGTCATATCCTACGGTTTCGATAGTACCATTGAGTTACTTAGGATCATAATACCATATTGACCACACGAGGTCATGGAGGGCCTCCCCGAATGAGTGATCAGCTCCTTCGAGACAACAGAACATTAAGACGAAACATACCATTAACACATAGGCCTACATTCATATTAAACCTGCTGAATATGATAATGATGATGACGTTCGGGCACCGTTTGGACTTCAATATTTCCTGCCATGTATTTTACAGGTGAGGAAAAGAACTATCATGCACGAGAATTGTATTTACCGGGGATCGTACCCGGGCTCGATGTATACGAGGCAGCGACGCTAGCCCAAGAGCACAGCAGTGGAGAGTATGAAACATAGCGGCAAAATAATCAATGCCTCGGGCACGACACTATCGAAATGCGTCCTTCAATATATATCGTATACAGGGTGTTTCAGAATAAGTATTACATACTTCTAGGGGTTGTAGAGGGGACTAATAGATACAGTTTTGAAAAGGAACTCATATCCGGAAACGTACCATTTCGATGTAAAATAGGTTTGAAAATCGAAATACAATGGACTGATATCTTGTGTCTCGTGTTTCACATTAAGTAATACAGACTTCTAAGGGTTGTAGAGGGGATTTAGTTGATAAAATTTTGTTAAGGAACCCATGTTCGGAAATGTACCATTTCGATATAAAATAAGTTTGAAAATATAAACACAATGGGCTGATATCGGATGTAGGCTATTGTGTTTCTGAATAAGTATTACGGACTTCTAGGGGTTGTACTACACCTGTCGAGTCGAAGGAAGATCTTGCACTAATTCTGGCGACAGTACAAATTATTGAACACACTCTAGGTCTTGTGGGCCGTGTGTATGAAAACATGCGTCGCAGGTACACCTTGTGCAACGAATAACAGGGTCGCCACATGGAACCACACTTGTAGTACAACCCCTAGAAGTCTATAATACTTATTCTGAAACACAAGACACACGATATGAGCTCATTGTATTTCGATCTTCAAACTTATTTTACGTCGAAATGGTACGTTTCTGGACATAGGTTCCTTATCAAAAACTCTACAACTCCTAGAAGTATGTAATAGTTATTCGGAAACACAAGACACACGATATGAGCCCATTGTGTTTCTATCTTCAAACTTATTTTACGTCGAAATGGTACGTTTCTGGATATAGATTCCTTATCAAAAACTCTACAACTCCTAGAAGTCTGTAATACTTATTCTGAAACATCCTGTATTATTGTATGGGATAGGCGAGCAGCAATAGGAAGTCACTGGCTCGTGTAAATCTATGGACGGGCTTCATTTGGCGACGTTCGCAGTTAATTTGATAACTCCCAGTAAGTAGTGAACTGGAATACAATACATAATTACAGAGAGGATTTAAAAACCCGGCCATTTGAACGGAGTGTACCATGAAATAAATATGCTAGTCGGATTATGTCTGCCTGCCATTTATATCTATTCTGTTTATACACTCCCTTAGTCCAGTCTATCAACGAAATCAGCGTACCCACGCCACAACCAACCACAACAATAATTATTGTTCCAACTAACTCATTGGTACTATCGAACCCACAGGTTCGCGGACGCGCGAACAAAGACTGCAACGAGTTCATAATGCTTGTGCACGTTATATACAGAGTAATTCAGAAATATGGCTATACGTTTGATCGCATTTTGTGACGAAAATATTATTATTAAAGGAAATATGATATAATTGGAAAGGGAATCCTTCAAATTACAGTAGAACAAAACAAATCACTTACAACAGCACTAAGCAATAATTTTTGTGGGCTAGCGTCGAATGCCTCCACAATTCTCTTCGTTGTTTCTGCATCCGTGCTAATGCGAGGCCTTCCAGGAGGTTTGATTTTATGCATCCTTCCCGTTTCCAGCAGTCGTTTTCTCCACTTCCCCATAGTCGACGGATGCAATGCTACGTTAAACTCACGTCTTGCCCGTCTTGCGGCCTCACGATCATTAGCATACGTTATTGCTCATGCAGCAATTGTAATTTGCTGTTGCATATTCAACGCCATTTTGTCTAATGCGTAAGTTCTACACTGTTTTGTTTTATTCCATTATTGTAATTTGAATAATTGCTTTTCCAACGGTAATTTCATATTTCCTGTAATGGTAATACGTATTTTCATCACACAACGCGATCAAACGTATAGCCACATTTATGATTCACCCCGTATACAAACTCCCTAAATCAGATCACACAAACTCCAGCATTTCAAATGTTGTCTTGGCTCCAATTGGAAGATAGGAGAAAGATACATTGTCTCTGCTTCTTTTACAACCTTTTGCCTACCTCAACACGTGTTTATATGTCTACTCGTTTTCATTCATTATCTTCTCAAGATAACTTCAAAAAATGTACCGGTGCGAGAGAAATTTTAATTCTAAAATAGCTAGGCCTATACATCCACATCTAACATATCAATATTCCTCATCCTCCCTTGATTCAGCCACCCGACTCTGGAATTCCCTCCCCTCTTTATATCAAGGACTGCCCGACTCAAAATCAGTTTAAAAAACTCACTAAATATTTCCTTAGACTATATATATATATATATATATATATATATTTATATATGTGTGTGTGTATGTCCACCGCTGTGGTCCTGAGGTAGCCTTGTCACACAGCGGGCCCAGGTTCGATTCCCGGTCGGGACAGGCTCCTGGGTGAGGATTTTTTCGAGGGTTTTTCCTCATCTGTAAGACAAATGTCAGGAAGCTTAGGGCGCAACGGTCCCCGAAAATCATCCGGCCATCATCATCACATCATCCTTCAACGGTGTGGAAAGCAACGGGAAGCTACCACACCTATATTTCCCTAGTAAAGCTGTATAAAGCATAGCATGTAAATGCTATGATTGCAGTGAAAGACCTGCCCTCGGGCAGAATTACTATGGATGCATGGATATACATATACGAATGAATGTCAGTCTATTTGTCCTTTATGCATTGCTACACCATTCATCCGATTGTGATGGGGCTTTATGCAACGGGAAATGTAATTCAATATCTCAAAAACATCTACAAAAAAGTTCGTGACAGCATATGTCTATCTTTTTACGTATAACTCATAATAACCATTTTTATCTTTCAGTTCATTGACGCCAAGATGATTGGGATGACTATATTCCTTGGCAAGCGCAAGGCGGGTATTATTTTACGGATAACTCTCAATAACTATTTTTGTCTGTCAGCTTAATTATGCCAAGAAGATCGGGATAAGTAGATTCCCGGGCTACGCCGGCAATTTAAAAAAAAATTACGACATAAATGTATAATTATTTTTCTTTTTACTTATTCAACTAAACATAAAAACACATTTATTTAGCCTTAGCAGCGCACGCCGGGTATTAGCTAATATAATATATAACTATGTTCAATGTATATTTTTATTATACTTTTATTATTTGCATTTCCTTTACCAAGCCAATTACTTAATCAAAAGATATATCATTATTATTGTTATTTATTATTATTATCTTCTTCTTCTTCTTCTTCACTTCATGGGATAGGCAAATTGCCTGTTCCGCCTCACAATTGTTCTGTCCATCTTTTCACTGGCCTTCCTACATTCCTTGAACCTCTTGGCTTGTAGTTGAATGCTGCTCTTGGTAATCTTGATACATGCATTCTTTCCACGTGTGTAAACCATTTCTCTCTATATTCTCTGGTTTTCTCATCCAATGGATATATATTTAACTCTGTTCTTATATCTTCATTCCTTATCCGATCCAATCTTGTGCAGCCTTTTGTTCTTCTAAGGAAGTTCATTTCTGCACTTTGTATTCTACTTTGCAGTTTTTGGTCATTACCCTAGTTTCACTCCCATAAGGTAATGCAGGAACTGCCAATGTTTTATAAAACTTTAATCTAGTATCTTTTCTTGTTTTATTCTTTTATTATTATTATTATTATTATTATTATTATTATTATTATCTGTTGTTGTTTTAATATACGTTATTCTTTTCTTACCATCTGTATATTGTGTAGGCTATGTCTTTTATGTATTAATAATAAAGTTAGTAGATAATTTGTAATTGTTAATGTCTGTATAATTTAACCCTTGTGAAGTGGGAGAGAAGACCTTATGATCTTAACTCCATCAGATAAAATAAATAAACCATTAATTAGCCATCATTATCCTGAGCTAATATTTTCCAAAAATTCCTTGCATAATTTTCATCCCACAAATCATGCTTAACCTTCTTAGTGCCAGACAATCATTATAGTGGCCTTGGTAGTTCCCTGTATATATTTCAGAAATACTAGTGAATTCCTAAGAATTGAAGCTTTTGATGTAGATATCATAAAATGATTTTTGAAAACGTTTCTATATATTCATCCATTTTATTTACGTAGACAAAAATGTGACCATCGCACAAATTTACATAATAATAATAATAATAATAATAATAATAATAATAATAATAATAATAATAATAATAATAATAATAATAATAATAATAATAATAATAATAATAATAATAATAATAGCTTTATTTTACCTGGCAGAGTTAAGGCCTTAAGGCCTTGTCTACCACTCAACCAGGTTTAAAAAAAATACAAACAAAAAATAGTCTTAAATCTAAATTACAATATATATATACAAACGATTACAAGTTATGAATACAATACAATTTATATTTATAATGTATTTTGATTTACTCTAAATTTAACGAATTAAAGATATAATATGTACAATATATATAAAAAAACAGGAAAAGATTAATGACATAGTATAAAATTAAATAAATAGAGAAAAATTAATTATTAGACAACAGGTAACTGTATAAGCGTGACTTAAAGGTACCAAGTGTGCGGCAACCCCTGATATCTTGAGGAAGGAGATTCCAGGAGCGGGCAGAGGCTACTGTGAAGGAAGTAGAATAGGAGGAAGTGCTATGAAGAGGAATTGTTAGCAGACTGCTATCTTGTGACCTAGTGTCAATATTGTGGTAGGAGGATAACTTCTCAAATCTGAACGCCAGGTAAGATTTTTTTTTTTTTAAGATTTATTTAGCCTGGTGGAGTTAAGGCCATGTGGCCTTCTCTTCCACTCACCAGGACAAACATATATTACATAAGAATATAACAATGTTAATTAACTCTAATATTAAACACTAAGTAAAAATTTGATCAAAAGATAATATCTAATATACATATTACGATCTATAATACAACCAGTTAATATTAGTTAAAATTAAGACTAAAACTAATAATAAAATGTATACAAGCAAGACATATTAAATTGTCCCTGTCTAGTGTATATAAAAAACAGGAAAATAATGAGATATAGAAAACTAATTTTACGATTATACAATATTTAAAACAAAACAAATAAAAATATTTGTTATTCTTAATATTATTTACATAAATAATTAAATATATTAATATTGCTAAAAGAATACTATCAGTGAGGTGTATAAGTCAGTTTGTTATTAAATAATTCTTTAGTTTGTTTTTGAAGGATGTTATGTAGGAATGTAGAAATTCAGAAGCTTGAAAAGTAGTGAAAGAGAGTGCAATTTACGTCTGTCAGTAAGACGGAGCCAAGAGAGGTTATTAAAGTGTTCGGAAATATGGTCATAACGGCGGATATTGAAAATGAATCGAACGCAAGCATTATGAACACGCTGCAGTCTCTGCGACAAGTCATAGTTTAGATCATTGTATATAATGTCACAATAATCGAAGTGTGGTAACACAAGATTCTGCACAAGGATTTGTTTTAACGAAACTGGGAGAAAATTCTTTAAACGTCTAAGATAATGTAAGATGGAGAAAGTCTTTTTACATATGTGTTTCACTTGTGTTTGCCAGGTTAAATTTGCGTCTAGATGTAGTCCAAGATCTATTACTGAAGAAGAATAACGGATAATTATATTATTTATAGTAATGTTTGGAAGTGTAGATATGTCAAAGGTTGTAAGCAGTCTTTGTTGTCCCATTAGAATTACTTGTGACTTGTTAGGATTTAGATAAGCTTATTATATATTATATATATATATATATATGTTATAATTAAATGTTTAACATTGAGCAATGCAAGCTTAATATGGAATGATAAGAAAAATAAATGCCTGGACGGGATTCGAACCCGGATCTCTGAGTCTGTACCTCAGTGTGATATCCATTACACTACCAGGCGAATCCAATTCAAACACTTATTTTTCTTATATATGTATTATACTCTCCATTATTACTAGATGTCGCGAGAACTCGGTCTTCACCGCCATCTAGCAGCTGACTATATCAAGTAAGCAAATTAAAGAGAATATTTTTACCTTATAGCAGTGACGCTTTATAGATGTTATAATTAAATGTTTAACATTGAGCAATGCAAGCTTAATATGGAATGATAAGAAAAATAAATGCCTGGACGGGATTCGAACCCGGATCTCTGAGTCTGTACCTCAGTGTGGTAATTATAACATCTATAAAGCGTCACTGCTATAAGTTAAAAATATTCTCTTTAATTTTCTTACTTGATATAGTCAGCTGCTAGATGGCGGTGAAGACCGAGTTCTCGCGACATCTAGTAATAATGGAGAGTATAATACATATATAAGAAAAATAAGTGTTTGAATTGGATTCGCCTGGTAGTGTAATGGATATCACACTGAGGTACAGACTCAGAGATCCGGGTTCGAATCCCGTCCAGGCATTTATTTTTCTTATCATTCCATATATATATATATATATATATATATATATATATACAGGGTGTAAATGAATTATACCGCACAAATTTAACTGCATACAGAGGGGTATTATACAAGTAATTTGAGATAGGGAACCAATGGTCTACGAGGAAAAATGGGCGAGTTATAGGGAATCAAAGTAATCGCCAATTAATACAGATAAATCAACAGGAGAGCAAAGTAGGAGAGAAAATTATACTAGAATAACTTCAGATCTTTGTATTAATTCCGAGATCCTGATTGCTAATAATTCATCAACAACATTTATGAAATATTTGGGTTCTCAAATTCCTTAAAATGTCGAACTTAGCAGATCAATGCACGCCACTGCACTGGTTAAAGTAGAATCGGTACAATGAGAGTCTTTGCTCAGAGTGAAACGCGCAGAATCTGTCTAGTTAACGAGTGGCTCAATGGTTAAGCTATGGATTTGAGATTCGTTGAGATTCTAACACTGATGGTTCAAATCACGGCAGGCCACTTCCCCCCTTTTTTTCCTTTCCCTGCGTGTGTACTGTGATATTTTGACACTGAAATTTGTTCAGTATAGGCTGCGCAAAATATCTATTCCCGTATTGGTTATTACATTAGCATCTGATTAGAAGTTACATCCGTATCAGTCGCATGAAAGCATCATGGAATATCTTTACAGTTATGCTGAACTTGCCCAAAGGCATCTGATTTATGGTGCAATAGCTGCTGTCATGTAAGCGGAGCGGTATCCGAAAAAACGCCATCCTCACCGCAGAACCTTCGAGTCTGTTGATGGGCGTTTGCGGGAGCATGGGACGTAGAAGGTAAACAGAGTAGACGCCGGTGAAAGGCGTACGCGCTGCACTGCAGAGTTCGAAGAAAATGTTCTTCATAAGGTGGAAGATGATCATTCTACTAGTACTCGTACTATTCTACATGTAATGGGCACGAACCATCAAAGTGTATGGGAACTCCTGCACGAACTCCAGCTCTATCCCTTTCATCTGCAAGAAGTACAAGCCTTACAGCCAGTCGAATTCGCCCAACGGGTACAATTTTGTAATTGGGCTTTGGTGCAGACACCGCACTTTTTTTCTCAGTGTTATTAATTGATCAGGCAATATTTAATACGGATGAGCTGGTTCTGAACTCAAAGAACAGTCATATGTGAGATTATGAAACCCCTCATGCCATCTTTGAGAGGGTTCACCAGCAGAGATTTTCGGTACATGTATGGGTAAACCTAATTTCTGACCACATCATTGGCCTCTACCTTCTTCCCTAGAGATTAAATTGTGTCATTTGTAAGACATTTTTAGAACACGTCCTACCTAGATTGCTAGAAGTTCCTCTTCACATCAGGCTCCTCTCCATTTACGCCGGAATGTGCGAAATCATTTGGATGAAGTGATCCTGGCCGCTGGATATAAGAAGAGGTAGTTCAACTGTAGTTTGGCCACCTCGCTCTCCAGTTCTCTGTCAACTTGATTATTTTTGTGGGGACACCTGAAAACACTGGTATATGCGATCCCTGTTAACACAGATGCACTGTTAGTTGCACGCATAATCGCAGAATGCAATATGATCCGCGAGACACCGTTATCTTGAACGGGTACGAGAATCCTTTAGTCACCGATTTCGTCTGTGTTGTGAGAATGGAGATGGCCAATTTGAACAATTTCTCTAATGAGTCTGCAGGTGCTTTTTTTTCTGATTTACTCAAATGTATTGTTTCTTATTTCCCAATAACATTATGTATGCCATGTGTACATACACTGTACCTCTTCATGCTATTAATCACTACACTATCATTATCTAAATGCATAAGTACTGTACAGTACAATTGCACAGTTTATTTGTGAAACCTATTGTACTCTACAGTATGTGTATTATTATTACAACCTTTCAAACAATTACTGTACAATACGTACGTAGGTAGTTTTGTAACTCACGTACTGCGCCGACATTCCAATATCGTATTCTGTACAATAATGAATAATCAATTAAACCAGAAGTAAATCCACGTACGTAACTAATTTACAGGACGTACGTAATAAAGGAAAAAAGAAAAAGGTTGTTCACATACTGTACGTAGTTTCGAATGTGATACATCAAACTTACATTTGCGTCGGTAGTAAGACTGCTATAACCATTGAGCTAAAGGCGCAAGCTTGTTGCAAGTTACAGTCTCTGTATCATATTATTTCCATTTTAATTTGAAATGATCAGTGGCGTGCTGACTATTCTACAAATTGAATCAAAAAACATTTTTATTTGTAGACCATTAGTTCATTATCTCAAATTGCTTATATAATACCCATTTATACGTAGTTAAATTTGTGCGATATAGTTCATTTAGTATATATGCATTAGAGGAATCGGGTTTAAAACCTAGTTAAAACATTTATTTTTCTTTTCAAGTCATATTTGGCCTGCATTGCTAAATGTCAAAATTTAATTATATTATCGAATTAAAGAAGCGTTACTGCTATAAAGTAAATAGTCTCTTTAAATGCTTACTCATTATAGAAGCCACGAGATGGCAGTGCGACCGATGTCCTGCTGCTTCTCATGATAGAGACTCATTGAAGAAAAATAAATGCTTGTCCTTGAATGCCTGAGAGGGCTAGTTGGTATGTCACTAACGTACAAAGTTAGCATGACTTCCTAACTAACTCACTGGCACTATAGAACCCTATGTTATATATATATATATATATATATATATATATATTGTCATGGTTATTTTCGGTGTCTACTTAAGTAGGATCGATAAAGAGTTGTAAACATTACAAAAAAATATTTTCAGGAGAACGGACATTATTTAGGAATTCACTAATGCTTAACTTTTATTTTAGCCTGCCTGGCAGAAGTATCTATACAATTGAAATGTTGGTCGCTAGTGAAATCTAAAAGAATGCAAACAATGGAAATTAAATATTTAATTTAATAATTTTAACAGATTTTTGCTAGGATACCATCCGTAGTTTTAAAAGATACATTTTAGAAACGAAAAAAAAGCACACATTTATAACTAAAAAATACTATGAAAATGACGTCTAAATTCCGTTCCAGTTATATCAACATTTAAAAGTCATCAAAACTTATAAAGATGAACAAAAAAGAAGAAATTTGCGACTTTGTTCACCCAGGCAGAGAACTGGATACTACCGTTAAAATCCGCGGTGACACACTTGCAGGATTCGCTACAAACACCAAAACAACTCTTGATGCGCAGAAGAACATTTCAAACGAAATTTTAAAATCAGATGCATCCTTAAGAGCTTCAACATCAAAAGAACAGGTAAGTGTGACAACATGTGGTGCTATTTCGGATGAAGCGGAGAACAATAACTTAAACCCACCTTCATTTAGTCCCCAAAATCAAGAAACTGATCATAAATATATATGTCGTGGTTCTGATTCCCAGCCTATGTTTATATTCGATTGTGACGATGTAGTTCCTACGTCAGAATTAATTAGGAGAGCTGATGATGTGAAATTTGAAAATATAGTGGATATAAAAACAATTCCGCACGAAAATATTGTGATTGCTCCCTTGGCTGTAGAAAACAAACCAATTACATTAAATACAATGCAACTTGATACTTCAGCCGCGATTTCAGATATTATCGAAACTGGGAGAGTTCTTAGTAATCGAGAAATGCAGGAGAAGTTACTGAATAAAGAAACTGATTCCAAGGAACATAATGCTGAAGATTTAAGGTTACCTTATGAAGTAAATAATACATTTTCGACACTAGAAGAATTAATTAAGAATGAAGAACAAATTCTTAAAAATATCCTTTTTTACGGAGAGAAGTCTTTTAAATTCCCTGAAAAAATGCCAGACAAACACATGGGAGATACATTTAAAGAACCAAATGGATTCGCTACAAAAACCGAAACAACTCTAGATGCGCAGAGAAAAATTTCAAACGAAATTTTAAAATCAGATCCACCCCTAATCGCTTCAGGATCAAAACAACAGGTAAATGTGACAACATATGGCGTTATTTCGGATGAAGGAAAGGACAATAAACTACATCCACCTTCATTTAGTCACCATAATCAAGATACTGGCCATAAATATATATGTCGTAGTTCTGATTCTCAGCCTATGTTTATATTCGATTGTGAAGATATAAATCCTTCGTCAGGATACACTAGTAGCCCTGATGATGTGAAATTTGAAAATATAATGGATATAAAAGCAATCCCGCTCAAAAATACTTTGACTGTAGAAAACAAACCAATTATATTAAATTCAATGCAACTTCATACTTCAGCAGCGATTTCAGATATTGCAACTGGACAAGGTCTTAGTACTCGAGAAATGCAAGGGAAGTTACTGAATAAAGAAACTGATTTCAAGGAATATAATATTCTTGAAGAAGATATGAAGTTACCTTATGAAGTAAAAAATACAGCTACGACACTAGATGAATTAATAAAGAATGGAGAAGAAATTCTTAAAAAAATCCTTTATGGAGAACAGACTTTCATATTCCCTAAAAAAATGTCAGATAAACATGTGGGAGATACATTTCAAGCACAAAACGAAAAATTAAATTTAAAAAAGTATATTAATGAAATTTCAAGAGATACTGCGATTCTAAACAAGAGTGACAAAACAAATGATTTGACTAAAATGCTCCTAGCTTTAATACTGTCACTGTGGAAAATGATAAAATTCAAGAAGGAACTAAAAATCAAGAAAAAGAACTATGTTTTGAAATTAATGAAAATGGTTTTATAGGGAAATCTATAATCGATAATAAAAATCAATATAATAACAAAACCGAAAGCACTAGTGAAAACGATTCCAAATCTAGTGACATTGAAATGGGAGCTAAATTTCTTTCTACTCTTTCATATACTCTTAATCATGAAAGAATAGCAGGTGAAAACGTGGAATTACAAGTTGAAAATGTGATTAAAAATGTTCAAAATACAACACGTGAACTTGACGTTAAAGAGTCACAAATGAAAGAAACAAATACTAAAAATATAGTACCAGTAACAAAAATATTAAACGAAGAAAATATCGAAAACACAGAATTACAAATTTTACGTTTAAATGAGAAAAATAACGAAAACATAATATCGCAAATTGAAATAGTGAATAAGGAAAATAATACCGAAAAAACAAAACCACAAACGAATATATTAAATGATGAAATTATCCAAAAAATAAAAGAAAAAGAAATAACAGATGATAAAAAAATGGATCCTATTGAAACAAATGATTTGGAAATTACAGACATTAAGCATTACAACAATGAATGCAAAATGGAAACAAAAGGAGATGTTATGGAATTGAAAATATCAGAAATTATTGATGTACAATCTGATAATACGACAAAAAATGAAATAATCCATTCTGTAAGTAAAGCGGATTATAAACAAGTGTTAGAGAACAATTTACAGTCTGAACTAAATGAGGAACTCGTTCGAAAAATCCCAGAAATTGTTCCTGAAAATATCTTCGAAATGAAGTATGATTCCGATATATACAAGAAACAAAACGAAGGAGAAACTGAAAATGATATTATGAGAGAAGATAGCATTGCTAATTACGAAATAACAACCAGTAAAGATTCTGATAATACAGGTAATAGTAAAATTGGCCATGATTCTGTAGAAAAACAAAAGAATCCATACCAGAGAAAAAAGCTGAAAATTATATTAAGAGAGGAGATGGCAATGCTAATTCTGAACTAACAACCAATAAAGATTATGATGATTCAGGTAATAGTAAAATTGTCCATGATTCTGTTGAAAAACAAAAGAATCCATACCAGGAGAGAAAAGGGATAGTGAGAGAAAATAAGGAAGAATTTGCTAAATATGATAACGATCAAAGTAAAAATTTTCATCCTGAAGAAATAATTACGCGCTCTACCAAAACTAACTTCGTTCCCAAAGAGGACGAAGAAATATCAGAAGTTAATAAAGATAAGATCGAATTACCATTATCAACTAATATCGATATATTCCGAACATCAGACGAAATAGTCAAGAAAATTACTTCAGATTCTATTAAAATAAGTAATGAGAGTGCCTCGGGAGAAACAAATATGAACTTGACGAATAAATATAACGTTATGGGACCCTTTTCAGAGGAAGAAAAAGAGTTTATGTATGATACTCGTCATGAGTATTTTTATAAACCAGAAACAAATACAACAAACTTAGAAGAACCAATTGAAAAAGAGCATGAAAAGGAATTGGAGTCTCCCGAAGAGGATAAAGTCGACGAAAATGTAAAGAAACAAAACAACTTTAATGAAAACAAAGAGATTTGCATGATTATTAAAACGGTCAAAGAAAATGTTTTAATAGGCACTGAATCTCCAAAATGTGTATCTAATAAGGTCGAACAAACAAATGCTACTGAAAGTGATAATGGTAGGTCTACATCCATAAAACAACAAGAAAATTCAGAGGAAGGAATGGAAATCCACTTAAATGACACTGTGGAATCACGTGTTAAAGAGGGGATTAAAAAATTAGAAAATTCCAATAATAATGAAAGTGAAAAACAATCTACCTTTATACAAATAGCATTAAAGAATATGAAAAATATAGATGAATCTGAAATGTGGCAGTATGTAACTGAAGTGAAAGCTGATACTGTAAAAAAAATCAGCTCTGAAACTCTTCCATTTCCTGATCAAGGTATGATTCTAAATGAAATTAAAAGTAGAGAAGATGGCAGAACTGTAAATTTTGAAGAACCACACGGTGTCAAAGGAAGTAATATTTCAGATTCTACGACTGAAAACTATTCAATTGACTTGATTAAAACACAAGATATATTTAACAACAGAAAACTCCAGTTAAATAAATGTACTGTTGATGAACAGTCGAAAGCTGATATTTTGAATTTAGATTTCATCAATAATTCTCAAACTGAAAAACCTCCAGTCCTCAACTCAGAAATAACACATGAAATAGAACATAATGAAAAACAAAATACATATATTTCAAGAGATTTTGAGGCAATGAGTGAAATATTAGAATTTTATACAAATCAAGGGACTATAGAATCTGATGTATTTCAAAATCGTGGTCCTCACAGTGAAATGACTGAAGTAGAAAGGACGATAGACTCTGATACTACTGAAAATTCATCTGAAATGAAATTTAACAAATTATAATCAAACCAGAAAAGTCCTACATTCAAGATAATGAAAACGCTACATTCCCGCACATTTCTGCTGTAGAAAATTGCCAACTCAAGGATGTAATCAGAATGAAAGAGAATAGACAAACTTTCAAAGAAGATATCCCTTTAACGAGGTATGAAATTAGTAAAGAAGAAATCATTAAATGCCAAAAGCAAATGAAAATGTATATGTAATGAAAAATGAAAATATTAAGCCCGAGTTAGAATATCAAGAGATTCAATTGGAAACCAATTTTAAAGAAATTGTTGAAGATATTCCATTAACGGGGTATGAAATTAGCAACGAAGAAATTATTAAAATCCAAGAAACAAATGAAGACGAATCTCTTGGATCTGTAATGAAAAATGAAAATCTTAAACCCAAGGTACAAAATCAAGAGATTCAATTGGAAACCAATTTTAAAGAAATCATTGAAGATATCCCTTTAAGTAGGTACGAAATTAGTAAAGAAGATAACATCAAAATCCAAGAATCAAATGAAGACGAATCTTTTCGATCTGAAATGAAAATTGAAAACCTTAAGCCCGAGATAGAAAATCAAGAGATTCATTTGGAAACCAATTTTAAAGAAATCATTGAAGATATCCCTTTAAGTAGGTACGAAATTAGTAAAAAAGATAACATCAAAATCCAAGAATCAAATGAAGACGAATCTCTTCGATCTGTAATGAAAAATGAAAATCTTAAGCCCGAGATAGAAAATCAAGAGATCCAATTGGAAACCAATTTTAAAGAAATAATTGAAGATATCCCTTCAAGTAGGTATGAAATAGGTAAAGAAGATATCATTAAAAGCCAAGAAACAAATGAAGACGAATCTCTTGGATCTGTAATGAAAAATGAAAATCTTAAGCCCGAGATAGAAACTCAAGAGATTCAATTGGAAACCAATTTTAAAGAAATAATTGAAGTTATCCCTTCAAGTAGGTATGAAATAGGTAAAGAAGATATCATTAAAAGCCAAGAAACAAATGAAGACGAATCTCTTGGATCTGTAATGAAAAATGAAAATCTTAAGCCCGAGATAGAAAATCAAGAGATTCAATTGGAAACCAATTTTAAAGAAACCATTGAAGATATCCCTTTAAGTAGGTACGAAATTAGTAAAGAAGATAACATCAAAATCCAAGAATCAAATGAAGACGAATCTCTTGGATCTGTAATGAAAAATGAAAATCTTAAGCCCGAGGTAGAAAATCAGGAGATTCAATTGGAAACCAATTTTAAGGAAATCATTGAAGATATCCCTTTAAGTAGGTACGAAATTTGTAAAGAAGATAACATCTCAATCCAAGAATCAAATGAAGACGGATCTCTTCGATCTGAAATAAAAATTGAAAACCTTAAGCCCGAGATAGAAAATCAATTGGAAACCAATTTTAAAGAAATCATTGTAGATATCCCTTTAAGTAGGTACGAAATTAGTAAAGAAGATAACATCAAAATCCAAGAATCAAATGAAGACGAATCTCTTGGATCTGAAATGAAAATTGAAAATCTTAAGCCCGTGGTAGAAAATCAAGAGATTCAATTGGAAACCAATTTTAAAGAAATAATTGAAGATATCCCTTCAAGTAGGTACGAAATAGGTAAAGAAGATATCATTAAAAGCCAAGAAACAAATGAAGACGAATCTCTTGGATCTGAAATGAAAATTGAAAACCTTAAGCCCAAGACAGAAAATCAAGAGATTCAATTGGAAACCAATTTTAAAGAAATTGTTGAAGATACTCCATTAATGGCGTATGAAATTAGTGAAGAAGAAATCATTAAAAGCCAAGAAACATATGAAGACGAATCTCTTGGATCTGTAATGAAAAATGAAAATCTTAGGCCCGAGGTACAAAATCTAGAGATTAATTTGGAAACCAATTTTAAAGAAATGATTGAAGATATCCCATTAACGGGGTATGAAATTAGTAAAGAAAATATCATCAAAAGCGAAGAAACAAATGAAGACGAATCTCTTGGATCTGAAATGAAAATTGAAAACCTTAAGCCCAAGATAGAAAATCAAGAGATTCAATTGGAAACCAATTTTAAAGAAATTATTGAAGATATTCCATTAATGGCGTATGAAATTAGTGAAGAAGTAATCATTCAAAGCCAAGAAACATATGAAGACGAATCTCTTGGATCTATAATGAAAAATGAAAATCTTAAGCCCGAGATAGAAAATCTAGAGATTAAATTGAAAATCAATTTTAAAGAAATCATTGAAGTTGTCCCATTAACGGGGTATGAAATTAGTAAAGAAGATATCATCAAAAGCCAAGAAACAAATGATGACGAATCTCTCGGATCTGAAATGAAAAATGAAAACCTTAAGCCCGAGGTAGAAAATCAAGAGATTCAATTGGAAATCAATGTTAAGGAAATTGTTGAAGATATTTTGTCTGTAATCCTAAACTCCATTGTTGATAATAACATCGAAACTGAATACTCAACAGAGAAGAGGGAGATTGCTACAGATTCTAGAATAAAATCACGACATGAGATTGAAAGTTCTGCTGAAGAGAAAATTGATGAAGATAAACAGCTACAATACGAAGATAAAAAATCAGAAGCAGCCAAATTTTCTGCAGTAAAGCCAATTGTTAAAAGTAAGAAAATAGGAGAATTATTGGAAACATCCAACCTATTGCAATTCCAGGTCAATGAAACTGAGAAAATGCAATCTTTTGTCACTGAAGTAGATTCAAAAACAAAATTAATTCAGGAAATATTGGATAAATTCAATATGCTACAATCTGAAAAAACAAAATCCGCTATTATTGAAAAATACGAAAAAAGTGAAACTGAAGAAAGAAAATCCAATATTTCCCAAAAATCCCAAGAAAAAGATGCGAGTCAATTCGAATTCAAAATTTCTGACGACACTAAAATAGATAAAGATTTGGAATTCGATGAAAGCTCTGAATACTGTGATTATGAATCATCTGAAAAAGACATTTTACCTGAAACTGAAATTCAAGAATGTTCGTTTTTTAAATATGCATGTTAAATCACAAAATAAATCCAACTCAAAAGAAATTAAAACTTGCTTAGAAGGCATAACTGCAGATGGAGAAATATTCCCTGAAGAACAGGAAAGCACTTTTGAACAACACAGTGTCGAAAATGGTGAAAACGAAAAAATGTCCACAGTTTCCAAAAGAAGTTTTATTGAAGATGCAGCCACACGTTTTGTGATGGCCGTCCTTAAAAACGCAGAGGATGAAATAGAAAGAAAATCATCCGAAAGTATCCAAATAGGATTTGAAACGAAAGATACAATTTTTCTAACAACTAAAATTCTAAACAAAATGCAAGATGTAGAAGAAGGTAAACTTGAAATTCTTAAGACCATTGAAATCAATGAAGAAACTGATTTGTCGACAACAGATTATCACGCTGAAGAAGACAAACAAAATAAAATGTCGAAAAGAGAAAAAACAAAAGAAAACAATAACTTAAAAACACACATAATTGGAAATTCTAAATATAAAACAGAAATCCTAATGGATCACATAAATGGCGATTCAATAAAAAACACAAAAGATAACAATTTGATACATAATGATCTTCAAAATCTACAAACAATTGGAGAACCAAACGATGTTTCTTTAAAAGAAAAGTGTATTCTAGATTTTAAAATGTTAGTTGGCTCCGATATTTTTCTTTCCGATGAAATAAATAATGAGAGTATTGGTGATATAAATGAAAATGTGGTCAGAGAAATTATGTATGACATACTGTCTACCCATCAGATGTTATTTGCAGAAGATCGCAAATTACCCGAAACAATTTCAAACAAAGAAAAATCTGAACAATTTGAAAATACAATCATTCAAACAAAGATAAATTCTGAAACAAATGAAAGGAATAATTACTATTATGAAGTGTCTGACAGCACAGAAAAAAAAAGAATCAGATGATTTTGATTATTCTAAGGAAATAATTGACGTTCATTTATCAGTTAATATCGATACAACAGGCGATTTTTATAAAAATTCCCAAAAACAAAACGAAGACTTCTTATTGAAAGAAGATAATTCACATACACCATCCAGCAAAGATTCATTTGTAAAATTCTGCATACGCCAATAAAATGAAATTAAAATTAAATGATATATCACTGAAACAAGAACAGAAAACAGGTAAGGAAATTACTAAAGTTGCAGATAATCTTTCTTTGGAAATAAATATTGAAACAAATACAGAAATGAGCCAGCGAAAAAGTAATTCAGAAACTAGATGTGTTCAAACCGATGCTAGTTTTGGAGTCGATATTCCTTCAGCAGAAGTAGAAGAAATTCTTTTTCTATCAAAAAAGCAGATCAATCAATCGGATCAAGCCGGTGAGATTAAAGTGGAAGAAATTTTAACACTTACTCCACGCACATACTGCGAGTCTACTGAAATACAATTTTCAGATATTATTACTATTAATGAAGTTTCGACAACGTTGGACGTACAAGAAATAGATCAAGTTGATCAAGTTGCAATCACAATTCCAGAAGATTCCTATCAAAGTAGTGCAAATTTATCAGAAGATAGAATCCAACAAGTAGCTGAAGAATATTGTATTTTGGACATAGACCTACCCTACGTAACTCAGTCTACACAACAAGAAAAAAATGTCAAGGACGTAGTGGTAGATATGGAAGCGGGTCGAGAAGGAATGGACAAGACTAATGGGAAAGAACAGACTAATGAATTCGCTCCAGACATTACCAAAGAAGATGTAATGGTAAAGTTTGGACGTAAAGATTTTAAAATAGCACCAAATTGTAGTACACAAAGTACCGCGATTTCTATCCCAGTTGCACCTGCGGCGGGAAGCTCTTCTGTCCCTCATAAGTCCAAATTTAAACGTTTTAAGCACTTTATTTTTAAGACAATCTTAATGTCGAAAAGAGAAAAACAAAAGAAAACAATAACTTAAAAACACACATAATTGGAAATTCTAAATATAAAACAGAAATCCTAATGGATCACATAAATGGCGATTCAATAAAAAACACAAAAGATAACAATTTGATACATAACGATCTTCAAAATCTACAAACAATTGGAGAACCAAACGATGTTTCTTTAAAAGAAAAGTGTATTCTAGATTTTAAAATGTTAGTTGGCTCCAATATTTTTCTTTCCGATGAAATAAATAATGAGAGTATTGGTGATATAAATGAAAATATGGTCAGAGAAATTATGTATGACATACTGTCTACCCATCAGATGTTATTTTTAACTGAAGTGAAAGCTGATACTGGAAAAAAAATCAGCTCTGAAACTCTTCCATTTCCTGATCAAGGTATAATTCTAAATGAAATTAAAAGTAGAGAAGATGGCAGAACTGTAAATTTTGAAGAACCACACGGTATCAATGGAAGTAATATTTCAGATTCTACAACTGAAAACTATTCAATTGACTTGATTAAAACACAAGATATATTTAACAACAGAAAACTCCAGTTAAATAAATGTACTGTTGATGAACAGTCGAAAGCTGATATTTTGAATTTAGATTTCATCAATAATTCTCAAACTGAAAAACCTCCAGTCCTCAACTCAGAAATAACACATGAAATAGAACATAATGAAAAACAAAATACATATATTTCAAGAGATTTTGAGGCAATGAGTGAAATATTAGAATTTTATACAAATCAAGGGACTATAGAATCTGATGTATTTCAAAATCGTGGTCCTCACAGTGAAATGACTGAAGCAGTAGAAAGGACGATAGACTCTGATACTACTGAAAATTCATCTGAAATGAAATCTAAACAAATTATAATCAAACCAGAAAAGTCCTACATTCAAGATAATGAAAACGCTACATTCCCGCACATTTCTGCTGTAGAAAATTGCCAACTCAAGGATGTAATCAGAATGAAAGAGAATAGACAAACTTTCAAAGAAGATATCCCTTTAACGAGGTATGAAATTAGTAAAGAAGAAATCATTAAATGCCAAAAAGCAAATGAAAATGTATATGTAATGAAAAATGAAAATATTAAGCCCGAGTTAGAATATCAAGAGATTCAATTGGAAACCAATTTTAAAGAAATTGTTGAAGATATTCCATTAACGGGGTATGAAATTAGCAACGAAGAAATTATTAAAATCCAAGAAACAAATGAAGACGAATCTCTTGGATCTGTAATGAAAAATGAAAATCTTAAACCCAAGGTACAAAATCAAGAGATTCAATTGGAAACCAATTTTAAAGAGAAATCATTGAAGATATCCCTTAAAGTAGGTACGAAAATTAGTAAAGAAGATAACATCAAAATCCAAGAATCAAATGAAGACGAATCTTTTCGATCTGAAATGAAAATTGAAAACCTTAAGCCTGAGATAGAAAATCAAGAGATTCAATTGGAAACCAATTTTAAAGAAATTGTTGAAGATATTCCATTAATGGCGTATGAAATTAGTGAAGAAGAAATCATTAAAAGCCAAGAAACATATGAAGACGAATCTCTTGGATCTGTAATGAAAAATGAAAATCTTAAGCCCGAGGTACAAAATCTAGAGATTAAATTGGAAACCAATTTTAAAGAAATGATTGAAGATATCCCATTAACGGGGTATGAAATTAGTAAAGAAAATATCATCAAAAGCGAAGAAACAAATGAAGACGAATCTCTTGGATCTGAAATGAAAATTGAAAACCTTAAGCCCAAGATAGAAAATCAAGAGATTCAATTGGAAACCAATTTTAAAGAAATTGTTGAAGATATTCCATTAACGGGGTATGAAATTAGTGAAGAAGAAATCATTAAAAGCCAAGAAACATATGAAGACGAATATCTTGGATCTATAATGAAAAATGAAAATCTTAAGCCCGAGATAGAAAATCCAGAGATTAAATTGAAAATCAATTTTAAAGAAATCATTGAAGTTGTCCCATTAACGGGGTATGAAATTAGTAAAGAAGA
Source organism: Diploptera punctata (assembly GCA_030220185.1). Taxonomy (NCBI): domain Eukaryota; kingdom Metazoa; phylum Arthropoda; class Insecta; order Blattodea; family Blaberidae; genus Diploptera; species Diploptera punctata. The sequence goes on along the minus strand of JASPKZ010008362.1, from coordinate 3,444,360 downwards.
TATCATCAAAAGCCAAGAAACAAATGATGACGAATCTCTCGGATCTGAAATGAAAAATGAAAACCTTAAGCCCGAGGTAGAAAATCAAGAGATTCAATTGGAAATCAATGTTAAGGAAATTGTTGAAGATATTTTGTCTGTAATCCTAAACTCCATTGTTGATAATAACATCGAAACTGAATACTCAACAGAGAAGAGGGAGATTGCTACAGATTCTAGAATAAAATCACGACATGAGATTGAAAGTTCTGCTGAAGAGAAAATTGATGAAGATAAACAGCTACAATACGAAGATAAAAAAATCAGAAGCAGCCAAATTTTTCTGCAGTAAAGCCAATTGTTAAAGTAAGAAAATAGGAGAATTATTGGAAACATCCAACCTATTGCAATTCCAGGTCAATGAAACTGAGAAAACCGCAATCTTTTGTCACTGAAGTAGATTCAAAAACAAAATTAATTCAGGTAATATTGGATAAATTCAATATGCTACAATCTGAAAAAAAAAATCCGCTATTATTGAAAATACGAAAAAAGTGAAACTGAAGAAAGAAAATCCGATATTTCCCAAAAATCCCAAGAAAAAGATGCGAGTCAATTCGAATTCAAAATTTCTGACGACACTAAAATAGATAAAGAGATTGGAATTCGATGAAAGCTCTGAATACTGTGATTATGAATCATCTGAAAAAGACATTTTACCTGAAACTGAAATTCAAGAATGTTCGTTTTTAAATATGCATGTTAAATCACAAAATAAATCCAACTCAAAAGAAATTAAAACTTGCTTAGAAGGCATAACTGCAGATGGAGAAATATTCCCTGAAGAACAGGAAAGCACTTTTGAACAACACAGTGTCAAAGATGGTGAAAACGAAAAAATGTCCACAGTTTCCAAAAGAAGTTTTATTGAAGATGAAGCCACACGTTTTGTGATGGCCGTCCTTAAAAACGCAGAGGATGAAATAGAAAGAAAATCATCCGAAAGAATCAAAATAGGATTTGAAACGAAAGATACAATTTTTCCAACAACTAAAATTGTAAACAAAATGCAAGATGTAGAAGAAGGTAAATTTGAAATTCTTAAGACAATTGAAATCAATGAAGAAAAACTGATTTGTCGACAACAGATTATCACGCTGAAGAAGACAAACAAAAATAAAATGTCGAAAAGAGAAAAAAACAAAAGAAAACAATAACTTAAAAACACACATAATTGGAAATTCTAAATATAAAACAGAAATCCTAATGGATCACATAAATGGCGATTCAATAAAAAACACAAAAGATAACAATTTGATACATAACGATCTTCAAAATCTACAAAAAATTGGAGAACCAAACGATGTTTCTTTAAAAGAAAAGTGTATTCTAGATTTTAAAATGTTAGTTGGCTCCGATATTTTTCTTTCCGATGAAATAAATAATGAGAGTATTGGTGATATAAACGAAAATATGGTCAGAGAAATTATGTATGACATACTGTCTACCCATCAGATGTTATTTGCAGAAGATCGCAAATTACCCGAAACAATTTCAAACAAAGAAAAATCTGAACAATTTGAAAATACAATCATTCAAACAAAGATAAATTCTGAAACAAATGAAAGGAATAATTACTATTATGAAGTGTCAGACAGCACAGAAAAAAAAGAATCAGATGATGTTGATTATTCTAAGGAAATAATTGACGATCATTTATCAGTTAATATCGATACAACAGGCGATTTTTATAAAAATTCCCAAAAACAAAACGAAGACTTCTTATTGAAAGAAAATAATTCACATACACCATCCAGCAAAGATTCATTTGTAATTTCTGCATACGCGGATAAAATGAAATTAAAATTAAATGATATATCACTGAAACAAGAACAGAAAACAGGTAAGGAAATTACTAAAGTTGCAGATAATCTTTCTTTGGAAATAAATATTGAAACAAATACAGAAATGAGCCAGCGAAAAAGTAATTCAGAAACTAGATGTGTTCAAACCGATGCTAGTTTTGGAGTCGATATTCCTTCAGCAGAGAGTAGAAGAAATCTTCTTTTTCTATCAAAAAAGCAGATCAATCAATCGGATCAAGCCGGTGAGATTAAAGTGGAAGAAAAGAAATTTTTAACACTTACTCCATGCACATACTGCGAGTCTACTGAAATACAATTTTCAGATATTATTACTATTAATGAAGTTTCGACAACGTTGGACGATCAAGAAATAGATCAAGTTGCAATCACAATTCCAGAAGATTCCTATCAAAGTAGTGCAAATTTATCAGAAGATAGAATCCAACAAGTAGTTGATGAATATTGTATTTTGGACATAGACCTACCCTACGTAACTCAGTCTACACAACAAGAAAAAAATGTCAAGGACGTAGTGGTAGATATGGAAACAGGTCGAGAAGAAATGGACAAGACTAATGGGAAAGAACAGACTAATGAATTCGCTCCAGACATTACCAAAGAAGATGTAATGGTAAAGTTTGGACGTAAAGATTTTAAAATAGCACCAAATTGTAGTACACAAAGTACCCGCGATTTCTATCCCAGTTTGCACCTGCGGCGGGAAGCTCTTCTGGTCCCTCATAAGTCCAAATTTAAACGTTTTAAGCACTTTATTTTTAAGACAATCTTAAGAAGAAAGAAATGAATGTCCGATTTCGGATTTGATTTTTATTAAAATTGTTTTAAAAATGTTTATTTTTACAATAATTAATAGTGTATATTAAATTTAAAGTGGCAAAGCTAAAATCATATAATTATATCGAAACAATAAAAATGACAACTGCCATAGTTTTGTTACTAATACATATTCTAATAAATCATAGAAAGTAAATTTTTAGACAAAATTGAATAGCCGCCCAGTACAATGTGGTAATTTGAATTGTACATGGAAATGGACCTTTCTCTAAGTAAAAAAAAAAAAAAAAGTTGGGGAAAAAATAAGAGGGTTACAAAATTGTTCTGGGTGGCTATTCAATTGTTCTTTTTAATTCATTTGTTATTATTTTTATTCAATGCCACTAGTTTGTTATTTCGACATTTCTGGTATTCTCTCCTGGCATTGGCGTAATGTAAACCACTTCTGAGGTTGAGGCGCCTGGAAGTCGAGGTTACGCTGGCCCAATGATATGATGGGTGATGATGCGCCAAGATAGGCCTTAATCCTAAATTTAATCTAATGAGGTGAACATGAAAATGATGGCCAGATGATGTTCGGGGACCGTTAGGGCCTTAAAGTATCCTGACACTGGTCATAAAGTTGAGGAAAAACAATGAAAAACCTCACCCAGGAAACTTGTCCCGACGGGGATCGAACCCAGGCCCACCGCATGCTAAGCAGTACACTATTCATTTGTAACATGGAAGTTATAAGTCAACTTTTCATGAATTTTGGTTTCATTTATTCTGCCATACCGGTATCTTAATATTCAGCTTAATAAATTTGTTCGGTCTGTCTTCGTGCTCACCGCTAACAATCGGCATTTAACGCCATCTTTTGTAAAATACTTAACTCTTCTTATACATATCTGGCTTCTCATGAAGATAATGTAGGTCTCTGTAATGTAGTCTTCTCCATTCACTTGTCTGTTTATCTATCTTTGGAGAAAAAAAAATATTGTCTCCTCTTTTAAAGTTTTTTTTTATGCCAACAGGATATCTTTATGACATTTCTGGTGTTATTTCCTAATATAGGCAGAATTGTAACCTACTTCTATAAGTTGGGGCTCCTTTACCCCGATGATAGGCAATGAATGATAATGAGGGCGTCAGGAGAGTCCTTAAACCTAACCTTAACCTAGATCCAGACCATGGATGGCCAGAGGAATAATCCCCTTTAAGAAAATAACTCCTATGGTCTGACCGGGAATCGAACCAGGAACCCCATGAACTGTAGTCAGAAGCTCTGACAACTAGCCCATGAGGGCGGTCCCTCCTTTAAAGTTTTCCGACAAATGATTGCAATGTACTTCAATTTTAAAATGGTGGCTGCTTACAAAACATGTACATATCAGAGAGACATGATTGAATTTCTTTCTGCAGAACAGCAGACCATTTCAAACATTCACAGACACTTACGAAATGCATATGACAATCAAGCAAGGGATAGGAGTACTATCGGTTGTTGGGTTGATGTCAGCGGTAGAATGAAGACTGTCAGATCCTCCTGATCTTCAATCACAGATCTATGCTTTGAATGTGTTTTATGAGCAATTGGCATTTTAAAACTAAAATTCGTCACAGCCATCTGTTGGAAAACAATGACATTATAAAGGAATGATTGAATATATATGTTCTGTAAAGTTTGTCATTTCCAATGAAAGATAATGAAGAACTAAAATTATGTGCATTATTTACTGAACGTCCCACATGTAAGCACTTTCATGAAAAAGAAGCAAAATTAGTGATAAAATATGAACATCTTCAGAGAGGATAAATTTAATGATTTTAATAATATACATTACATGCTTTCATCTACTTTTATTTAATGATATTACATTAATTTAAAGCTGTCGTCCATTTTACTGCATCAGCACTCTTCATTGGACTTACACACCCTGGAAAACAAATTAATTTTATTAAATTCTGATATTGTCTTATATTAGTTAATTATCATTACTGAGAGAGAAAAAAGTCTCGGATCAATCCACGAGCATTAAACATCCCTCAGTAGCATGTTACAATGTCTAGCAAATATTTGTTAGGAAGTATTTAGCAGAAACAGCAGTTTCTTGCCCAACAATGCACATGTGCCAGCATTTATAGAGTCTGTGTAACCCACCATTGAACCACATATCGATTATCATCCTTGCCTAGTGGATTATCACTGCTCACCACACATACGAGTAGATTATTATCGATATTGTACTAAAGTTTATACAGCTTTCACCAGATGGCAGAACGTCGCTGTGAAATTTGAATGACCAATCTTTGCAATAAATCGCCAAACCTATTAAAAAATATATTAATAAAATTCAAATTCCCAAACGTTTATTAAAAATGGACTAACTTATCTCTTCCTAACATCGTTGCAACCAGCAATAACGGTGGAAACAACATTGGAAGGAGAGAGAAAATAACTGACCAAGTAATATACACTGTGGAGAAAATAACAATCAGCATCACATTATTGTCTAACAGTATCATTCATAATGTTAGTGTTTTGCATATTTAAATAAATACTTAAAAATTGTCAAATAACGTTATAAAAATTGTTTGAAAGACGTTTAAGATATTAAAAAAGTTAGTAAATATAGAAGAAGAACTACAGTTTACAACAAACTGAAAAAATCAAGGGCGAGTTAAATTGCTGTTGAGCCTTAAGCTTATACAGTACATAGTTATTCCGTTGGACTTAGAAAATTTGTAAAACTTTATTATGATTTCCACCATAAATTTTCTGAGTTCTACAGAATAACACTACGCATGTGCAAATTTTTATAAAGTAGACACTAGATGGAGCTATGAAACTGATGGGATCAACCTTCACAATAAATTCCCAAATATTTATTAGAAATGGATTACACAAACTTCCCCTTCCTAATGTAACAAAATAAATTATGTGCACAATATTTAATTAAGTGTACATTAATCTGATGTACACTAACCTCCCATCAGAACATAACAAAATAAAGTTAATTTCATTAATTATGTGTGGAATTAATTGCAAATGTTGGTAACTCTACTTTTACTGACATATTGTGAAGTTACATTAAGCATTCGAGCATGCACACTGTAATTCTGTAGAACTCTGAAAAGAAATCATTGCATATGTAAATAAATATTTAATAATTATAAAAAAAAATTGGCTCAACTGCACTTCTACTAGCGCTTGATTTTTCAGTTATATTGATGTAAATTATAGCTCTTCTTCTGTATTTGCTATCATTATTTAATATTTTTAACTTTTTCAAACAATTTTTATAACATTATTAGACAATTCTGAAGTATTTATTTAAATATGCAAATCACAATATTATGACACTGTTAGACAATATTGTGATGCTACACGCCGTAGCGTAGTGGCTAAGGCACTGAGCTACAAGCCGGAGGGTCCAGGGTTCAAGTCCCGCTGGGGTCAGGATTTTTAAACTGACCCAAACCCTCTGGCGGCACTATGGCCCTGGGGTCGACTCAGCCTCTAACGGAAATGAGTACCAGACGCTTGTTCTGGGGGTAAAGGCGGCCGTCACGCAGGGCTGACAACCCGGCTGACATAAAGTGCCGATTGTCTAGAAAAAGTGGGAGCCTTAACCTCCTACTACCCCAAGGGCCTCCGGGTCTGTTGTGGGATCACTTTACTTTACTTTACTGCTACTTCCTCCATAGAGTATATTACTTAGTCTATGATTTTTCTATCGCTGTTTTGGGTTATCGCTGGTCGGATCAGCGTTAGGGAGTGATAAGCAAGTGTACACCCATTTTTAATAAACATTTGGTAATTTTAATATCATTGCCATATTTTTTAACATAGATTTGGGGATTTATTGCAAATATTGGTCATTTAAATTTCATAGCGACGGATAGTAATCGAGGATGATAATCGATATGTGGTTCGATTGTGGGTTATCGCTGGCTCTCTGAACTCTGGCGCATGCGCACTGTTGTTCTATAGGACTTTGAAAATATTTCACGCTAGTTTAAGTGCAGTTTTTCCACAAAATTATAAGATTCGTTGTAAAACTTTTAAAATAGTATGAAATGTTAGTAAAGACAGAGGAAGTATGTAGTGCAACAGAATTACAAGAATATAGCATGGATAATCAAACTAAAGTTTTTTCGATGATCATTAACTAATTGTCAGAAACATTATAAATGTGAACATACCTCAAGACGGTAATAACTCCATTCAACTTTCAGTTAAGACACAATCTTCTTAAAGTCCTTGTTTCTTTTGCCTTTCTTTTCAACAAAGTACCTAAAAATATAATTAAACAGTATTATCTACTGATACATTTATTATGAGCAGGTATAAAATTAGTTAATCAAAATCAGTATTACAGACAGTATAAAAATGCCGGTAGGTCTCAATAAAATGAGTAAAACAGTAAAAAAATACTAAATATGATGCTCTGTCAAATATTATTCAAGACTTAAGTGTATCAAAATTAAACTATAAAAAATACAGGTATATTTTGGAAATTATACAGGTTATCCTAGTATTGAATAGTTAGCCTTAAAGGTTAGGTTTTAAGTTTATCTTTAATTAAATTTTCTAATAAATAAAACTTAAAACGTTAAAAACAAAAGTTAATCTTAAAATACAACACGTATACATAAGAACATAACCTATATAACATATTATTATTTTCAATTACATTTAATTCTTTGTAAAATATAGACGTTATATATTTTTTATTTGTACGTTGAGGTACTACTATATTATGAGATTCAAAATGAGCATTTTCGTTGTTGTGTTTAAAGAATATTCTTACCTTTCTTTTTCTCGTTGTTTCCTTCGGCTAGGTTAGTTCAATTTCCTGTCGCTAGTCGGCTCTTGCATCGAAAAACCATAATGCAATCGTTTTATCGCGTTGCCATATGTTATTTTAAACGTACCTGTTCCCGCCTGTATGTCGTCATATCGGTGTATGACGTCACTATCGGCGAAAAATTACTTGAGTACAGAAACCACTGCGCGACCGATGTACGGTTTTCAGGTAGGTGCCAACGTCGTTTTTTCTAAAAAAGTTAGAAATCCACCCTAAGATTCCTGGCCGCGCGGACATAAGCTCTTTATACATATCTATCCTGAGCTGATGTGTTCCAATCATTCTCTATATAAATCATTGTTGATATTATTCTTCGACCTCATCCTTGGCCTAACAATCTGACGCTTTCTCTCAGACTCATTAATAAGAAAGTTTCCATTCCCCTCTTTCTTTCCCCATTCGTGACATGTCCTGCTCATCGCAGTCTGCGAGACTTAACTGTTCTTAATATATAAATTTTCCATAAAGATCATGTATCTCACTGTTATGTAGTTTTCTACATTCGCCTGTCTGTTCGTCTCTCTCTGGTCCAAATATTTTCTCAAGCACTTTATTCTCAAATCCTCGTAATATTTTATCCTCTCATAAGAGACCATATTTTGCATCCATTTAGTATAACAGGAAGAATAACTGTTTTATACATTTTTAGTTCAACTTGTTTTTAGAGACGTTAATGTGACAAGAGTTCCTATAATACTCTTCTAGAGTTCATCTTATGTTTAATTTCTTTTTTTGCATCTCATTCCTGTTTGTATTTGTTCTTTTTAGATAGACCTATGTACCTAGACCGAGAACTAAACTGGTTACTTTATGCCAGGGCGCCACTTCTCAATATTCCATCGGAGAATAAATTACTGGTAACTTCATGTTGGCTAACGTGATAACAGACGTTCCCGCTAGAGCCAATTCTCAACATGTTTGCTCACATACAAGGGGATTCTATCCCATAAATCCACCTATATTAATGTACAAATTAGGGTGAGAAAATGGGCAAGTTAGCGTTAGTTTGGGCGAGTTAGGGTAAGAAAATGGGCTAGTTAGTGTACACAAGTATTGGGAAGTAAAAGAAAAGTGGATAAATATCCCCGACATTGTGTTATATCTGTTCTTTCCTGTGTTTTCTTTTTCTTTTGTAGTTTTGTCATTGTAAGGCCAATAACATTTATATCAATGCCTCTGCATTAAATAAATAAATAGTATACATCAGATAAAAATTAGTGTTTACTTACTTGTTAGCGTGTTTTTGTTTTAAGTTGTCTACACTGTCTGAGTTATGACTAATACTCATATTTTATTAAATATAGTGATTTTAGGTTACTTTCAGCTCAACTTCACACTTCGGTTTTTTTTTTTCAACACATGGATATATTTCTCTCAGGTAATAATTCACATACTGGTTCAATAAATAGTGTTTTTTTTTAACTTATGTAGGTGGCACCTGTATTAATTTACGGATCTAACACATAGGTTATAAATATAAATAATTAAAATGGCTGTAAAGTCTTAGTATATTCATAAGTAAATTATTGAGTCATACGGAGTATTTTACCTAATAAAAATGTACGGTTAATGTTGCATCCAATACATAAAAATCAATGTTTGTTTGTTCGTATTTTATGCGCTGCTTTACCGTTCATCCGATTGTGATGGAGCATTTTGCAAAATGCTCCGGAGTTTCTCGGGAAGATTTTAGCTATAAGAGAGTTGTAATACTCAACCCCCTTCACCCCTAAAAATCACACTTTGTAGAGAAAAAGTGAAAGAAGTCGCTTTTTAGATGCTTAAATGGCTTACGCTGCCTAAACCATAAAAATACCCACCAAATTAATGTACACAGAATTGAATATCTCAAAAAATTCTACGAAAAAGTCCCGGACAATCTTATTTCTTATGCCACTGATGCACTAAACACTTTTAAACACGTTTAAAACATTTTGCAACACTTTTTAAACATCTTCCAATGTTGCAACGATCTTTTTTTATATTTATATATTTACGTAAAACATGGCCGTGCTACATTGCTTACTTGCTACTTTATGCTATTTCCCTCCTCTTCCTATGTTGTTCCAACGTTGCCACTATCAACAACCCAAAATACTCCAGATGTTGCCAACATCACTTCCACGTTCCCTGGATTTCACCTACGTTAGAGTAATTGATTTGTGTTACAGTAATTGATTTAGGTTTGGTTAGCTTTTAGGTTCCTTGCTTTTTAAATGTGATTCCACGTTCCCTGGATTTCACCTACGTTAGAGTAATTGATTTGTGTTACAGTAATTGATTTAGGTTTGGTTAGCTTTTAGGTTCCTTGCTTTTATATGTGATTTGATACGTAAAATAAATTACGTCTTCGTATCTGTTATTCTATGAAAAATTCAAAATGTCGGACGGTTACCACGTAAAATCATATTTCCACTAGTTCATTTCGTGTTAATTATACATTTTTAGACAAGTTCTGGGAATTTTGTGTCAATGTTGGTCATACTGATTTCACATACATATACCGCCAACTGCCGGAGGTTGCATTTATCTTTCTGGGATTACATGAAGCACTAGCGCATGCGCACAGGAACTCTATAGAACTTAGAAGAATTTATGTGCGACGGTAAGTATAGCTTATCCAATTAAACATAAGAACACGTTTAATTTATCTAGCGTTGCAGTGCAAGCCGGGTATTAGCTAGTAGGATATAGAATGAGTTGTATGATCTGTGTAAAGACGTGGATATTGTCATATAAGTAATTATATTAAATTGACCATCGGTTGATTAATGACATTGATATTGTCCAATTCCTAATAGCCAATTTTGTCGGTCCATCCAATCTCCTGGTTGTAGAAGTTTCTCCTTCATATATAAATATATTACCTGACTCCAGGACGTTGTAGGTCTTCCTCTGCTTCGTCTTCCCTCAAGTTTCTATTCCAAAACAGATTTTGGTAGTCGATCCTCTTCCATTCGCTGGACATGTCCGTACCATCTTAATTGTCGAGTTTTAATATAATCTAAAATAGTGTCTTCAGTCAACATTTTTGTCCCTTATAACTGAGTTCCTAATTTTTTCTTTCCTTCTTGAAATTCTTGCGGCCCTTCGTATAAAATCCATTTCCTTTGCCAAAGGTACTTATTTGTTTTTGTTGTTAATGGCCAAAGTTCTGCTCCATAAGTAATGATGCTTTTAACAATTGTATGATATATATTCATTTTATTTTTATTACTTATATTTTTTTTTATCCCACAATATTCCATTGAGGCAAGCAATTGCAAATTCTTCCTTATTATTTCTATTTCTTATTTCCTCTTCATAACTCCCATTTTTATTTATTTTAATTCCTAAATATGTGATCTCACTACAAGATTTTATTGTTTCTCCAGTCTCCAAAATTAAATATTGTTCTGGTTCACCAATTGATAAATATTGTTTTTTTTTCATGTTTAAATTTAAACCCCATTTTTCATATTCTTCTCTTAATTTTCTAGTCATATATTCTAAATCTTCATAATTTTGTGTAATTAAAAATTATATCAAAATACTAAACAAATATATTGATCGATCGCATTTGTTGAAATGTACAACTAGTGCGCCCTTTGCTTTATGCAGTAAAATTGTAAATTCACTAACACAGTCAATACATGTAAATTTGGACGACAATCTACATAATACAGCAATTTGCACAGAATTAACTACAACTTAATATTAACTAAACTAAAACGTTTTCACGTATGAATAGTCCTACCTGGTTTAAACATTTGTGCAGGTTTATTTGAAACCTGCATACTAAGCTTCAATACAAGGTAGGCACTATCTAGCAACACTGAACTATATTATCTAAACTGAGTGAGTGCACTCTAGTTATAAACCGTATCTCTAACAAGCAGTGAGGTACAACTACGTATTAGAACTACGATTACGTACATTGAAACAAACAGTGGCGTGCAGTGGAATGCAGCTACTAAGCCGGTAATATTAAAAGATTCCGGGCTATGTGGTCATGGTCTATAACTAGCGTTTTCTTCCAAACGTTCTTCAGAATCTTTTAATATTAGTGGCGTGCAGTGTTAGAGTGTTCTTAAATTCGGCATCAGGCCTATACCTGTTCCGACTTAAGTTTTGGTTTATTATACAGCATGTTACGCCCGACATATAGCGTCCGCGCTTTACGCTCGGCGTGATAATGTTTCACAAGGAGCGTTTATCGTCCTTCCAAGGATTGTATTGTCAGTTTTGTGCTCTGAGGTTCTTCACTCGTCTTTTTTTTTTAATCAGCTGATAGGTTATCCCGAGGTACTCTGTGAGTATTGAGTATAGTTTCCGCGTAAATCGAAAATGAACTTATGTAATTCAACATAACTCAACACAAAGCTTTACCTTATTAAAACTAAGTTCATCTCAATTCTTTCAATAAGTTGAACAATGCATCATGTATTAATATTTTATTATTTACTAGCTAATACCTGGCGCGCGCTGCTACGCCTTAATAAATGAAAATTAATGTGCTTTTACGTTTAGATGAATAAGTAGAAGGAAAAATAATCATAAATTTATATTTTTAGATACTCTGTGCTGATTACTCGGCGTTGCCCGGGAATCTACTTATCCTGATCTTCTTGACATAAATGAGCTGAAATACGAAAATTAATGTGTTTTATGTTTAGTTAAAAAAGTAGACTGAAAAGTTTATATCGTATTTATGTTTAAATATCCCGTGCTGTTTATCCGACGTTGTCCGGGAATCTACTCATCCCGATCTTCTTGACATAAATGAGCTGAAAGACGAAAATTAATGTACTTCTTATGATTAGTTGAATAAGTAAAATGAAAAATAATTATAAATAAATATATATCGTAATTATTTTAAGATTACCCGTGCTGATTACCCGGTGTTGCCCGAGAATCTACTTATCTCGATCTTCTTGGCATAAATGACCTAAAAGACAAAATTCATTAATGTGCGTTATCCGTAAAAGAATACCCGCCATTTGCTGCTATGGTTGCACAGGAATCTACGTACTTGTCTCGATCTTCTTGGCATCAATGAAAGACAAAATTGGTTATTGTGAGTTATCCGTAAAAGATAAACATATGCTGTCGCGGACTTTTTTGTAAAGCCTTTCGAGATATTCAATTCTGTGTACATTAATTTTGTGTATTTGTTGTGGTTTAGGCAGCGTAAGCCATTTAGGCGTCCAAAGAGCTACTTTTTTCACGTTTTCCATTACAAAGTGTGTAGGAGTTAAATATTACAACTCTCTTATATCCTATGTTCATCCCGGGAATCTCCTGAACATTTTGCAAAAAGTCCCATCACAATCGGATCGACGGTATGGCAGTGCATACAGTACGAACAAACAAACAAACATACAAACAAACGAACATTCATTTTATATATTAGATATTGGATTTTCTGTAGGGTTAATAAAGTGCAGACGATATAAAACATACACATGAAACAGCTGTATAGAAATAGTTCTAACTTTTCATACCAGATAGGATGCTATCATAAATCCTCCTCATATCGTACAGAATTCGATGATTTGAAAAAAAAACTATACAATTTTATTAATAATTAAAATTCTGTCGTTAAATTTGCTTAAGTTACAAAATAAGAGCTCTTTTGCCGACAATTTGTCTTAAAATCTTCCTCTGTTTTTAGCAGTCACATCAATAAGTAGACTACGGATAAAAGATTCTGTATTCTTTGGAAACGCCGGAAAATTGCGTCTGGAATTCGAGTACAGTAGTTCAAATACACGACGCATCACGTCAGCGTAGAATTCTTGCGCCAGCGCTCAGTGTTGTAAGAAACCACATGCATTCAAAAACAAGGGGAGCGATTACTACGATGTTTACGCTGGCGATTTGCGTCGTAGATAAACCAAAGCTTACGTTCTAGTTGTAATGTAAACAAACCAGGTGTATGGCCTTTATTTTCATTGGTCGAATAACTGTTTTACCTTTAAGCGTGCAAGAAAATTTAGTTCGCTTTCTAACACTCGAAATAAATAAAAGTAATATATATATATATATATATATATATATATATATATATATATAAAGTCCACCGCTGTGGTCTCGAGGTAGCGTGCTACCTTGTCACGCAGCAGGCCCGGGTTCGATCCTCGGTCCGGACAGTTATTTTTTTTGGGTGAGGTTTTTATCGGGGTTTTTCCTCACCTGTAAGATAAATGTCAGGAAAACTTTAAGGCCCAAACGGTCCCCGAAATCATATGGCCATCATCATCATCCTTATCATAATCATCCTTCATCCGTGTGGAAAGCAACGGGAAGCTACCACACCTACAATTCCCTAGTAAAGCTGCAAAGCATAGCATGAAAATTCTATGATTGCAGTGAAAGACCTGCCCTCGGGCAGAATTACTATGGATGGATATATATATATATATATATATATATATATATATGGGAAATAGAGGAAGAAATATGTTATAATAGAGACGAATGGGGGAAAATTATAAAGCGAAATTGAAGACGAATCATTGGTGCCGGAAAAATGTATAACAACGTTAAAACCGGAAATTTATATATATATATATATATATATATATATACATTATCTAGCATATGTCTATATAAGTTTATAAGGGAGAATTTTAAAATATATAATTACAATTTTAATAGATTAAATAAATAAGACCTAGAAGACGTTGGGTTGATGCATTATGAAGTCGGAACGGGCAATTGCCTAATCCCTGGAGTGATGATGATGATGATGAAATAAGCATTTCATTGTTTAATTATTACGCATGCACAATGCAGAGTACTTTAAAATTTCAATAGTTTCAAATGGTTGCTTCTCCTATACAATTTTGTAAGCATCGAGAAGGAAAACTTTTGAAAAGCGGAGAGAAACAAATAGTTTTGAATGTTTTCAAACAGTTTAATGAAAAATATCCTACATGAACTATTCCATCCATCCATCCATCCATCCATAGTAATTCTGCCCAAGGGCAAGTCTTTCACTGCAATCATAGCATTTTCATGCTATGCTTTGCAGCTTAACTAGGGAATTATAGGTGTGGTAGCTTCCTGTTGCTTTCCACACCGGTGGATGATGATAATGGTAAGGATGATGATGATGATGATAAAGATGATGATGGTCGGATGATTTTCGGGGACCGTTGGGCCCTAAGCTTCCTGACATTTGTCTTACAGGTGAGGAAAAACTCCGAAAAAATCTCACCCAGGAGCCTGTCCCGACCGGGAATCGAACCCGGGTCCGCTGCGTGACAAGGCAGCACGCTACATGGACTATTAAACATGTAAAAATAACAGCAGAATTTACAGTCAAGTCAGCATTGAGCATATATTATGCTCGTAGACAAAATGAAATTTTAAATAAAGGGTACCTATCAACATCATGGAAAAAGCGTAAACGTCTGATTAGGTAGGTCCATATATAATTTTTTGTCGTAAATAAATAAATAAATAAGAAATGGAAGTTTCTAATATTATTGGTACCATCTTATCTTGTGTTGTCTTATTTCCCGTAAAATATGACATAGCTAAAGAAATTAAATTCTTACGTGGAATGGTACACAAAACAAGGAGAAATAGAATAAGACACGACAAAATCAGGGAGACATTAAATGTAGAAAAAATAACAACAGGCATAGAAAAAAAATGCACTAAAATAATTTGGGTATCTAAAAAGAATGGAAATGGAAAGACTACCATAAAGACTTAAATCTCAAGATACAAGGTAAACGACCACGAAAAAGATGGATTAACCAGTTAAGAAAAGTTTAAAGGTGATACGACTGGGAAGAACTAAAAAAGAAGGAAAACATGGGAAGATAGAGATGATTGGAATCGATCTTCCGAAAGGAGGACATGATAAGAAGATAATGACGAGGATTTTTTTTTTCAATACCATGTGTTTGTCATTCGACATTTCAGGTATTCTCTCCTGGCAATGGCGTATTGTAACCCACTTCTGAGGTTGGGGCGCCTGGAAGGTGGGGTTACGCTGCCCGAATTATATGATGGGTGATGACGATGGGTAATGATGCGCCAGGAGAGGCCTTAATTCTAAACTTAATCTAATGAGGTGAACATGATATTGATGATAATGATGGCCAGATGATGTTCGGGGACCGTTTGAGCCTTAAAGTATCCTGACGTTTATCTTACAGGTGAGGAAAAACCCCGAAAAAACCTCACCCAGGAAACCTGTCCAAAGCGGGGATCGAACCCGGGCCCACTGCGTGACAAGGCAGCACGCTACCTCGAGACCATAGCGGTGGGCTATGACGAGGAATATTGTTTTAAACATATTCGTCCAGGTAGTTTGGACATAGTTGTTAACTGTCTTGAATTAACGTTATTGCTCACCAAGTTAACAATATCGTCAATGACCGGCCTTTTAGGACATTTTCCGTATTTACTTCATTGTCCGTAACATGTGTACATATATAGGTACACTAGTCGATTGCCCGGCATTGCCAGATTATTTATCCCAATCTTCTTGGCACCAGTGAAATTAGTGGACCCGAAAACTATTGATTCGACATTATGTTCGGTCAATTTAGACTTTTTCACCCCTTTTCACTCTAACCATGCAGTTGGGCTGAACTAGGAATTAGCCGGCATTGGGAGTGTCAATATATCTATCTACTCGTAGTATCTTGTAAGCCCATGTTTCCCTTAACAGAGATTTAGGCGCTCTCCCCCTACAGGCAAGCATTTTGAACCATACTAATTTAGTTACACTTGTTTTCGTATATATGTCATTTGAGTGGTCCGTGGTCAGCGTTCCGCCTCATACTGACATCTAGGAAACCAAGGTAGTACTAGGACGGAAAATTCGGCAAATTTTGCTTAGAGGCTTTTTCATTCAGGCTTAAGGATCTTTTACGAGCCTGAAAATCTTCAGACTCGGGACCCATGGCTTAAAGTCCCTCCCGGAGGACTTGCTTCTTGGATTTTTCCATCCTAAAAAATCCATCGACCCCGGCCGAGTTTGAACCCGCGACCCTTGGGACCAAAGGCAAGGAGCATAACCACTAGTCCACCGCGGCCGATAGTGTCAATATATAACACAGTAAATTGAAAGAAGGAGCAGGAAAGGGAGACCAAGAACAACCTGGAAGAATAACATTCGGAATTCAATGAAACGGATGAAGACACAGAGGACAGAGAACGATGGAGAACTTTAATTAACCCATTCGCTTCAGGTTTAAATTCTCAATGAATTTCCCCACAAACCGGATTTAAGTTACCGTAAATTATATTGCCTATTTTCAGACATTCAAAACAAACTAAAGATAACGGTACTTGAGATCTCAATAAGGGCGAAGGCCAAAACACATTCCTCTACTATTCATAAATGTTAACAAAAGATTACTCTACCAAGGGATGTACAAAACATCGTAAAATATATAACACCAGAGTTAAGCGAGTGTACCTCGTCTTCTGAGTTGAAGGTCATTTAACTGCCGGCGAGTCTACCTCGTCTTTTGAGGCTAATTGGTTAAGGGAAATTTGTGAATGTGTATTACAAACTGATAATCTATAAGTCCGTAGTAATTTATGTATTTTTTAAAACTCGTGTTAATTATTAAGATTGGTTGGAGAAAACCCTCAGAGATGAGGAAAATATTCAAAATGAATGATCTCCGAATATTATGTATTTGACACTAATATCTATACCTATTTTAATATTATTTCTACATGCCACCCCCTCCCAACCAGCTAGGAGTAAAGTTTGGCTAAAATCTCATCGCAACTATGACTATCAGACCCAAAAACTATGGATTCGACACTAATCTTGGCCACTTTTTGAAATTTTATTTAACCCCCTTAGGGATGCTAGACTTTAAATTTGGGAATAAATTTCATCGGTACTGTGACCAACGAGCTTACCGACTCCGAAAACTATACATTCAACATTAATAACGATTATTTTAGACATATTTTTTCACCCCTTCTAATCCTCTAGGTGCAATTAATCAGTAGTTCCAGACGACGCTGGAAGGCGCTGATATCAAAAGCGTTGCAAAACAACAACAGTAGTAGCACACATCCTTCTTCTGATGATGAAAGCGGTTTCCGAAAGGCCTATGATTATTTTTTTTAAATTTAACATAGTTAAGGACGATGGCACCTGTCAGGTATCATATATCTTTTAATGTTTACTTTATTATTATTATTATTATTATTATTATTATTATTATTATTATTTATTATTATTATTATTATCGTATTATTCGAACCAAAAATATATATATATATATAAATATATATATATTAAGATGGTCCTTATTTTCGACTTTTCGTATTTCATTCCGCATACGCTCTATTTTTTCCCCCCTTTGGTTGTAAGAAGTAATTTAAAGTGCATTTTATTGAAATTTAAGATGAAAAACCTGTGCCGTATTGAGCTAGAACAGGCGCGACATCGATAAGAAAATATTTAAATGATAATGATTTATGTCAACAATTAATTTCATTAAAATTGCTGTATTTGAAGATTTTTATTGATTTATTGTTCTTGTTTAAGACAATATAAAATAAATAAACTATTAAAAATCATCGGAGAACATATTGTTTAAATAACTCACCTCATAGGATTCATGCTTCCATGATATCGCGATTTCAAACATAATCATGTTCATTGTCAGCCATAACTCCGACTGTTGAAATTCTTCGGCCGTCAACTATTCTATTGTCGCCATCTTCAGTGCTGCTATCTATGGTTGAATTTATGAACTTCGAAATCAATGTAATTTCGTTAGGGATATCAAAATTCATTGATCTATTTTTGTTTTTCTGAATGTATATTTTTTCCCAAACTGTCAATTCCAAAGGTTTCTCTACTTGTTTTAAAAGTTTAGCTTCTCTTCCAATTTTATGATGTTCTAATAAACTATGTGCAGCAATTGCAGATTTTTCAATTTCACATCATAAAATTGGAAGAGAAGCTAAACTTTTAAAACAAGTAGAGAAACCTTTGGAATTGACAGTTTGGGAAAAAATATACATTCAGAAAAACAAAAATATATCAATGAATTTTGATATCCCTAACGAAATTACATTGATTTCGAAGTTCATAAATTCAACCATAGATAGCAGCACTGAAGATGGCGACAATAGAATAGTTGATGGCCGAAGAATTTCAACAGTCGGAGTTATGGCTGACGATGAACATGATTATGTTTGAAATCGCGATATCATGGAAGCATGAATCCTATGAGGTGAGTTATTTAAACAATATGTTCTCCGATGATTTTTAATGATTATACCTCATAATGTTTACTTCCCAACATTAATTAAATATAAATAAACTATGTTTATACTTGACCAACCACATGGGCTAGTGGTCAGCGTTCCTGACTACTGTTCATGAGGTCCCGGGTTCGATTCCCGGTCAGACCATAGGAATTTTTCCTTAAAGGGAATTATTCCTGTGGTTGCCCATGGTCTGGAATTGAGGTTAAGTTTAGGTTAAGAACTCTCGTGGAGCTTCATTATCATTTATCACCCATCATATCATCGGGGTAACGTAACTCCGCCTTCCAGGAGCTCCAACCTAAGAAATGGATTACAATTCTGCCAATGCCAGGGGAGAAAGTCAGAAATGTCATAAAAGACAACCTGGTGGCGTTAGACAAAAAAATATTTATACTATAAATATTTTTTGAATATTTATAAATTTAGGTCCAGTGCGGGACGGGTTAATTTTAATTTATTGTAATTAAATGTATCAATCCATAGTAATTCTGCCCGAGGGCAGGTCTTTCACTGCAATCATAGCATTTTCATGCTATGCTTTGTTGCAGCTTTACTAGGGAATTGTAGGTGTGGTAGCTTCCCGTTACTTTCCACACCAGTGAAGGATGATGATGATGATAATGATAAGGATGATGATGATGATGTTGGCCATATGATTTCGGGGACCGTTTGGGCCTTGAAGTTTTCCTGGCATTTATCTTACAGATGAGGAAAAACCCCGATAAATACATCACCCGGAAAAACTGTCCCGACCGGGGATCGAACCCGGGCCCGCTGCGTGACAAGGCAGCACGCTACCTCGAGACCACAGCTGTGGATAATGAAATGTATAACACTATCAAATTGGGCCAAAAGGGAAAAAAATTAGAGGGTTTGCGTTAAAATCAGACATTTTATTTCCAGCCTTTTAAATAATGACCACACTAATATATATTCCTTTTTTTTGGGGTTTTTTTTTCCTACCGGGAAGACAAATGTCAGGAAACTGTAGGCCCAAACTATCCACGAACATCATCTCGCCATCATAATCACCATTATCATATTCGCTATGTTTAGTATGAATGTGTGTGAATGGTTTGAACACACCATTAATGTCTTAATGCTGTGTTGTCTCAGAGGAGACCCTGACATTGAGCTGATCACTCATTCGGGCAGGCCTTCCATGCCCTTGTATGCTCAAGAAATATATGTATGTGATCAAAGTTAAAAATCGCTCTCTCGACAGGTCGTGTCACTGTAAGGCCCGGTTGACGTGGGGCACGTTAAAGTACCTGCAAAGTGTGAGGTTAAACTCCGTTAATAGAATGGGATATTCCACAGGTCGCTATTTTCTGCTATTATCAAAAAATTACATTTTTATTAGGAATATTCCACAATACAGTGTTTCTCCTTCAACCCAAAGTGATTTGTCTAAAGCATCTTCTTCCCTCAAATCTCTAGCTTCCATACTTCTCCTCACTTCATCTATCCAACGTTCTATAGGTCTGCCTCTTCCGCTTCTTCCATTAGCTTTCCAATCAAGAATCTTCTTTGACATTCTATCTTCTTCCGTTCTTATGAGGTGTCTACACCATTTCGAACGTTTTCCATATATTTTTTCTAATATGTTTTTTTTTTTTTTGACTTGCATAATTTCTCTTATTGTGTTGATTATGAGTTTATCTCTTCTTGAAATTATTGTTGATCGCCTCCAAAAATCCATTTCTACTGCTAACAGCTTGTTGTATTGTTTTCTATGCTTTACAACAGAACTTCAAATAGTTTTCTTCGTTCTGTATATTATATTTCTATTTCAAAACAATGAGTTCAACATACCAATGGTTCTTCTTCCAACAGTTATTCTTCTTTCAAGTTCTGTAGTTGAATTCTCATTTCTAACATTACGTATTCTTCCTGAATTACATTTTAACTCATCTGTTGCATCCAATGAAATATATTCTGTTTT
The DNA here is from genome assembly GCA_030220185.1 of Diploptera punctata. Classification (NCBI taxonomy): domain Eukaryota; kingdom Metazoa; phylum Arthropoda; class Insecta; order Blattodea; family Blaberidae; genus Diploptera; species Diploptera punctata. The sequence goes on along the minus strand of JASPKZ010008362.1, from coordinate 3,423,673 downwards.
ATTATAAATTATCTGTAATCCATATTTTTTGTATTCATAAGTATATAGGGAATACATGAGCTACTATCTAAAAAGCTACTATAGAAACTTATAAAAAATAGGTTTTAAAAGCGGAATACGATTGTTAAACACACTGTGCAGTATTGTGTTCTGTCTCATTTTACGGGCAGTGGGTTTGCAACCCCCTCCCCCTGCAGTGGGACGCCCCTAATTCCCAACGTTATTTAGCAAAACCGTAATTAAAATCCTCGAATCAATTAGACCATGTTTAGCTTGAAATTTGTTCATTTTAATGACATTTCAGTATAATGTGGGCAAGTAGGATTTGCCAATGTGTTTTTCAATTATAAACTCCATCTCGTTTTATTTGATGCAGCAGTAGCGGGAAAGAGAATGGAGATATAATACGCTTACTTCACGAAACACTGGCTTCCAATATAGTCTGCGCTGCAAACCTCATCCCATCACATTACAGCCTGGTTTATGTATTGTCAAACACTGACGTCACAATAAAAAAAGCACTATGCAGTGCACCAAATCAACAATCCAGTGACCTATATTTAATACATATAGGCCTATGATTAAGAAAATTATCTTGGGTTTTCCAGTCATAGATTCAAGGTTGGCCTAGGGCCACTAATTCCGATGTTTCGGCATGATCCCACATGCCATTATCAAGGAATCAGTGGCCATAGGTCGACCTTGAATCCATGACACGGAAAACCCAAGATAACTTTCATAATCATACTTATATCCGCGAAAATATACAAAATATACAAATATACAATATAACATATATATATATATATATATATATATATATATGGTATGATAAGAAAAATAAATGCCTGGACGGGATTCGAACCCGGATCTCTGAGTCTGTACCTCAGCGTGATATCCATTGCACTACCAGGCGAATCCAATTCAAACACTTATTTTTCTTATATATGTATTATATTCTCCATTATTACTAGATGTCGCGAGAACACGGTCTTCACTGCCATCTAGTAGCTGACTATAACAAGTAAGCAAATTAAAGAGAATATTTTTACCTTATAGCAGTGACGCTTTATAGATGTTATAATTAAATCTTTAACATTGAGCAATGCAAGCTTAATATGGTATGATAAGAAAAATAAATGCCTGGACGGGATTCGAACCCGGATCTTTGAGTCTGTACCTCAGCGTGATATCCATTACATTACCAGGCGAATCCAATTCAAACACTTATTTTTCTTATATATGTATTATATTCTCCATTATTACTAGATGTCGCGAGAACACGGTCTTCACTGCCATCTAGTAGCTGACTATAACAAGTAAGCAAATTAAAGAGAATATTTTTACTTTATAGCAGTGACGCTTTATAGATGTTATAATTAAATCTTTAACATTGAGCAATGCAAGCTTAATATGGTATGATAAGAAAAATAAATGCCTGGACGGGATTCGAACCCGGATCTCTGAGTCTGTACCTCAGCGTGATATCCATTACACTACCAGGCGAATCCAATTCAAACACTTATTTTTCTTATATATGTATTATATTCTCCATTATTACTAGATGTCGCGAGAACACGGTCTTCACTGCCATCTAGTAGCTGACTATAACAAGTAAGCAAATTAAAGAGAATATTTTTACCTTATAGCAGTGACGCTTTATAGATGTTATAATTAAATCTTTAACATTGAGCAATGCAAGCTTAATATGGTATGATAAGAAAAATAAATGCCTGGACGGGATTTGAACCCGGATCTCTGAGTCTGTACCTCAGCGTGATATCCATTACACTACCAGGCGAATCCAATTCAAACACTTATTTTTCTTATATATGTATTATATTCTCCATTATTACTAGATGTCGCGAATTGCAGATCCATCCATCCTAAGTAATTCTGTCCGAGGGCAGGTCTTTCACTGCAATCATAGCATTTTCAATGCTATGGTTTGCAGCTTTACTAGGGAATTGTAGGTGTGGTAGCTTCCCGTTGCTTTCCACACCGGTGAAGGCTGATGATGGTGATGATAAGGATGATGGCCATATGATTTCGGGGACCTGACATTTGTCTTACAGGTGAGGAAAAACCCCGATAAAAACCTCACTCAGAAAGACTGTCCCGAGCGGGGATCGAACCCGGGACCGCTGCGTGACAAGGCAGCACACTACGGTGGACTATATTGCAGATTTTCATGTTATATTGTAGATTTTCGCGGGTATAAGTATGATTATGAAAGGTTTCTTGGGTTTTTTGCATCAAGGATTCAAGGTTGGCTTCTGGCCACTGATTCCGACGTTTCGACACGATTCCACATGTCAGTATCAAGAAAAGATGCTCTGGTGACTGATGCTGACTTTTCGACGTGATCCTACACGCCTTTATCAAGGATATAAGCATTCCTTGATAATGATATGTGGGATCTTGTCGAAACGTTGGAATCAGTGGCCAGAGTCCAACCTTGATCCTTGACGCGGAAAACACAAGAAATCTTTCTTAATCTTATATATTACACGAAAAGAAAAATTAACGCCTGAGACGGGTTTGAACCCGAGATCTCTAACTCTATTATGTCAGTGCGATACCAACTTCGGTGCTCAGGCTCCCAGTCCAAACATCTATCACTCTTTCCTTATATACAATTCTCTATCGTAAGAGGCAGTGGAACATCGCTCGCAGCGCCATCCGACGGCTTCTATAAGTTAACAAGAAAGCAATTTTAATGAGAATATTTTTATTCTATTTGATTGATATTCTCATTAAAAATTGCTTTCTTGTTATAGAAGCCGTCGGATGTCGTTGCGAGCAATGTACTTCTGCCTCTTACGATAGAGAATTGTATATTGTATTGTATTGTAAGCACATGTTTTCCCTTTACAGAGATGTAGGCACTCTTCCCCTACAGGGAAGAATTTGAACCATATTAATTTAGTTACACTTGTTTTCGTACAGATGTAATTTTTGAGTGGGCCGTGGTCAGCGTTCCGCCTCATACTGACATCTAGCAAACCAAGGTAGTACTAGGACGGGAAAATTTGGTAAATTTTGCTTAGAGGCCTTTTCATTCAGGCTTAAGGATTTTTTACGAGCCCGAAAATCTTCAGACTCGGGACCCATGGCTTAAAGTCCCTCCCGGAGGAAAGAAAAATTTATGTTAGGACTGGTAGCCTGAGTACCAAAGTTGATATCGCACCAACATATGAAAATAGGGGTCTCGTGTTCAAATATCGGTCAGGCATTAATTTTCCTTTGCATGTAATATTTGGTATTCATTGCTAAATATCAAATTTTAATTATAACACCGATGTCCACCGCTGTGGTCTCGAGGTAGCGTGCTGCCTTGTCACGCAGCGGGCCCAGGTTCGATCCTCGGTCGGGACAGTTTTCTGGGTGAGGTTTTATCGGGGTTTTTCCTCGCCAGTAAGACAAATGTCAGGAAAACTTTAAGGACCAAACGGTCCCCAAAATCAAATGGCCATTGCAATCATCATCATTAATATTCATCTTAGATTAGGTTTAGAGGCTCTACTGGCGCACCACTATCATCATCACCCATCATATCATCGGGACAACGTAACCCCGCCTTCCAGGCGCTCCAACCTCAGAAGTGGGTTACAATTACGCCATTGCCAGGAGAGAACAACAGAAATGTCTAAAAAGCAAACTAGGGGCATTAAAAAATATATGTGTGTGTCCGTCCGTCCGTCCGTCCGTGTGTGTGGTTGTGTGTGTGTGTGTATTTAAAAAGACACATTACTCAAGATATCGTAAATTAAGCGGATTCCTCAACAAGTTGAAATTATGGTATGATTTTTCTGGTTTACGGAATATTTATTTATTGTTTTAATTAGACCGCTACAAAAGTTGGTTCCATTCAAAATGATCCGATTTTGCCGGTTTATGGAATATTTATTTTTTCACTATTTGCTACATGTACCTAAATTCTTCACAACTGCTGGATCTAAACATCGTAGATATCTAGGACACAAATTATATAAAGAACTAAGTAACTTATTGACACTATCGAACCCGTAGGTTCATGGCCGTGCGGAAGCAAGCTCTCCACATATCATTATCCAGAGCTAATGTTTTCTAATCACCTCCTGTATAATCGACTTCCCTCAAATCATGGTTGTTATTCTCCCACCCCATTTTTGGTCAAAGAGTTAATTAAATACAATCCAGAACTAAGGAAACTAAAAAACAGCTAGATATAATACAAAATAATTATTTATTTATTTAATTACTTTAAGATAATAAGTAGTAACCTATTTTGGTTTATATTATTATTTACTAATGTATTTGATTACTATTCCCGAATGGAGAAATAGACGCATGTGGAAACTTCTCCGCGGACCTCCAATTTATGAGATGCTAACTCACGAATCTCCCTATACCACACAAGACGAGACACGACTCTTGTTCTCCCCCGCAAAATTAAAAAGCCAGACCAACAATGCGTCACAATATATTTGTTTAGGCATAGCCTAACGCTCTAATGCATCGTGCTTTGGTGCTGAGTTAAGGGAAACGCATTAATTGGTATCCCCACGTAGGAAGACATTTTCTCATTTTCCGCCAGTATGGGATGGTGCCTACCCAGTATTGTAAGGGTTTTTCGTAGCGACTTGAATTTGTGAATGTCACCTATAACAACTGGGGACCCGATATGCTGACCACATGTCACCACTGTAATGGGGTGGATGATCACAATGGAATATGAGGCTAGCAGGCAGCTGGTAGACCAAGGGGCTTTTATATCTGTGGCATCGTGCAGTTTAATTTATATTTGTTTGGATCTCTTCTATCAATCCTAGAAGTTGAGTATTGAATTTTGTTACACATTCCGATAACGAGGAGATACTAAGGGCCAAAGCACACTCTCAATATTGAGTAATACTAAGAAATTGAGACTGGAAGTAAACATAAATAAAACTAAATATATGTTCACACATAGAAATGTGTTATATAATGGAAATGGACAGCTAATGACAAATGAAGAAAATTTTGAAGAAGTGGCTGACTTCAACTATCTAGGAACAATAATTACAAATAGGAATGAGATGCACAAAGCAATTAAACATAGGTTCAATTCTGGAAATGCATGCTATTATGCATTACAGAGACTCTTATCGTCCCAACTCCTTTCAAAAAAACATTAAACAGAACATATATAAAATAGTTATTCTCCCAGTTACATTATATGGATGCGAAACATGGACTCTTACTTTAAGATAGGAACGATTAGAGCATTAGAGAATAAACTTCTTAGGAAAATGTTTGGGCCAAAAAAGAAATGAACAGACAGGTGAATGGAAAAAAAACTACATAATAGTGAGCTACATGATATTATAGGAAGCCAGATATAATAAGAACAGTTAAGTCTCGTAGACTGCGATGGGCAGGACATGTGGCACGTATGGGGGATGAAAAAGGTGCATGAAAACTTCTTGTAGAAAAACCAGAAGGAAAACGCCCAGTTGGTAGACTAAGAATAAGGTGGGAGAATAACATATCCATTATTTGAGGAAAGTAGATTATACAGGAGATGATTGGATAACATTAGCTCAGGATAGGGATGTATGAAATGCTTATGTCCGCGAGGCCAACCTATAGGTTCGATAGAGCCAGTGAGTTATTCTAGATGGAATAGAGTTACGTATATCACTTACCCATAGAAATAGGCCCTGATTCTTCCAATAACCAAATATTGTTATCACAGTTGGTAACAAACATGGAAATGAGTATTTTGGTCTGATACAGGATGAATCTTCATATGCATACCATAATCTTCTTTCTGTTGAACAGGTAATAACTGTTACTTTTTTCACATAATTCAAACTAATTTTATATCATAAGCCTTACTTCTACTGTGAAAAAATGAGGTTAGGATGGTTGGTTGCCTGCTTTACAACAAACAAGCTCTATTTAAGGGGGATGATGGGTGAAATTTTCGGTCAAATTTAACATTTTTGTTTTTTGTATTGAAAAATACTACGTACCTTAAAGTATAAGTTGGCGAAGTTTCAGTGTCCTATGGCGCTTGTAAGTCTCCCTAATGACTGTAGGAGGGCATGTGTGCTACATTCTAATTTAACTGCATGCAAACTTTCAAATTGGCTTTTCCACACTTTTATTTTCATTGCATTTCAATACATTCAAATCCAAATAGCATTGACAAATTTAATGATAGAAGCACAAAAATTTAACTGCATGTCCCACATACTATGGCTAATAATTCTGTGCATAGATTTTGAAACAATATTGATAGTTTTTTAAATAAAAAATAAAATGTGTAGTAATTTAAAAAAAAAATAATATGCAGAGGATGTATATTTTTTTTTCTTCCTTTATTATAATGATATAGAAAAGTTAATGCATAGTGTTGTTCTAAATAAGTCAGTGGTCGTGTAGAAAAACAATTAAAAAATGTTACTAAAAAATTATGGGACTTGTTAAAAATTGAAATATGCAAATTTCTAAATGGATTTTCTTCAATAACTCAAACACCTTTAAGCCTAGAAGGATGAAACTTTAATATGATATTACCTATTATGGCATGAATGTGTGTACACAAAATCAAGTATGTAGCTTAAAAACTGTAGAAAATAGATATTTTCAACCCATCACCCCCCTTAAAAGATCGGACTCAGTCTTCCATCTCAAGGAGGAAGAAGAACTTCAATAGCTTATGAATTCACTAAAAAATTGCAAAGCTCATTTCAAATTCTATTTTCTAGTGCACTCAAAATGCTATCTGCTCTTAAGTAATCCTAATCAAAATAAAACTATGTAACCTGCTCTTTTCATTGGTTATGGACACCAAGCAATAAGTATGCGAAAAAGTAGTTCCCCTTATTAAATTAAAAATATTATGTCCTCTGAATATACTACTACTTCTTTGTGAATGAAAATATTCTAAAATATACCTAATCAATAATTACAACTTAAAATAGTTTCATAGTTAAATATGGGAAATAACATTATGAGGTTCTTAATTCGTAAATTAATGAGTCATTTTTTAACATCTTACCTCATATTTTAAAATATGAGGTAAGATGTTAAAAAATGACTCATTAATTTACAAATTAAAATAATTTATTACACATGGATGATGTGTTTGAGTAATGCTTCAGTCGATTCTAATGCAACAAAATGGCTGAAGGTGTCAAGTCTTCTGTTGTTGTGTCACCATCTAAATTTTTAAAACACAAGTCTGGCAAACCTTTGACTTGTGGTCAAATAACAGTTATTTTAAATTTATTTCAGAAGTTCAGGAAAATCTCGCCAAATTTCTTGTAATCTACCCTATTCAACGATCACATAGGCTCCCTGTCAATGTGACAGTAATCGTGTTCGAATGGCGGAAGGATATAATTGGCATTTGTTTATGTTAGGATCACTCTAAGAGTGGATAAGTTATAGCAACAATTACATGCACCACTCCAACCAATGGCAACCAACATCTAGTTTCTTTGAATATTAAATGAGAGCGGATATCAAGCTTATCTGCTTTTGAGTCCTGAATTGATTTATAATTCAATGTGTTTTATACTAAAATTGTATGTCCATGTTGTTAAAAGTTATGGCTGCACATAGCCGAAACTGTTGTATTTTCATCATCATCCATGCAATTATTAGGCCATTTAGCCTGTTAGGGTCTCAAAGAGGAATTTTCCATCCAGTGCTTTTTTGGACATCCCAGCGATCTTTTACCTTGAGGGGTAGTTAGTTATGAAGCATAGCTTTTCGAATTCTGTGAGATGGCATTCATTGAAGATGGCTTTCCAGTTGTTCTGATATTTTTGTATATGATGGATAATGATTTCTACATCCAACTTTTCCATAATTTCCTCATTCTGTTTTTTTTTTAACTTAATAAAACACTGTATTTTCTTGAAGCAATGGATTTGGATGTTACACTAATGTTTGCTTGAATCTATGATACTGATTAGAGACAATTTGTTCTATTGACTGAATATTTGTTACTATTAATGAATGAGTTGGAGAAAATGCTTTAACATATCACCTCATAAAGTTGCGTGTCTTCATGATACCGATTTCAAAAGTATAGTTCTACTTCCATCTTCAGTCAAACTCCAACTGTCAAAATTTTGCCATTAACATCATCTTCTGAACTGCCATCTGGTGTCGATTTTATGAACTTGGAGATCAAATTATTCTTGTCGAGAATATCAAATTCATGGCTTTATATTTATTCTTCTGAATGTATTACTTTTCACAAACTGCCAGTTCCAAAGATTTCTCCAAATGTTTCAAAAGTTTAGTTTCTCTTCCAATTTTGTGATTCTGTAGCAAACTATGAGCTGCAATTGCTGATTTTTCAATTTCACCGTTTTTAATATTTCTAAAGTGCTCTTTTGTATGAGTTTCTAAATTCCTTTTAGTTTTTCCTATGTATACTTTATTGTAGTCATTGCAACTAATTTCATAAATTCCAGATTTTTTACTATCTGGGACGTTAACTTTCTTATTAGTTGTTAGTAGATTATATGTGATTATACAATCACATTTTAAACATAGCTACGTCAAATGGTTTTGGAAAGGAGATAATAATAAATAAGTTAAAGAGGTTAAAACAACAAAAAGACTTAAGGAATACACCACCTATAACCTGAATCAAAATAAAATAAACAATTCAAGAAAATTACTTACCATCCTGGAGCACACAGAAAATTTCAAAAAATATTTAACAAATTTGATATTACATTGGCACCAATTAACAAATTGAGTCTGGATAATCTACTACTAACTAATAAGAAAGTTAATGTCCCAGATAGTAAAAAATCTGGAATTTATGAAAATAGTTGCAATGACTGCAATAAGTATATATAGGAAAAACTAAATGGAGTTTAGAAGCTTGTACAAAAGAATATTTTAGAAATATTAAATGAAATTGAAAAATTGGTAATTGCAGCTCATAGTTTTCTAGACAATCACAAAATTGGAAGAGAAACTAAACTTTTGAAATATTTGGAGATACCTTTGGAATTGACAGTTTGGGAAAAGATATACATTCACAAGAATAAATATAAAGTCATGAATTTTGATATTCCCATCGAGAATAATTTGATAATTTGAGTTCGTAAAATTGACACCAGATGATAGTTCAGAAAATAATGTTAATGACATTTTGTCAGTTGGAGTTTTATTGAAGATGAAAGTAAAACTATACTTTTCAGATCGGTATTGTGAAGACACGCAACTTTATGAGGTAAGATGTTAAAGTATTTTCTCCAACTCATTCCTTAATATAAATACCTCATAGCGTTACCTCCCACCTTAATTTTGATTAAAGTTCATTACCATATTTAGGAATTTATTTGATGTTGTGACATGAATGGGGAATGAAAGACGTGCATGGAAGTTTCTTGTAGGAAAACCAGAGGGAAAACGCTCAGTTGGTAGACCAAGAATGAGGTGGGAGAATAACATTAACTATGATTTGAGGGAAGTAGATTATACAGGGAATGATTGGAAAACATTAGCTCAGGATAGGGATGTATGGAGAGCTTATGTCCATGAGGCCATGAATCTACGGGGTTCAATAGTTAGTTATTTAATGCTGTGTATTCTGCACCTGTGATTGTATGTAATACTGTCCTACAAATGCCAACTGAACATTTAGAGAGAGTTGTCACCTCTGTTGTTCAAAACAATGACTTAACAAAAATTATGGGAAGATAGTGTAATGAATTAACCTAAATAATATTGACATACTATACAACTTATTTCTAAAAAAAATTGTGACATGTTCTAACAACCACAAAACTGCTATGTCAGCCATGAAAGCAGACTTCTGACAGACGTATGATCTCAAAAGAATAAACATAAAATGTTAAAAATTCAAACCAACCATTGGGAGCCAGTACAAGGAAATATATGAGGGGTTCAGGGCAAAAGTGAACCAAGTCCATAGTTAACTCTTTTGAGAAAAACTGATATGAAGTTAAAACAATACATTTAATTGCAGATTAGAATTAAACATTTATTTTATAGTAAAAAAGAACGAATACAATACTTGGTTTACGATTGGTTTCACAAATTTTATATATAACAAGGATTTTCCATTTTTGGATTTAATCCACATTTGCTCTGAATTCCTCATATGACACCATGGGGTAAGTATATATAGGTGAATTCCACGTAATTTTTATATCCATCCATAGTAATTCTGCCCAAAGGCAGGTCCTTCACTGCAATCATAGCATTTTCATGCTGTGCTTGCAGCTTTATTAGGGAATTGTAGGTGTGGTAGCTTCCCGTTGCTTTCCACACCAGTGAAGGATGCTGATGATAATGATAAAGATGATGGCCATATGATTTCGGGGACCGTTTGGGCCTTAAAGGTTTCCTGACATTTGTCTTACAGGTGAGGAAAAACCTCACCCAGAAAAACTACCCCGACCGGGGATTGAACACGGGCCCACTGCGTGACGTGGCAGCATGCTACCTCGAGACCACAGTGGTGGACTATTTGATATAATACATGAATATTTCCCTGTTTCTCAAAGTGGTATATAGACTGCCGGTATTAAAAAGATGTTTAATTGTCTACACGCCAAAATATTGTAGAATATGAACAAACTCACGCGTAACAAAGAATTATTTATTTTAATTAAAACTCTTGGAAGTAAATATCAATAAAACTAAATATATGGTCACACACAGAAATTCATTATATAATGGAAATGGACAGCTAATGACAAATGAGGGAAATTTTGAGGAAGTGGCAGAATTCAAATACCTAGGAACAATGATCACAAATAGGAATGAGATGCACAAAGAAATTAAACATAGGCTCAATTCTGGAAATGCATGCTATTATGCATTGCAGAGACTCTTGATGTCCCAACTCCTTTCAAAAAACGTTAAACTGTAAACATATAAAACTATTATTCTACCAGTTATATTATATGGGTGCGAAACATGGACTCTTACTTTAAGAGAGGAAAGGAGATTACAAGTATTTGAGAATAAAGTACTTAGGAAAATTTTTGGACCAAAGAGAGATGAACAGACAGGTGAATGGAGAAGACTACATAACAACGAACTACATGGTCTTTGTGGGAAGCCAGATATAATAAGAACAGTTAAGTCTCGTAGACTGCGTTGGGCAGGACATGTTGCACATATGGGAAATGAAAGACTTGCATGGAAGCTTCTTGTAGGAAAGCCAGAGGGAGAACGCCCAGTTGGTAGACCAAGAATGAGGTGGAAGAATAACATTAACTATGATTTGAGGGAAGTAGATTATACAGGGAATGATTGGAAAGCATTACCTCAGGATAGGGATGTATGGAGAGCTTATGTTCGTGCGGCCATGAACCTATGGTTCGATAGTGCCAGTGAGTAAGTAAGTAAGTAATTAAAACTCTTACATCACACAGAAGTGTTAGTTGTTATGCCAGTTGCCTTTATTTTATATAATTAATGGCCAAAGTTTATTAGAACATAAAACTTATATGTATTTTCTAACTTCTGCTATATATATATATATATCCAAAACTCCAAGCGTAACAGGCCTAGAAGGCCGTTGGCCTACAATCCGGCTGTTGGCCTCACATCCATATGTGTTAATCACAGAGATAGATGATCATCTAGCCATATATATATATATACACACATACAATAATATAAGTTAACTTCCGAAAGGCAACCAGATAACATTTTAACACAGTTGAGGACGATGACACCTGCCAACAGGTATATTTTAATTTTAATTTTATGACTATTTACTAATATTGAATATAGATATACAACATTTATAATATTTAGAGATCCGTGAAATTCGTGAGTCCCGGTAACACAAAATGCTCTAATTTTGTCATTTTCTTATACCATTTCTTAACTCCACTTCCCTTCTTCTTCTTCTTGTAAGCCCATGTTTCCCTTAACAGAGATTTAGGCACTCTCCCCCTACAGGGAAGAATTTGAACCATACTAATTTAGTTACACTTGTTTTGGTATAGATGTCATTTGAGTAGTCTGTGGTCAGTGTTCTGCCTCATACTGACATCTAGGAAACTAAGGTAGTGACCTCAAAAAAAGCATTTATGAATTGGTAAATCCTACAATAATGTGAAATAACACCAAAATTTAACATTTTCAATGAATTCCGGATATTTTTTGTTCTATTCTCGAAATTTTCATAATGTATTTTTAAACACTGTTTCGGATTCCATCTTTTAACTGCCATATCTGATGGTGCCATATTTGCTTCCTCCATGCAGTCTTGCAAAGGGAAATGGTTGCAACACAGTTCACAACATAGAGGTAATATTTTCTCTCCTTCTTTTCATGCTCAAATATGGTCTCTCCATAGATTTTTAATTCTATGGCCAATATGAATTCCAAGAAATATGAATTATATTAACGTGTAAGATAAGTTTTTTCCCCCAATTTTCTGCAAACTTTATATCAATCATTATTAAGTAATGGTATGTTCAAACCTGAAGAAAACATTTCTTTAAGTATAAGCAGTAATTAAAATTTTATGCGTTTTAGTATATTAAAATCGATATTAATTGTACAAGCTAAAAGTTGACCTTAAACTACTAGATATATCTTTTTTATTGGGTTTAATATACTAAACTAGGATTAAAAATACTCAAATTTACATTCTTTTAGAATAACACTGCCAAATTCCCAATAACGTCGAAATCTTGAAATATTAAAAAGAATTTTCCCTAAAAATAAAACCACTTTCACGGATCTCTAATAATATTGCATGTTGTAATAAAATTGAAAACTTCACAGATATTAATATTTTACTCTCACTCTATAAAACATGATGTCATTCTAGAGTTACATCAGTTAAAACCATACATTTTAAATAGGCCTACTATTATTAAAGTGTGGGGTTTAAAATAATTACTATTAATAAACCACGCTTCTTTTACCATTTGTGGGGTTTATTAACCACGCTTCTGCGCAACCATTTTGTGCGGGCGAGAACCTCACTACTCGCTACCATTTCTGCCGGCAATCGTCTTTTGTTTCCGTTGCTTCTACTAGCGTAACTTTTATTACATCCAAGGTTATTAATCACAAAGTTACTTGCCCCGGGCCCATAGAAGGCAAGGATTGATTCATCTTTGTTTCCTAGGTATATTAACATAAATTAATAATAGTTCTCAAAACCACAGAGTGACTGAAAATTGTGTTTTCACTATAATTATCAATCAGGAAAACTAGACAGAAAAGTAAAGGGAGCTGGAATGATCTCCTAACTGAGTGAGTTTCCATATAGGAATCTAAACAACTACGTGCACATAAATCATTAGAACATTAATTCATAAAAATGACATTTAATGTAAACAAGAAGTCTGAAGTAAAAACATAACTAAGATAAAGATTTGATCATTCGAAAAACAATATAAAGTGAATAAATAAATGATAATACTTCTACAGGACAAAAAACCACATCATACCACATACCACACTCATGCTAGAGTCCAAGCCAGGGCGGCTTCTTCTCCGGTCTTCAGGACCAACATAAACTCCGCTACTTCGCGGCTCCAGACGACATTGTCCACTTAAAAGTTCGATGATCGAATGAATGATAATGTTCTCGCTGTGCTTAACGTATTTGAAGGTTCCGAGGTAGAGGGGAGATGCGCCGTAGGAACAGCGCACCAGGAGAGGTAAAGAGGGAGAGTGGGGGTAGATGCATAGAGAAAGGAATATTGGCATAGTTCATGAATCTCACAGTCTAGGGAGGATAACGATGCTGCAGTAATGAGCCGAAAAACGCACTTTCGGTTCAAAAGATAGATGTTCTGTTAAAGATTTTGAAAAAAAAAAAATATATATATATATATATAAATTGAATATATGTGGGAAATAACACTATGAGGTTCATTCTAATTATATTTTGAGTTCTGTTTTTAGACTCACCTCATAATTCTTGATATTTATGCATAGGAAAAACAAAAAGTAATTTAAATACAAGATTGAAAGAACACCTTAAAAATATTAAAAATGGAGAAATAGAAAAATCTGCAATAGCTGCATATGCATGGTCAGAAAAACACAGAAATGAAACTAAGGCAAAATTACAAATGCAAGAATAAAAAGAAAATCATTAATTTTGAAATTCCCGGTGAAAAGGAAAGAGGTTTAATTTCGAAGTTCATCGGTCGGCCAACAGAGGGTGCAGAAATCAATTTACAGGATGGACAACCGCCAGAAAACAGTTGTGAAGCATCGAAAATGTTGCATAGATAGCGATGAAAGTAGTCAAAAAAAAAAATGCATAAAAATCAAGAATTATGAGGTGAGTCAAAAAACCAACTCAAAATATAATATAAATATAAATGTTTTGAAGAGAAAAAGTAATGTCGTACTAACTGAAGGCTAAAAAAAATTAAAATGTTATTTTATTTTGTTGAAATTGATATGTCAGTTACTATGGAATTCACCTGTATACATATTCTGAATGATATAAAATTATTGTAAACTCATATTTAATTTCTATCAGTAAAAGCAACATTAAATATTATATTATAAATATATTTCATAACTAATCTATATTTGTAACAATACTGCATGTTGTCTCAATACAATAAATTGCTATGAGTATTTTTTAAATTATAATTCATTATTAAATTATTAGGTGATGAAGAAACAGTGTCTAGAAAACTTCTACAGTAATAGTTATTCATAGCTATACAATGTGAAAATGTAACTATTATTGACATAGTTAATATTTCATCAACATAACCAATACTCAAAATAATAGTTTATTGCAATGCGAGGTTGGGAAGTGGTTTTTACAGAAGGGAGGAAATGATTAAAAATCTCACTCACTCAGTTTTTAATTTTCGAGATTCTGTAAAACACTTCACAAACATATGTTGTACATTATTTTTTTGCATGATAGTGTTTTCAAAATAATAAATAATAGTAAAATAATAACATTCAGAATGGGTTGAAGCAAGGAGATGCACTATCTCCTTTACTATTTAATTTTGTACTAGAGCATGCCATTAACTCTTTAGAGAATAAGGAAGGCTTACAACTCAATGGTATTAATAAGCTGTTAGTTTATGCTGATGATGTAGTATTATTGGCCGATAGCGAGGAGATACTAAAGGACAACACGCACACACTATTGAGTAACACTAAGAAATTAGGACTGGAAGTAAATATCAATAAAACAAAATATATGGTCACACGTAGAAATGCATTATATAATGGAAATGGACAGCTAATGACAAATGAGGGAAATTTTGAGGAAGTGACTGAATTCAAATACCTAGGAACAATAATCACAAAAAGGAATGAGATGCACAAAGAAATTAAACATACGCTCAATTCTGGAAATGCATGCTATTATGCATTGCAGAGACTCTTAATGTCCCAACTCCTTTCAAAAAACTTTAAACTGAACATATATATTATATTATATGGGTGCAAAACATGGACTCTTACTTTAAGGGAGGAAAGGAGATTACAAGTATTTGAGAATAAAGTACTTAGGAAAATTTTTGGACCAAAGAGAGATGAACAGACAGGTGAATGGAGAAGACTACATAACAACGAACTACATGGTCTTTGTGGGAAGCCAGATATAATAAGAACAGTTAAGTCTCATAGACTGCGATGGGCAGGACATGTTGCACGTATGGGGAATGAAAGACTTGCATGGAAGCTTCTTGTAGGAAAGCCAGAGGGAAAACGCCCAGTTGGTAGACCAAGAATGAGGTGGAAGAATAACATTAACTATGATTTGAGGGAAGTAGATTATACAGGGAATGATTGGAAAGCATTAGCTCAGGATAGGGATGTCCGCGTGGCCATGAACTTACGGGTTCGATAGTACCAGTGAGTAAGTAAGTAAGTAAGTAAATAAAATAATAACATCTTTGTTGGAAATATTTGTGTTCATTGTAAACAATAGACTGACGTTAGCGATCTGGCCAATATATATATGCTAAATACCGAAAATATTTTAGTTGAGACTACAACAGGCCATGACACCAATCGACATAAAATGGCAGCACGTGCAAATTTATTGTTTTATATTGTTTCAAATAATGTTCAGTTCATTTAAAATGCAGTGATTTATTTCATATAATGTATATTAAGACTACCTTTTGGATATATTTTAGTATATACATTGTATGTAACATACATAAAGGGCATACTACCTGCCCTAGATAGGTAATTTGTAATATTACAGTATATTCGTTCCATTATTTATAGGTTGGCAACCCCAAAATTTAGAAAATTGAACTTTCAATCTTGGTCGCCATTCCTGTAAGTACGGCAGAATGCACTATCATGCAAAAAATAATATTTATTTTGAGAATCTGGTGGCCAAAAACTATAAACAGAGAATTATGGAAGACAATTTCACAAAATGAAATCTGGAAGGAGATTAAATATTGTAAATACAAATGGATTGGACATACTTTCAGAAGAGAACAAGACAGTATGCCAAAGAGAGCTCGGGAATGGTATCCATAGGGACTGCCTAGGAAAAGAGGAAGACCAAAAATTACATGGTGCAGCACAATAATGACATAAATTGATCAACAAAGGAAAAACTGGAATAAAGTCAGGAATTTGGCAAACAGAGACCAGTAGCATGCTTTCACAAAGGGCCTATTCTTCCAAGACGAATACTACTATTACTACTACTACTACTACTACATAACCAATGCTATTCTATGGAAATGAAGCATGAACTTTAAAGAAAAGTGATACAAGTAGAATCACTGCTAGTCAAATGAGATTCATTTGCCTAATAGTTAAATAAAAACACTGGAACGGAGATCCAGAGATCCTGGGTTTAAATCCCAGTTTAAGTGAAAACTTTTCTCTGAAAAGATATTAATTTTTTCTTACTGTAAGTGACAAATTTAAATAAAAAATATTTAAAATATTATGAAAATAAAATAGGAAGAAACATTATGAAGTTCTAAGTTGAGTCTGTTGTCATCTTACATCATATTGGTTATAAGCAATATAAGTAATGCCACGAGTGATTTCCAGATTATCGATAAATTCACAACTCATGAAGTGAGGAGTGAATTTATCTTGAAAATTTGGAAATCAAGAGTGGCATTTGTTAGGACTATTTAACAAATAAAATTAAGCTTTCACAGGGAAAGAACACTATGAGGTTTAATTTAATAATTAAATTAATGTTTTTATTACCTCACCTCATATCCTTTTTCTTCTATACTGCAGTTTCGGAGCTTATCTCCATCGTCAGTAGCCTCTGGTCGACCGGTGTTATGTCGTTTCTTGGCGGTTTCCTTCTTACTTCTGTGACAGAAGTAAGAAGGAAACCGCCAAGAAACGACATAACACCGGTCAACCAGAGGCTACTGACGATGGAGATAAGCTCCGAAACTGCAGTATAGAAGAAAAAGGATATGAGGTGAGGTAATAAAAACATTAATTTAGTTATTAAAATTAAGCTGTTTACTCATAAATCATTATTTAAATATAGTTATTTTAAAAGATTTATTTATTAATGTAAACGGTGATGTTTGAAAACAAATGAGAAGCTATGTTTGAAAACAAATGAGAAACGATTGTTATGCTTGTTCATTACAGCAACCAGATCATATTATTTATTGCCAAAGAATTGCAAATATAGGTATTAATTAATTTCTGATGTCCTATGATGTAAATATGTCAATTATATTTTTTTGCAACATTATTTCCTGGGAAATAATTCATTTAAGATAATGCAAACAGTGTTTTTTTTTGTGGTATAATCAATTGCTACAAATGTTTTTATATTATCTCCCGCAAGCGCCATGAGCTGACATTCGTGCACTATATATACAATCTGGTAGCCGTATTTCTTAGAGAGTCAGTCACTGCAAAGTAATGTTATGATCTATTCAGAATGTTAAAAGGAGGAGCTTTCTTTAATATGATAAACTTGTTTGATAAATTCGAGGTAAAACACGACTATGATTGGTCGTAATTAAAAAATCATTGAATATGTGATTGGTCATTGAATCCCATTTGGGGCATGAGTTAAATAGTCATCAAAAATATTATTAATTTTAGTACTATTGGCACGCCGTAGCGTAGTGGTTAAGGCACTGAGCTACAAGCCGGAGGGTCGAGGGTTCAAGTCCCGTTGGGGTCAGGATTTTTAAACTGACCCAAACCCTCTGGCGGCACTATGGCCCTGGGGTCGACTCAGCCTCTAACGGAAATGAGTACCAGACGCTTGTTCTGGGGGTAAAGGCGGCCGTCACGCAGGGCTGACAACCCGGCTGACATACAGTGCCGATTGTCTAGAAAAAGTGGGAGCCTTAACCTCCTACTACCCCAAGGGCCTCCGGGCCTGTTGTGGGATCACTTTACTGGATAGGGATGTATGGAGAGCTTATGTCCGTGCGGCCATGAACCTACGGGTTCGATAGTGCCAGTGAGTAAGTAAGTAAGTGAGTAACTATTATTATTACTGATTGTCCAAACTTTACAATTAACCCTATTCCACCAAAGGTGTATTAGGGATATAGTTTATATAACTAAGCACAATACAAGATAATTCAATATTTGAAAAATATGAGCTAAAGAACAGGTTAAAACTATTTATTCAACACTGTCTAAGAAATAATTTAAATAGTCAATTGAGTTGGTGTTTACTTGAAAATCCATATTTATTAATTAAATAATTTAAAATGAGGTGCACTGTAAGCTATGTTGCATTTTTCTAATTGTCAGATAACTACATTTTTCAAATACATTACACTTAAAAAAATAGTTTTTAAAGTTAAATTTAAGAATTTTTGTACCAGTATATAATTTATTAACCAATTCAGTAATTATCTAATTGTGAACAGTTATAAATTGTTTTCAGCTCCCATACATTTGTTCATAATTATCAATTATTACTTTCCTCATAGAAAGCACCACACAATACTGATAAACTCTATAATAAGTTTTAGTTGAATGTAAACTGAATTTCCAATTTTTAAAATTTGAAAATTCAACAAGTCCACAAATTTGTGATGTTTTTATTTAAATTCATCACTCACACTCAATGGTACATTGATATATGAAGAGAAAAATCTTTGCACAAATTGGGATTTGAACCTAAAAGTTTTACATACCAGCATACTAGATTGCTATGCCACTTGGGCACAAAGTGAGATGCCCAAGTAGCATAGTGGTGTAGTGCACCAGAGACCTTGGAATCATATTCAAGTTTGGGCAAAATTGTTTCTCTTCGAATATTAATTCCACAAATGTTTAACTATGGTGAACAGTATAGAAGTGTGCAGTATAGAAAAATAATATACCATCTGAATCAGAGAAATATGTTCTTTAACCCATTCACCTCAAAAGACGAGGTAGACTCGCTGGCAGTTAAATGACCTTCAACTCAGAAGACGAGGTACACTCGCTTAACTCTGCTGTTATATATATTCCAATATTTTGTACATCACTTGGCAGGGTAATCTTATGTTAACATTTATGAATAGTAGAGGAATGTGTTTTCACCTTCACCCTTATTGTGATTTCAAGTACCATTATATTTTGCTTGTTTTGAATGTCTGAAAATAGACAATATAATTTACGGTAACTTAAATCCGGTTTCTGGAGAAATGCATTGAACATTTAAACCTGAATCGAATGGGTTAAGAAAATAAACAAGTGTTAGGAACTGAGTGAATTGGTTCAGACGGTAACATTTGAGATTCACAATCATGATGATAACCTAAAGATTTTTTATCCTGGCTTTCCTCAGTCTTCAAGACAAATTCTTGATGACTGTAAATGTATGTAAGAATGGACAACAGGTTAAAAATGATATAGACAGTTACAAGTATTGATTATCTTCCATTACATCAGTAACTACATCCAATGTTGCCAACATATTTGTTTCTACTATTGTGCCTTCTACTAACATCTTTCAATACTATATTATATATTGATAGTTTTTTCTTCAACAAGTGTATATAGGTTATGATTAGGTTAGCTATAGTTATGATTAGGGTTTGAAAGTTGAGGACCTATAAAATACCTATTAAAAGACCTTTAAAAAAGATCTAAAAACTGGAAAAGGGTGTAAAAAGTGTTATTAACAAGTGGATAAAGACAATCTCGCTGTCTACACGCATTCTGCTCGATGTAATTTTCAGAAAGTGGCAACTTCTTAGAAAATTTGAAGTCGAATACAATAGTTCAGGTGGTCAGTAGGCTGGTAGTTAAAAATAACAGGGTATTTTCTGAGGGTTCAATAGTTTCTTGTGGAACAAAAGTGTTTGCAATGTGAAAAGTCTTTAGAAAGTAAAACTAAATAGTATTTTTAAAAGAAGTTGGAATTGAGACTAGACTCTGCAGATTCTTGAATTATACAAATGGTATAAATGTAGTCAAAACAAGATAAAGCTGCAAGAAAAATGCCCAAAGGACTAATAAAAGGACCAATAAGTAAAAAAAAAGTCAAAAGGGGATAAAAGGACATATAAAACCCACCATTTTCTTGCCTACAATGACCCACAATGTATGTATATGTATATATGACATAAGAAAAATAAATGCCTGGACGGGATTTGAACCCGGAACTCTGAATTGGTACTTCAGTGTGTTATCCATTACACAACGGGCAAATCTAATACAAACATTTATTTCTCTTAAATACATATTCTCCATTGCATTGCTCAATGTCAAAAATTTAATTATAACATATATATATATATATATATATATATATATAAATTAATGTTTATTTGTTTGTTTGTTTGTACTTTATGCGTGGCCATACCATTGATCCGGGCTTTTTGCAAAATGTTCAGGAGATTTCCGGGATGAACATAGGCTATAAGAGAGTTGTGATACTCAACTCCTACATCCTTAAAAATCGCTCTTTGCAGTGGAAAACGTGAAAAAAGTAGCTCTTTGGTCACTTAAATGGCTTACGCTGCCTAAACCACAACAAATACACAACATTAATGTACACAGAATTGAATATCTTGAAAAGCTATAAAAAAAAGTCCATGACAGCATATGTTTATCTCTTACAGATAATTCACAATAACCATTTTTATCTTTCATTGATGCCAAGAACAACAAGACAAGTACGTAGATTCCTGTGCATGCATAGTAGCACATGGCGGGTAAATCACAATAACGAATTTTGTCTTTTAGCTCATTTATGCCAAGAAGGTCAAGATAAGTAGATTCCCGGGCAACACTGGGTAATCAGCACGGGGAATCTTAAAATAATTATGATATACATTTATAATTATTTTTCATTTTACTTATTCAACTAATCATAAGAAGTACATTAATTTTAATTTTTCAGCTCATTTGTGCCACGAAAATCGGGATGAGTAGATTCCTCAACAATGCCGGGTAAACAGCACAGGGTATCTAAAAATAATTACGATATAATTTTTCCTTCCACTTATTTAACTAAACATAAAACACATTAATTTTCATATTTTAACTCATTTATGTCAAGAAGACTGGGATAAGTAGATTCCTGGGCAACGCCGAGTAATCAGCACGGGGTATCTAAAAAAATATAAATTTGTAATTATTTTTCCTTTTACTTATTCAACTGAACATAATAGCACATTAATTTTAATTTATTTAGGGCGTAGCAGTACACGCCGGGTATTAGCTAGTATGTATATGTATATGTATATATATATCTCCATCCAACCATAGTAATTCTGGCCGGTGAAGGACGATGATGATGGCCGGATGATTTTCGGGGACAGTTGGGCCCTAAGCTTCCTGACATTTGTCTTACAGATGAGGAAAAACCCCGAAAAAACCTCACCCAGGAAGCTTGTCCCAGCCGGGGATCAAACCCAGGGGCCCGCTGCGTGACAAAGCAGCGTGCTACCTCGAGACCACAGCGGTGGACCATATATATTATATTGGACCTAGTCTTCAAATATAAAATAAAAGAAATGATTTTTTCTCAACTTCCAAGCCCTAGTTATGATATTATATGTCAATTTATACAATTGGATTTATTGATAAATTGAGGGATGTGGGTGAAAAACTTGACACCCCACAAAATGTTTTTACTAGAATAATTGGGAGAAGACTGGGTGAGCTACATGATCTTTATGGGAAAACCAGAAGTAATAAGAAGACTGATGGGCAGGACATGTGGCACAAATGGGGAATGAAAGAAGGGAATGGAGACTCCTTGTAGGAAAAACAGAGGGAAAACACCCAGTAAACAGACCAAGAATGAGATGGGAGAATAATATTAACATTAATTTGAGGAAGTAGATTTTACAGGGGATGACTAGAAAACATTAGCTCAGGATACAGATGTATGGAGAGTATATGTCCACATAGCATGAACCTATGGGTTTGATAGTGCCAGTAAGTTAGAAATAATTGAGGTTAAAGTTTTATATATCTGTCATAAATCTGTTTCATGTTTTTTTTTTAATATTATTCACTTCACATTACATATGTGAAATGAGGTATTATATTTTGATACAATAATTTTATTTTATTTTTTACTTTTATGTGGTTTATCAACTTTTTTCATATGTATCTTACATCTTAGTTAAATGGAAAAAAATGATAAGCCACAATTTGAATGTGTGGCTTATCAAGTTTTTCCATGAACCTAGGAATGACAATACAGGCAATAACTCTGGCATCGATTGATTTTTAACACTTGGTTGATCCATAGACCAACAACTTCAACAAAAAGTCAATAACAGAAAACAAATTTTTGAAAAAAAAAATTGGATTGTTAAGTTTCTTGTCCATATCCTTCAATTATTTTCTGAAAAGAAAATTTTTGTCCGAGTGTACAAATTTGCAAATAAAATCATAATAATAGGTTTACAGTTATATACTAATATTAATAACCCCATAGTAAATTCTTCTTGAATTGGACAATGTTATGCATCAACTGTCAAACAAGGAAAATAACTTATAATATCCAGTACTGTTAGTTTGGCGCTACAATAAATAGTGAAGACTGATATAAACTTTAAACATATTTTTCTCAAAACTTATATAATGGCACAAAGCTGGTTGATGTTTAACATCGTACAATCATTCATAAAGCTTTATGCTACAGGAAAACAGGATTATATAATAGAAAGAGTGTTTGAACATGGATGCCTGGATAGCACAATGATTAGTGCAATGGTGTGTAAAACCTGAAGTTTTGGATTCAAATCTCAGTTGAAGCAAAAATGTTTCTCTTAAAAAATAGCTATAGTTACATTAAAAATATATCAACTTAAGTAATGTCACCAGCAGACAACATAACATTCTCAAAAATTAGCATATTTTTTAACCGTAATTAATAAATATCTTTGCATGAACCTGTACCGAAAGTGCTATTTCGATACGAAACATCTATGCTGTTATCCTCCCTCTACAGTGAGAACTTTGTGTCTACTCCCACTCTCCTTCCTACCCCTCCCTTTGCTCTGTTTGTAGTGCACAACTTCCCCTCTACCTCGGAACTCTCAAATAGGCCAAACACATGGTAAGCTGTATCATTCGATCATACATTTCTTTCGAACAGTTGGTTATCGTCTGAAGGACGCGAGCTCCAGGAGAGCTGTGTGTTTTGAGTTTGGTCCGGCAAGCCAGGGTTACCCTAGGCAGGACTAAAAGGGTATGCATGGGTATTTGAGTGTATAAAGATTGTTACTTTTGTTATTTTATTGTTTTTCTTTCACTTTGGAATGATCAAGTATTGTCTATGTTTAATATATTTTCATTTTTCAACTTCAGACATACAATTGAAATATTAAATCTTATTTTAAGTAAACAAGAATGTCTAATTATTGTATTTGCTAGCTATGCTACAGCTGTCTTGTATAATTTCTGTTTACGAGCTTTCTCAAGGTTATATGAGCTCCCCTTTCCCTTCTAGTTTTCATGGTTGAAAATAATATACTGAGTTTAACTACAAATCATAAATTACTACAGTGGGTTTCAGGAATTATTATTAATTAATATATGTTTATGAATCTATATAGGAAAGATGAATCAATCTTTGCCTCTGATGGGCCCGGGCAAAGAATTATTAATAGCACTGATAGTTATGAGCTGGATGCTACTATGAGTGTAACAAAACATATGAGTAAATCCTCTAAAGGCAGCGTGCGCAGTGCAAACCTTAATGTTTATATCACATCTTTTAGGTTATTTTTATTTCCAATTCCAATTCATTTTTTTTCCAGTTTTCGAAGCAGAGCTCTTGGCATTGAGAAAGGCTGAACAGTGGAGCTTTTGCGATTCACAATTAGCACTGACATATTTAATTGGAACCCCTTAACAGTTGAAATTTGACAGAGCATATCTGAACTTTTATAGGAAAAATCACTTTGAGGTTTAATTTAAGATTTAAATTAAAATGCTTTATACCTCACCTCATATCCAGTCTTCTAATTATACCGGTTTCAAAGCTTAGGAAGCTTCATCTTCAGTAATTTCTTGTCGACTGATGTTATGTCGATCAGGAGAACTGCTTCTTCCTCCCTATGTTGGTAGACCGATGAACCTCTAATCAAATCAAAATCCCTGGGAATTTTGAAATTCATAAGTTTTTATTCCTTGTTTTTTAAGTGGATTTTTTCCCGGAGATTTTGATTTGATCCGGAGGTTCATCAGTCCACCAACAGAGAGAGGAAGAAGCAGTTCTCCTGATCGACATAATCGACAAGAAATTACTGAAGCTGAAGCTGCCTAAACTTCGAAACCGGTATAATTAGAAGACTGGATATGAGGTGAGGTATAGAACATATCTAATTATTATAAACATATATAACTGGTACGGTTTGTGGACACATAGGAAATAAAGGAAATGAGAGAGCCGATGAACTTGCTAAGAACGCTGCACCCTCTGATAATGAATTTGAAAATATTAAATGCCCTATTTCTTATGTGAAGAAACAGCTGTAAATAGAACTCTTAAATAATTGGTCTACTCTTTGGACAAGTAGTGTCAATGCTGCAGTCACAAAAAATATGCATTTTCCTACAGTTTAAGATAGATTATCAATGAAACATTATGAATCCTCTTTTGTGTCAACACAATTTATGTCTGGACATGGAAAGTTTAAATCTTGTCTAAAAAAAGGTTTCATATTCCATCTCCAAATGGATATATCAGCTCCTGTTATAACGATGAACAGACTGTCAAGCATTATTTTAGAATATCCATCTTATGGATATAAGCGATACATTCTGGATGTTCAATTAATTGAATGCAATCAAGTTTTACATACTCCAATAATTAATATTTTAAAAAGGAAATATTGTTTTAAAGCATTTAAAAGCATGTATGTAGCAAATACTCTGGAGTTAACAACGAAGTTATTCTCTTTCTTACTTCCCAATACTTGGATGCCACATCTTGATAATTTTGAAGAGCTACACAGTTTGTTAAATGTTCTCTGTCCATTTCCACACCTTGAGAACACAATATACACTCAGGAGACATTAATACACTAATTCTATGAAGATGTTTTCCTAAGCAGTCATGTCTTGTAGTAAGCCTCAGTATAGCAACTGCAGGTTTTCATGGTAGTTCCAGAATTAAAGATGGATTTTCTAACAGTAAATTTGTATTCCTCTTTCCGAATTTTTCAACAATTTAATTATCATTATTTTTTTTCTTTATAATTCTTTTAATTGATTCATAAGAAAACACATTTGTTACTTTCTGCTTAATTTTACTTATTTTTTTTGCGAGTGTATCAGCTCTTTCATTCCCTTGTATTCCACAATGAGCTGGAATCCATTGTAAGACTAGCATTTGTAAATGCTATTTTCACCATACTGTTATTCATCTTTATTACTTCTTACTTTCTTAGTTTTAATTGTATTAATTCTTGTTTCATTCTATTGTTGTTTGTGTTTCATTTCAATTTTGCAATTATGTGTATCTTCGATTTTCTTTTATATTTTAACTTGCAGCCCTAACATACATTTGTAAAATAGGGTTCCAAATCTTGGAGATTTAATATAAATAAATAATTTTTTGCTCTTTTTCCTACTTTCCACTGACCAAAAAATGTATATACACATTTCCTCAGGTTGCTAATTACATTCTACAATGTAATTTGTCCATTTTTGACACTTTTTCAAAATTGTAATAAGTAGCCATTTGCTCTACAATCCCCCATATTTCTATTGTAAGAATAATTGCAATGACAAGATGTGAGCTCCTATACTTGATAGAATATGTTTTTCATATGATGAAAATTAATGTTAGGAAGTAAACATTATGAGGTAATAATCATTTAAATTCATCGGAGAATTTTTTTTTAAAAACTCACCTCATAATTTTCGTGCTTTTCACAAAACCGCAGTTTCAGACAACATCTTGTCCATCATCAGTCACAACTCTGACTAATTGTTTGGCCATCAACATCTTTTGTGCTGCCATCTATGGTTGAATTTATAAACTTTGAAATTAAATTTTGTTCATTAGGAACAATGGATGTAAGTACATAATTAACTTTTTTAACAAACCGAATCTATGCTTGAGGAATTAATACCTGAAATGTTGCCCTCTATTTTTGTTATATATATTATAATTAAATGTTTAACATTGAGCAATGTAAGCTTAATATGGTATGATAAGAAAAATAAATGCCTGGACGGGATTCGAACCCAGATCTCTGAGTCTGTACCTCAGTGTGATATCCATTACACCACCAGGTGAATCCAATTCAAACATTTATTTTTCTTATATATGCATTATTTTCTCCATTATTACTAGATGTCGTGAGAACTCGGTCTTCACTGCCATCTAGTAGCTGACTATAACAAGTAAGCAAATTAAAGAGAACATTTTTACTTTATAGCAGTGACGCTTTATCGATGTTGTAATTAAATTTTTAACATTGAGCAATATAAGCTTAATATGGTATGATAAGAAAAATAAATGCCTGGACGGGATCTGGGTTCGAATTCCGTCCAGGCATTTATTTTTCTTATCATACCATATATATATATATATATATATATATATGAACGGTATGGAAAGAACTATCATTTAGAAGTGTGAAACAGTCAAAGATTCAATTTAGTCATGGGTTTATTCACCTCAAAAGTTTAGCATACAGGTAGAAAATATGGATGCTGTAAAACTGAAAGTATATTTTGTAGGTTTCAAGGAAAAAATGGCTTACCTGTCCCCCCCCCCCTGCTTCTTACACACATATATATATATATATATATATATATATGACTTGGCAATAATGGCCTCTAACTTATATCTAAAGTAAGTCACATTACTAAATTTTCTTCATCCAAAAACATTATATTGGCTTTTTGAGGTTCTTTTAATTAAGTTATTTTGAGTCTGTACTATCTTACCTCAATTTAATGTAAATTGAGGTAAGATAGTACAGTTTAGGTAAAAATGTTTACCCTAAATGAATATACCTCATAGTGTGAATTCCTAAAATAAGTAAAGATAGTACAGACTCAAAATATATTGGCCTTACAGGAATCAAATCCACAAACCTCAGATCCAGAGGAAGACATGACACACTATTGATCTATTAAGGAAATATCACTATGATGTATAATTTAAAATTTAAAATAAATTCTGTTCACATCACCTCATATCCCATCTTCTAATTAGACCAGTTTCAAAACCTGGTGGTTTCATTATCAGTAATTTCACGACTGATGTTCTGTCATCTAGGAGCTTTGCTTCTTACTCCATCTGTTGGTGGACTGATGAATCTGTGAATCAAATCAACTTCCCCAGGAATTTTATTAATTTTTTATGTGGATTTTTTTTTCCCCAAATCGTGAGTTCTTTTGGTTTTTCTATGTGTTTTATTAAATTGTTCAGAAAAACATCTAATTGAAATAAAGGTCAGTTTAATGAAACAAATACAAAAACCAAAAGAGCTCAAAGTTTGGGAAAAAATCCACTTTCATAAAAAAGAAAAATTAATGAATTTTGAAATTCCCGAGAAAGTTGATTTCATTCTAAGGTTCATCAGTCCATCAACAGATAGAGTAAGAAGCAGTACTCTCGGATGACAGAACATCAGTAGTAAAATTACTGATGATGTAACTGCCTAGGTTTTAAAATAAGTCTACTTAGAAGACAGGATATGAGATAAGGTAAATAGATTTAAATTTTATGATACACTATACCACCAATGTTGATATTAGAATGAAGAATGAATGAGTCCCAGGTCAAGTGTAACCAAGAGAAGAAAGTTAAATGATAGTATACCATTCCAAACTACTTTACTCCTACAAAAATTAGTTTGTTTCTTTGATCCATGTATTACTGCTACAAGGCTAATTGAAATAACAAGGGAATTAATGAATACAAGGGAAGTGACCAAGAGGTCAGCCGAGAATTGAGGGGAAGAAGGATGTTGAAAAAATAAGAACAGATTGGAGTGAAGTGGAGGAGAAAGAAATGTGAGATAATTGAAAGAGGTTCAAGATTTGATCCCCAAAAGGGCAGACGAGGAAAGATTATGAAAGAAAGAGTTTAAAGGAATGTTGAATGTTATATAAAGATGCTCTAACTGAGAAGTGGAGGTAAAGGTAAAGGTAAAGGTAAAGCAGTCCCGCTACAGGCCTCGGGAGGCCCTTGGGGTAGTAGGAGGTTAAGGCTCCCACTTTTTCTAGACAATCGGCACTTGATGTCAGCCGGGTTGTCAGCCCTGCGTGACGGCCGCCTTTACCCCCAGAACAAGCGCCTGGTACTCATTTCCGTTAGAGGC
This sequence comes from Diploptera punctata, assembly GCA_030220185.1. Taxonomy (NCBI): domain Eukaryota; kingdom Metazoa; phylum Arthropoda; class Insecta; order Blattodea; family Blaberidae; genus Diploptera; species Diploptera punctata. The sequence continues at coordinate 3,394,961 of JASPKZ010008362.1, read as the reverse complement.
TGAGTCGACCCCAGGGCCATAGTGCCGCCGGAAGGTTTGGGTCAGTTTAAAAATCCTGACCCCACCGGGACTTGAACCCTCGACCTTCCGGCTTGTAGCGCAGTACCTTAACCACTATGCTACGGCAAAGGCATATAACAGCTAATGTATATTTTTGCAAGATACTGCTTTCATCACATTTGTTCACTTTTGAGATAAGCTGAGCTCAGTTTAAAATATTTAGGAGCGATACATTGCTGAATACACACAACTAGATCACAAAAAAAATGAAGAAACCTTACAATGAAAGTGTCAACCACTGCATGCTGAAACCTACCTTGGAATTTCTTCCAGAGAAATGTTGTGATGTACAAAGGGCTGCATCCAAAAAAAATATCTGTCATTTTTTAACTGCAAGGCACCAAAATCAAGCATAAAAATCTCTCATTTAAGCTATAGAAAAGTAATACAACTCATGACCTGGTAGACTGGACTGACATCTGTACCACATCCTGCCTCACTCCACTCTCACTCAAACAGGGAGTCCTTGCAGCCAATATGATTGCAGGACATTTATTATTGACCCTTCTAGGCAATACTGGTCCCTCCCTCACAGCCTCTCTTCTCTCCCTACAGTATTCAAAAGCTTGAAGGGCTGTAAAATATAGACCTAAAATAACTATTAGGAATAGCCCTTGAAGAGCTTGAATACAGTTATTTTCTAGTAATCCGTGACATGCTGCTCCATAAAGTGGGTTGCCATTTCTGGATTCTGGATTTGATTTCTATACCTTGTAATTAAAAAGGCAGACAATTTTTTGGGTACGACCTTGGTACATCACAATGATTATCTAGGAGAAATTTCAAGATATGTTTCAGCATGAAATGGTGACAGTTCTCTCGTGAGAAGATTTAGAATGGAATGAATTGTCGAACAATAGAGATAAATGAAAGAAAACAATAGATAAGACAAAGGCGCTCCTTGGTTCTAGTGACAATGAAGAAGAAAAGCAAATCAGAATCTACAAACATATCATTAAGAAGACATTCACTAAAAATCTGATTTTAACATTCAATCATATAATATTAAATTATTAAATAAATGAAATTGGGAAATACATTGCACTTCCAATAACTATAATACTTCTCCAGTAGCCAATGCGAGAGGTTTAATATTGATGCTTTTGAGAACCTCTACAAAATTTAATTAGAGTGTCTTTAGTATACTGCAATCACATACATATATCACATGACTTAAAATGATGCTTACTTCATTTCTACTATTTATCAAGACCACCTTGGAATGACTTCTCTTCCTGCATACTTGAATCACAACCATCCTGAAATTACACATAAAAATGTTTTAATTGTTATAAAATTACAATAGGAAGTAACATTATGAGATTCTTCTTAATAAATAAGGTGAGGCTTAATAATAAGTTTGGTTCGTGTAATTCTTACCTCATATCGCTGTTTCTGTTAGACATGTGTTTCAAGACAGTTTGTCCCATCTTCAGTAGTTACAGACTTAATCTGTAACTTTATTTTAAAATACAACAGGAAGTAACATTAAGAGGTTTAATTAAGTTATGTAGATAGGAAATAATAAAAAATAAACATAATTAAGAGGTTTGTTTAATAATTAAAACATTTTGTCTGTTCATTCTTACCTCTTAGAGTTGTTTTTGTCGAACATAAGTTTCAGAGCTGCTTAGACCCATCGTCAGCGATTACAGACTGAATTTTCTCATGTTGTCGGCCCTGATTGTTGATTCCTGCAACAATCAGAGCCGACAACATGAGAAAATTCAGTCTGTAATCGCTGATGATGGGGCTAAGGAGCTCTGAAACATATGTTCGACAAAAACAACTCTAAGAGGTAAGAATGAACAGACAAAATGTTTTAATTATTAATCTGTAACTACTGAAGATGGGACAAACATTTCATGAAACATATTTATTCAATCATTCTTCATTACATGTTTCCAGCCAGAGCTGATGACATGATTGCATTGCATAGTTACACTACTTGAAGATTTGATTGGTGATTTTTCCCATGTAAACTATATACAAGCTCTGCAATAGTCCATAGCTTAGGTGTGAATAAGATGAATTGAAATGTTTCACCCAAGGTTTGAGGTAATAGTGACTTTAGAGTATTTCTATGACAATATATAGATGTACAGTTCAGCAGAATATGTTCTAAATCCTGCTCTTCAGCTTGGCACAGTGGGCACATAAGTGAGTCATTTAGGTTGAATCTACATAAATGTGTATTTGTCACTATGTGACCAATTCTTGCCCTTGATGCAAATGTCTGCACATGCCATGGAGTGTTGTCATATGTCTTGAAACATATGTCTAGCAGAAACAATTATATGAGATAAGAATTACACAGACCAAACTTATTATTATGTAAAACCTCATAATGTTACTTCCTACTGTATTTTCAAGGTGAGTCTTTTTCATTTTACCTCATAAAATTTGAGTACATGTTTCGAAACACTTGTGTTTCATCTTCAGCTTGTCTAGATTGTTGTGATTTTTAAGTTGTCAAGCCCTGGATGTTGACACCTACTCCATCTTTTGGTGGTGCAAAGAACTTGCATATCAAATCCCTCTTTTGGAATTTCAAAATTCTTGATTCTATCCCTGTTTTTCTGGATGTGCTCATCGATAATCTCCCAAATGGTGAGTTCTTTAGTATTTTCTAACTGTTTTAATAATTTTGTGTTGACATCAATTTTATGTTTTTCTGACCAAATATGAGCAGCTACTGCAGATTTTCCTACTCCTCCTTTTTTTTACATTTCTAATGTGTTCCTTAGTTTTAATCGTTACATTTCTCTTTGTTTTCCCTATGTATATCCTATCACAATCAGCACACTTTATCTGGTATATTCCTGATTTTTTGCCATCATCAATCTTTTCATTTTTGTTGTTTTTTTTTAGTTTATTTAGGTTATAAACATTTTTTTGGTTTGGTCAGAAAAACATAAAAATGATGGGAACACCAAATTATTAAAAAATTAGAAAATACTAAAGAACTCACCATTTGGGAGAAGATCTACATCCAGAATAGTAGGGATAGAATTATGAATTTTGAAATTCCCGGGAGAGGGATTTGATAAGCAAGTTTTGTGGACCACCAAAAGATAGAGTAGGAGTCGACATACAGGGCTAACAACTTAAAAATCAATAGTCTGGACAAGATGAAGATGAAACACAAGTGTGTTCTGAAACATTTTCTCTAGACTAAAATTTTCTCTACCCATGGCAATGTGTTATGCTATTAAAACTTTTAAAACATTTGGAAAAACAAAATTACTTAAACAATTGGAAAAACCGAAGGAACTCACAATTTGGGAAAAAAATTACATATGCAAGAATGAAAATACAACTATGAATTTTGAATACCCGGTTATAAAGAAAGAGGACTGATTTGGAAATTCTTCGGTCGGCCACCAGATGGCGCGGAGGTCATTCTGCAGGATAGAAGGCCGTTGGACGTCACTTGTGAATGTGACGCAGCATTGAGAATGTCACAAAAGATGTGAAGAAACCCAGGGTCTGCTATGAATTATGAAGTATGAGGTGAGTGAAATAATAAAAAATAAACAATATTTGGAAAAACCTTTAGAATTGACAGTTTGGGAGAAGATATATATTCAGAAGAACAAATTTAGATCCATGAATTTTTAGATTCCTGATGAACAGGACTTCATCTCAAAGTTCATCAAATCAGCACCAGATGGCAATGTTATAGATGAAGATTCAAACGAAAATCCAGAAGTCATAATGTCGGCTGAGGATGAGAGGGATCTCCTCTTGAAAACTGCAGTTCTCGTGTTTAAAAAAAAACATGAAATATGAGGTAAGATAAGAATTGACTCATTCATTAATTGGAAAAATGTTTGCATGAATTGGGAATCGAATCCCAAACCTTCAGCTTTACATATTGATGTTCTACCACTGAGTTAATTTAGGTTTACTTCCCATTCAAACACAAATTCTCCTCTTCAAATTTTGTATTGACCCCTCATCCAATGTAATGAACTATCATTCACAATACATATTGGATTGCTTCCACATTAAGAAGACATGATGAGATTCCATTCAGCTAAAATTATAATTTGATCAAGATAAATAAATTAATATACACATCTAAGCTGTTGTAATTAATGTTAAAGAAAATCTCATAATGTTATTTTCCATATTTTACTTATGAAGAAAAATTTCTGTCCCAGGAATCGAACCCCAATCCTTCATTGAATTTTTATAGGAATAAATCACTATGAGGTTTAATTTAAGATAAAATCAAATGTTTCATACCTCTCCTCACACTAATCTTCTAAGTAGATCGCGATTTCAAGACCATAGCGGCTCCATCTTCAGTACCATCTTGACAAGTGATGTTATGTCAATTGGAAGAACCACTTCTTCTTCCCTCTGTTGGTGGATCATGGTTTATCAAAAAGAAGAAATTGATGAACTTTGAAATTCCCAGGGAGAATGATCTGGTTTTGAGGTTTTTTCAGTCTGTCAATGGAAGGAGTGAAGGATGGCTCTTCAAGACGACAGAACAACGGTCGTGATGATACTGAGGATGGAAGAGAAACTATGTTCTGAAACTAGTTTATAGTCAAATAAAAAGAACAATATGAGGTGAGTGATAAAAACTTCTACCTACATGAATATACCTCATAGTGTGAATTCCTAAAATAAGTAATTAATTTACTTATTGGAAAATTATATTACCTCAGTAGACAACTAAACAGATGTGATGGCATCCCAATCAATTCCACTAAAGAATGGATGTGACTTCAGATCTTGTATTCCATTCACACCTGAGCCTAACCTCTCGTGTGGATTGTACCTCAGTAGCTGAAACATATATTTATATAAATTACAATGTAAACAAACATTAGGAAAACATCCCAGATGATACAACAACAAGGAATCAGAAGAAAAAACATCAACCAGGGCATTCTTACCTTTCATCAAGAATGTAACTGACCGTATTGGAAAACTGCTTAAGAAAGAAGATATAAAAACACTATACAGGCCTACCAGGAAAATCAAAACCTCCTCAGACCGATTAAGGATCAACTTCATCCTCATCAATCAGTAGGCATACACAGGATTCCGTGCAGTTGCGGCAAGTATATATAGGCACCACTAAACGCAGCATCACAACCAGACTTAAAGAACACGAAAGATACAGCCGTCTTAAACAAGTGAAAAATTCGACAGTAGCAGAACACTCTCTACTTGAAGGCCATACAGTACAATACAACAACACAGATATATTATCTAACTGCACACACTATTTTACCCATCTGCAACGAGAAGCCATTGAAATATTCAAACATCAAAATAGTTACAATAGAAAGGAAGAATCGTTAAAAGTCAACAAAGTATGGATACCAGTCTTAATAAAAGCCAGATGTAAACCCCTACAAGAACAATCTACTAGAACAACAGACAGCAACATCATTGGTGAAATGGAAGTCCCTAATGCTAACCAACTAGAAAGCTGATATAATTTACAAAGTAATGGACCACACAGAGAACACATCACGGAAAAATGTATAAATAGGGCAGGTAGTCAACAAAATTGCCAGCGTAAAGACAATTCTTGAGGATGCCAGACACAGTCTCTGGCGAAATGTCAGGAAACTACAAGCCTCAAGACATGGCTTTCTACAAGATCATCATATTAGGAAAACAATTTTTAAGGAAGATTACAAATTTAGCATTTTTATGAAAGTGAAAGCATCTTCACCAGTACTACCTCAGTTCTACATTCCCACAATTAATGTTCTCCTGCCTTTTACAGCATTCTTTAAAGGTCCCTTCAGTTTCCCTATATTCACAATGTAATAAAATCCTCAATTTTTCATTTCTGTAATTTTATTTTCCCACTAATTATGTCACATCACGTCGATCTTCAGCATTAAAGATCAAGATATTCAATTTATTTCATCGATTATCTCGCTTCTGTACAATCAATATAGATCAGAGCAAGTTCATCGAGCCAATGAAGCTGGCTTATGTACAATCGATAAAGAGCAGTTCATTGAACCAACAAAGCTGGCTCAGAGATGAAATTCAACCTGCATATTACTATGGCAAAAAAAAAAAATGTTAATCACTCAATAAAGATTCATGGTGCTGCTTGCTGCATCTCACCTTGTTATTTATTTTTCAAATAGAGAAAGTAAAAGAAAGAATGTCATTTTATGTTTACAGCAACTCATAATACACATTACACTGAACTATTATAGCAAATATCACTATGATGTTTTATTTAAAATAAAATTCTTTACACATCATCTCATTTTGTTGAGTTGTTTCTTCACTCACCTCATACTTCTTAACTCCCTCGCAGATCCGGATTTCATCACTGTATTTGTGACAAAATCCGGATCTATGAGGGAGTTAAAGTATGAGGTGAGTTAAGAAACAACTCAACAAAATTAAAATAAACCTCATTATGTTATTTCTTACCTACATAACTTAACATCATCTCATATCCTGTCATCTAAATAAATAAAATACAGGATATGAGGTGAGGTGTAAAGATTTTTATTTTAAATTTTAAAAAATACACATTAAATTATTTAGACAATATTGTATATTATCCTAGACAGTTTTTTTTTTGCATGTTCTAGAATGGTTGTAAAATATGGGGATCAACAATTTTTAGCTCCTCCTCATTTCCCATAATTTACACCACTTTCTTCCAGTCTCTCGAAAAGTGTAAAAGAGGGGTAATACTGTATGTATATTAGGGTTTCAGAAATTAGAGAAAGGATAATTTTATTTTGGTTGGGAGGTGTGTTTCATTATCTTAATATTAAACCATCAACACGTAAAAGTGGAAATCTATGGTTCAAATACTAGCTATAAAGCTGTTTACTTCTCTCTTTATTCTCAAAAATGCATGATATGCATTGGTGTGTGTGTCTGTGTATGTGTGTATCTTCCTCAGATTTTAATCATCATCATCATCTTCACTTCATGGTTTAGGCCATTCGCCTGTTCCGAATTTGCAATGATTCCTTCCATTTCTTCCTAGGTCTTCCTACATCCCTTAATCCCTTTGGTTTATAATGATATACTATCTCGGGCAATCTTGTTTCTTCCATTCTCTCAACATGCTGTTTCCAGTCGACACAGTGTTGTTGAATTCCATCATTTATTGAATATATTTCTGATTCACTTCTTATTTCTTATGTGGTCCAATCTTGTGCATCCTTTGGTCCTTCTTAGAAAAGTAATTTCTGCACTTTGTATTTTACTCGAACTCCTCTTATTTGTTACCCTGAACTCACGACCGTATAAAAGTACCAGTATCACCACTTTTTTGTAGAACTTCAATCTTGTATCCTTCCTTGATTTATGTTTTAGTGTTCTATGAATAGTGCCACATATCATTTGAAGTTTTGGTAAATTATTGTCTGTATCATTTCTTGTTCCATATCCAGAAGACTCAGAATTTAATAATAATATAAAATGAATTTTATAAAGTGAGTCTCCTTATGATTGTTCAGGTGGTAGCATGCCTGCTTCCTGATAACTGGATGTGTTATTACCCGGTGAGGTTGAAAATTTTAATTGTAAAAATCTTTAATCTCGGGTCATCACGATGGACTAATGGTTATGCTCCTTGCCTCTGGTTCCAAGGGTCGCAGATTCAAACCCAGCCACAGTCGATGGATTTTTTCAGGATGGAAAAATCCAAGAAGCAAGTCCTCTGTGAGGTACTTTAAGCTATGGATCCTGAGTCTAAAGCTTTTCAGGCTCGTAATAGATCCTTAAGCCTGAATAAAAAGGCCTCAGAGCAAAATTTACCCACAGAGTACCAGAGAAGAAAGTGGACAAGTTTCGCATACATGCCACAAGCAGCGCTAGTGTAGAACAACTAACGACATCTACTTTTTTTTCAATTTTTTGTCTGGTACTAATACGAAATTCAGCACTGTCTGGTGGTAAAATTATGAATTATAATTATATAACACCATCGCGTGAACAATCATGGAATTGAACTTTTATAGGAATAAATAACATATTAATTAATCTTAAATTATGGAATTATTTGTACCCAGCCTCTCAGACCTAAAGATTTTCTTTAATTTTAACAGAAGGGAAGAATGGAAATAAGTTAAAACATTGTTTATTTTTTATCATTTCACTCACCTCATACTTCATATATTTGAAGCCGCCATCTTGTTCCAGTTGTTTACGTTATTCTTGTTTTCCTATGACTTGATAGCCAACTTTATTAAGTTATGTAGATAGGAAATAACACTATGAGGTTCTTTAATATTGTTTATTTTTTATCATTTCACTCACCTCATACTTCATATAATATGAAGTATGAGGTGAGTGAAATGATAAAAAATAAACAATATTAAAGAACCTCATAGTGTTATTTCCTATCTACATAACTTAATAAAGTTGGCTATCAAGTCATAGGAAAACAAGAATAACGTAAACAACTGGAACAAGATGGCGGCTTCAAATATATGAAGTATGAGGTGAGTGAAATGATAAAAAATAAACAATATTAAAGAACCTCATAGTGTTATTTCCTATCTACATAACTTAATAAAGTTAAAACATGTTAATTTATTTTCATTTATTAAAATTTAAAAACATGCATTATGAGTTCTTTTAATAAATATTACAATTGACCTACCCCCTTATTATCACATACATATTTTATACAATATTTATTAAAGAACCTTAGCCATGTCGTACATCTGAAATCCATTATAAAGTCACATTTTTAAAATGTTTATTAGAAATGGCTGTAGACTAACATTTACTCTTCCTAATCTAAGAAATCTTAGAATTCTATCACTTCTAGTACGTTTATCTTTGAAAATAGATTCACATTAAAAATGTAAACAAGCTTGAATTTACTTACAAATTAGAGTAAAATAAAATCTAAGTAATGATTTCTACTTTTGATAATATATAATTTTTACAGTACCACCTACATAAAACAAAAGAATAGCAGTTAAAAATTTACAAAATGGCTAATTTCCCATAATTCCGAGTGAACATGCCAGGTGCCTTGCATTTGTTTTATTTAGTTACGTATTCTGTTACTACGAAACAGCGTTACCATTGTAGTTTGCTCATTGTAGTTCATCGTAAACGACCAAATTTTTTTTAGATGTCACTGTACTCAGTTTTCCCTCTATTCGAGTACTCTGTGAAATTTACCAATCTCAAACATCCTCGTAATATCTTAGTTGCCTGCTAGATGTCTCATTGAGTCAGTATGTTGATCACATGTACTCATGACATCTATGGACAAATAATGTATCTAAATGAATTTGGTGTATTAACTCTTACCAAAGGAGAGGCTATGGCTCAACATTGGGCTATGCCATAATACACTAGGAGATGGGTGATGTATAATTTTTTATTGCTAGAATGTGCACCAAATCACAGTAGACTATAGCTCAATAACTTAGTAAAAAGAACTGCACCGCAGCCACTATACTCTAATAAATACTTCAGACTTCTAGGGTCTTTTCTAACTTGCAGACCTATAATGGTTATCAAACTTGCCTCTGATTCTGAGGTTCATGGGTTCAAATCTGCCCATACAGTTTACTTGAGTTTTCCAATTGTATTGGTACTTGTTTATAAAATAAATAACTGATTCTAACTCAAGTTCTTGCAGGACCTCTTCATTTCTTTTCTGAACTCATCAGGATAATTCTGCTGTCGATCTCATGAACTTCATCTCGCTGGCCGTCCTTATTTCTCATTATCTATGCCACACTTCCATAATATAGTAGTGATCTAGCAAATGTTTTACGGCGTATTCTTATAGCCTCTCCAATTCCCAACCTCAATCTTCTAACGGTGCTACCTGCATTTACAGATGAGGCTCTAGGGACCAAGTATTGGTGTATAAAAATAAAATCAAGTGCAGAGGCAGTGATGGGAACCCCATCAAACATACCTTCTGGGTTAACAACCTGTTGGGCATGTTCATTTATTATTTTGAAACGAAAAATTAATGCCTGAATCAGGATTTGAACCCGAAACCTCTAGCTCTGTACGCTAGTGTGCTAACCATTACACTATTTCAGGCTTCCGATCTACTTCTTCTTCTTCTTCTTCACTTCACGGGCTAGGCAAAATGCCTGTTCTGCCTCACAGTTGTTCTGTCCATCTTTTCACTGGCCTTCCTACATTCCTTGAACCTCTTGGCTTGTAGTTAAAGTCTGCAAGGTTTCCGATACAAATGTTAATTCTTCTTCCTCATATACATCATCATCATCAACAACAACATTCACCGATTAAGCCCAAGTGGCTTGTTCCAGTCTCATAGATTCTCATTCAAAAAGTTGAATCCATCTCTATTTCGGTCTACCAACATTCCTGTCTCCTTTGGTTTGTAATTAAATATAATTTTTGGTATGCATTCATCTTTCATTCATTGGACATGTTCTTTCAGTTTCTTCTAGATTGTTTTATTTTATCTAAAGTTGTGAAAATATTTAGCTCACTTAAGTAATTTTTTTTTATCACTCACCTCATATTCTTCTTCTTAAAAAAAACAATAAGTATACCTCATAATGTGGAACCTAAAAAAAAGTGATTTAGCTAATTTCTAATATCTTTGTTTCTTCTTTTATCTAGAGGTTTTCAGCCAGCTACACTTCTCAGAAATCTCATTTCAGCTGCTTCTATGATCTTCTCTTCTCTTTTAGTTGAAACCCAAAACTCACTAATATACAATAGTAACGGGACTGCCATTGCTTTTTAAATATTTTCCTCATATACAATACTCTTTAATATCAGAAGCAGATAGCCGTCGCTACCAGTGCTAACTGGTGGCTTCTAATTCAAGAAGACATTTTCAATGAGAAATCACCAACTTTTATAGCAGTTAAGTATTATATTTTGATGTATTAGTTTAAATTTTAACATTTACAACAATGGACAATTAATATTTTGAAAAGAAAAATTAAAGCCTGAATCGGGATATAAACCCAAAACCTCTAGTTCTATACACTAACGTGCTCACCATTACACTATTTCAGGCTTCCGATACAAACATTAATTCTTCTTATATTATTTTTAGTAGGTAATATGATCAGACTAAAAATAATATAACTAAAATAACCTCAAAATATCACTTCCTAATATTAAACATTAATTCTTCTTCCTCATATACAATTCTCTTTATCATCAGAAGCAGATAGAACCTAGAGAAAGAATCCCCACTGGCTTTATGAAGTAGTGTTTAAATTCCTAATAAAAGTCTTCTTAAAAATAAGAAGCCGCGATTTGCGAAATCAAGCAACAGTTCATAGCATTTGGTTCTCGTGAATTAACAATGTATATGAGAAAAAGTTGCATTTAGATTGGTGTGCTCAGATAGCTCAGTTGACAGAGCATTGGCATAGAAAGCCAAAGGTCCGGGTTCACACCCCAGTCTGAGTGTATATTTTTCTCTTCAAATATAAAAACAACCTAGAGGTTTTTGGTTCAAATGCTGATCCACATGTTAATTTTTCTTTTTAAAAGAATAATTGCCCAAAATTGCAAATGTTAAAATTTAAATTAGTACATCGAAATTTTAATTTACATTGCTTTTAAGAGAGGCCTCGGAAATGGAAGGGAAAAAATTAAAATGCTATAACTTTAGATACAGGAAGATGTTTATACATTGTAACTCTGTTAATAATAAAACTACATTCATCATATTAATGTAACATATATAATAATATGGAATGTCTTACCTCAGTAAGAAGTGACTTTGCCTCCATGGACACATATTCTGGAACATTAAGAATTGTGTGGCTGTGGATGCCACCTGGATGACAAGTTACAAGAGTCTGAAATACAAAATTTATTGTCATTATTATAGGAATTATAAAATACAAATAATTAGGGAAAAACAAAAATGTCAGGAAGCTTTAAGGCCCAAACACCCCTGAAAATCATTTGGCCATTATCATCATATTCACCTCATTAGATCAAATGCAGGATTAAGGTTTAGGTAAACTTTTATTACTCACCTCACATTCTACTTCTTAGTTTCGGCACAATCTTCTGTACCATCGTCAGAATTTCTACAATCATTGTTCTGTTATCCTGAAGAGCCTTCTTTTGCTCCTTCTGTTGATAGTCTGAAAAACTTTGAAATCAAGTCAGTTTCCATGGGTCATTTTTCATTTTTTCAGTCTACCAACAGAGGGAGCAAGAAAAGGCTCTTCAGGACGACATAATTACGGCCGTAAAAATACTAATGATGGTACAGAAGATTGTGCTGAAGAAGAAAAAGAATATGAGGGAGTGATAAAAGTTTACCTAATAAATAATATCTCATAGTGTGAATTCCAAAAAAAGTAATTTAAGATTAAGACCTCTCCTGGTACATCATCATCACCTGTCATTAGAGATCCATGAAATCCGCGAGTCGCAATAATGCGAAATGCTCTAATTTTGTCATTTTCTTGCACCATTCCTTAACTCCATTTCCCATAACCTCAAAAAAAATTTATGAATGGCGAAATCCTATGATAATGCAAAATAACACCTAAATTTAAAATTTTCAATGAATTCCGGAGTTTTTTTTGTTCTATTTGCAAAATTTTCATAAACCATTTTTAAACACTGTTTACGGATTTCATCTTCTTTATTTAACTGCCACATCTGCTTCCTCCATGCAGTCTTGCAAAGGGAAATGGTTGCAACACAATTCACAACATAGAGGTAACATTTTCTGTCTTCCTCATGCTCAAATATGGTCTCTCCATAGATTTTAAGTTCTATGACCAATATGAATTCCAAGAAATACAAATTATATTAACATGTAAGATAAGTTTTTTTCCCCCCTAAATTTTTGCAGACATATTAATCAATTTTATCAGGGGTCCTCATCTAGGGGATATGTGGATGGCGACCACAAGGTGCCCAAGCTGAGCAAAACATTTCTTCCACTTACTTGTGTTTTGCACTCTTTTAACTTTACTATCTAACCTCAATTGGTTAACTCTTGTTTTTTTTACCCCGACGCTATTAGGGCATCCGAGGGCTAGGGAGTCTTTCCTTTCTTCCATTTCTTCTTTCCTTCATTTTCTTTTCTGCTCCAGAAACGCCTGACCAGAGGCTATAAGATGGCATCCCCATCACTGGTCTTGCCTTCCTTTGGCCAACAACCAATCGAAGGGAAAACGCTGGAGGGAAAATTTTCTATAGGACCGTAACAGGCCTTGGCCTAATACTTGGAAGGAAGAAGAAGATATCAATCATTGTGATCAAGTTTCTCACAAGACCAGTATTAAGATATGGTAGTGAAGCATGGACAATACAAAGAAGAGATGAAAGCCGAATAACAGCAAATGAGATGCGATTTATGCGCCGTACAGCAGGCTATACAAAGTGGGACGATAAAAGAAATGAGGAAATTATGGAAGAGTGGGATGTAGAACGCATTCTTCACCATATACAAAACTACCAGAACAACTGGAAAGCCCATCTTCAACGAATGCCGTCTCATAGAATTCCAAAAGCCATGCTTCGTTACTGCCCCCAAGGCAAAAGATCGCTGGGACGTCCAAAAAGTGCTGGATGGAAAATTCCTCTTTGAGACCATAACAGGCCACATGGACTAATACTTGCATGGAACTTGATGACGATGATATCAATCATTACTAAGTAATGGTATGTTCAAATCTGAAGAAAACATTTTTTTAAGTATAAGCAGTAACCTACCATAATGCAAGCACTGCCAAATTTGAATAAGCCAACAATGGACCATGAGTAATTATTTTAGGTTTTTATTATTCATTTCATACATCTCAATGATGTATTATTTCATATTGATAACTATTATTATTCCCAATTTGAATTAAAACAGAATTTAATTACATAAACACATTTTTTCTATTTGATTACATGGATTTTTAACAAAATATAACAAAACAAATACTGACAGTTTGAGCAACGATGGTCATGCACAATTTTAATTTTCCCCTCTTTCCCCATTCAAACTGTTTTAATCAACAGATTAGCGTTGTGCCCAACCAGTTCATTTTGAGAAGTAGTTCATTCACTTGCACTCACTTTTGTAAACCATTCAATTCAACTAGTTCGTTCACAAAATTTAGCGAAGCCCTTCATTCGTAAAAAAAATAAATAAATAAATAAATAGTTCTGTAAATTCTATTTTAATGTATTTGAGTATGAAAAATTCTAATATGACTGCTACCATACTTTTGTTTATTTTATAATTATTTATACCTCCTTTTTATTTATGTTATAACTGTATTATTTGCATGATTGTTTACATGTTAATAAAAAAAACAAAATCGTAACTCTATACTTTGAAAAAAAGGCGTGGATTATTTTAAAACTTTTAAGGAAGATATATTTAATTTAATTTCTATATGTATTATTTACACATATTATTTGCATAATAGTTCTTTAAAAAGAAAGTAATATGCAAAATCGTACTATTGGTAATTACTTGATCTTAATCTTTACAACCCCTAAATTAAAAATATAAAGAGGATGAATACTGGGTAGGCCAACAAAATTTAGCCTTGTGTGTGCACTTTTACAAAATGGCTTCTAATTCGCAATCAAGAAAAAGTAGTGAAATTTGGGGTTTCTTCGCCGATTTAGGCGATGGTAAAGCAAAGTGTAACTTTTGTTCTAAACACAGTTTCATTCAGGGGGCGGGATGCTTTCAAACTTGCACGGCATATTCGCTCTAAATGTTTAGCAAGGTAAGATTTGTACTAAATTTTGCGACAGCTTTTTGTAAACCAAGTAAAATATGTTTTAAAACTTGGATAAAATGGACTTTCGGAATTCCAGTAAATAAAATGTAAAGTAACCTTTTTTTATAGGAATTATCACTGTGAGGTTCAATTCAATATTAAATTAAAAGATCTTACCTCTCCTCACATTATTCTGTTAAGTAGATCGCGATTTCAGGACTATAGCAGGCCCATCTTCAGTACACTGTTGTTGACCGGTGTTATGTCGCTCGGAAGAACCACTTCTTCTTCCCTCTGTTGGTGGACCGATGAACCTCTTGATAAGGTCAAAATTTGCGGGAACTTCGAAGTTCATAAGTTTTCCTTTGTTTTTCTGAATGTGGATTTTTTCCCAAACTGTAAGTTCCTTAGGTGTCTCTATTTGTTTAATTAGACTAGCTTTTGATTCAATTCGATGTTTTTCGTACCAAGCATGAGCAGCTACTGCTGACTTTTCCAATTCTCCATTTTTGACATTTCTAAGATGTTCCTTCACCCTTGTTTTCAAATTTCTTTTCGTTTTTCCTATATAAATTTTGTCACAATCTTTACATTTGATCTGATAAATTCCTGATTTATTTTCTTCTTCAATTTTTTCATTTTTGTTGGTTTTAATTATCCTATTAAGGCTGTATTCATTCTTAGGTGCTAATCTTATATTAAACTTTTTGAAAATTTTTTGAAATTTGTAGTGTTTCAATGGATGGTAAGTGAATTTCTTGAATTTTATTTTTTCTGTTTGTTTTATCAGTGTGCTTTCATTAATTAATTTTTGTCTTTTGAATTATTTATTTTCCTGTGTACCATGCTTTCATCATAACCATTATCTGTTGCCACATTAATTATGTATTCTTTTTCTCTTTTATAGTTTCCTGGGCTCATAGGAATATTTACTAATCTGTATGCTAAGCTATTGAACACTGCCTCTTTGTGAGCAAAATGGTTGAAACCCGAAGCTTTAATATAGTTGTCTATATGAGTATTCTTTCTATATATTCCAAATTCTATAGCTTAGCATACAGATTAGTAAATATTCCTATGAGCCCAGAAAACTATAAAAGAGAAAAAGAATACATAATTAATGTGGCAACAGATAATGGTTATGATGAAAGCATGGTACACAGGAAAATAAATAAATTCAAAAGACAAAAATTAATTAATGAAAGCACACTGATAAAACAAACAGAAAAAATAAAATTCAAGAAATTCACTTACCATCCATTGAAAACACTACAAATTTCAAAAAATTTTCAAAAAGTTTAATATAAGATTAGCACCTAAGAATGAATACAGCCTTAATAGGATAATTAAAACCAACAAAAATGAAAAAATTGAAGAAGAAAATAAATCAGGAATTTATCAGATCAAATGTAAAGATTGTGACAAAATTTATATAGGAAAAACGAAAAGAAATTTGAAAACAAGGGTGAAGGAACATCTTAGAAATGTCAAAAATGGAGAATTGGAAAAGTCAGCAGTAGCTGCTCATGCTTGGTACGAAAAAACATCGAATTGAATCAAAAGCTAGTCTAATTAAACAAATAGAGACACCTAAGGAACTTACAGTTTGGGAAAAAATCCACATTCAGAAAAACAAAGGAAAACTTATGAACTTCGAAGTTCCCGCAAATTTTGACCTTATCAAGAGGTTCATCGGTCCACCAACAGAGGGAAGAAGAAGTGGTTCTTCCGAGCGACATAACACCGGTCAACAACAGTGTACTGAAGATGGGCCTGCTATAGGCCTGAAATCGCGATCTACTTAACAGAATAATGTGAGGAGAGGTAAGATCTTTTAATTTAATATTGAATTGAACCTCACAGTGATAATTCCTATAAAAAAAGGTTAATTTAGTGACGACTCAAGTCTTAATAGGAAACAAGATGGCGGACCTTGACACAACCTCAACCATAGATTTCAATACTAATTTATCAGGATTAAAACAAGACATTAAAAAATTCAATCAGTTAAGGGAAAAAAGAAGAAATAAAATGATGGACATCAAATTTATTAATACTTGTTTGGAATTGGATATTACACCTAAATTTGTTCGTAAAACCGTTAAAAATAACGATGGTTCGAAAGAACAGAAGACGGTTGAGAAGAAAATTTTGAAAATGGAGAAAACACAAACATTTCGAAATTATCAGTAATTTGGACACAAAATTGTTTTTCCTACACTTAAAAATCTCTAAGAATGTTGGCAATGTATTTTGGGACCGATTAGAAGAAAAATTTTTCAACAAACTAAATATTAGCATTAAAAGAAAAGTAATCAAACAAAATAAGAAAGATTGAAAATTTAAAATCAAAATCAAGATTAAAAGAAGAACACACTACTAAAACAAGGGAAATTAAGGTGCCGTAAATGTAATCAACATGTCTCACAAAAACAATTTCAAGCCAGAGGGGAATTGGGAAATTTATAGAAGAAGGACTTTTAAAGACATGTTGAAAACTATTCTAACAAAATTGAAGATTATGATGAGGCGAGCGGCGAAGTAATAATAGATGATTTGGAAACAGAAGAAAAATTTTTAATCAGGAATGAATGTGGAAAAATCATAGAAGAAATCAAGGAAATTCCTAGAAACAAAACAGGACTGGGAAACATGAAAATAATCAGAGAAATCAACAACAAAAACACAATTATCACAAAAGCAGACAAAGGCAACCAGCTAGTAATTATGGATAAAGAAGATTATAGAAATAGAATGGACAAAGTTTTGGCATCTACAGAATACATTGAAGTAAAATCTGACCCACTTCCCAAAGTATCAAAGACGTAGATAACACTTAGTGAAGACAATAAACAAAATTCTATCAAAAAAAGAAAAATTCAGGCTGAAGGTTCTACAAACCCTAGAAATCCACAAATGCATGGTCTCCCAAAAACACACAAGGGTGGAGACAAAATGAGGCCCATCATCAACAATATAGGGTCTCCTACATACCTAATATCTAAAATGGTTATGTAGTGAGTACAAGAAAATGGAAGGATTTGATAACCTCTCAATAGATAATTCATATCAACTTGTACAAAAATTAGAAAACATTCAATTAGAACCTACAGACAGACTAGTGTCATTCGATGTAATTTCATTGTTTCCCAGTGTCCCTAGAGGAACCACCATTGAGATCTTGGAACAATGGCTAAACAAAAACAAATTAGAAAAAGAAAAATATAAAGGAGTTTATAATTCTTACTAAATTATGCATTGAACAGATGTTTTTCACCTATAATGGTAAATTTTATAAACAAAATTCTGGGCTTTCTATGGGAAACCCTCTTTCACCCCTTTTGGCCAATTTATACATGGGAAGTTTCGAGCAGAAAAATAACAAGAGGACATCCTTTGATCTTCAAATTTTGGACCAGATACGTTGATGACGTAATTGCTATTGTCAAACAGAAACAAATTGAGGATGCTTTGAAGCTTTTGAACATCCAGAGTAGAACGATAAAATTCACCATGGAAACTGAGATTGAAAGACAAATCCCATTTTTGGATCTTAATTTAACACGAAACAAAGAAAACAGGATAGAATTTGGAATATATAGAAAGAATACTCATATAGACAACTATATTAAAGCTTCGGGTTTCAACCATTTTGCTCACAAAGAGGCAGTGTTCAATAGCTTAGCATACAGATTAGTAAATATTCCTATGAGCCCAGAAAAACTATAAAAGAGAAAAAGAATACATAATTAATGTGGCAACAGATAACGGTTATGATGAAAGCATGGTACACAGGAAAAATAAATAAATTCAAAAGACAAAAATTAATTAATGAAAGCACACTGATAAAACAAACAGAAAAAATAAAATTCAAGAAATTCACTTACCATCCATTGAAACACTACAAATTTCAAAAAATTTTCAAAAAGTTTAATATAAGATTAGCACCTAAGAATGAATACAGCCTTAATAGGATAATTAAAACCAACAAAAATGGAAAAAATTGAAGAAGAAAATAAATCAGGAATTTATCAGATCAAATGTAAAGATTGTGACAAAATTTATATAGGAAAAAACGAAAAGAAATTTGAAAACAAGGGTGAAGGAACATCTTAGAAATGTCAAAAATGGAGAAGAATTGGAAAAAGTCAGCAGTAGCTGCTCATGCTTGGTACGAAAAACATCGAATTGAATCAAAAGCTAGTCTAATTAAACAAATAGAGACACCTAAGGAACTTACAGTTTGGGAAAAGATCCACATTCAGAAAAACAAAGGAAAACTTATGAACTTCGAAGTTCCCGCAAATTTTGACCTTATCAAGAGGTTCATCGGTCCACCAACAGAGGGAAGAAGAAGTGGTTCTTCCGAGCGACATAACACCGGTCAACAACAGTGTACTGAAGATGGGCCTGCTATAGGCCTGAAATCGCGATCTACTTAACAGAATAATGTGAGGAGAGGTAAGAATCTTTTAATTTAATATTAAAATGTAAAAGTGATTGTAATATTAGACTACATTAGATTTGTAGCGTTTAGTAATGCCGTAGATCAAAAGGAGTAATCCCTGAGTAATGCTGTGTATGAGTGATGACGTAAGCAAGAGCAGGAAGGTGCTGTAATGTACATGTACTGAATGAATGAGCGTGTCGAACGTTGAGAGTTTGAAGTACAACTGAATGTTTAAAGCCAGTTCACTATGTCAAGGTAGTTCATTCCTCTAAGACACTTCACTCTTCCAAGGTAGTTTGTTCTTTGATACCACTTCGTTCATCTAAAACACTTCACTCTTCTAAGATAGTTCATTCTTTTATACCACTTCGTTCTTCCAAGGTAGTTCGTTCTTCTATGTAACTTCACTCAGGTGAGATAGTTCGTTCCTCTATGGCAGTTCACTCTGGCATGAGGTGGGGACATGCAAGGTCAATGGGCAGAGAAATGTAGAGTAATCAACGAATGAGCGAAAGTTGATTTGGAGCATAGAGAACATTTGGAGTGAGACATCTAGAGCTTGAAATAAAAAGTAAATTTTAATTTTAAGTAGCAGTAGCGAATTATATTTGAAGAGAAAAATTTATCCTTCAATGAGAAGTGTTAAATTAATAATAAAATCGTCAGCAGTAGTGAACTCTGAACTGGCAGTTTACTAAAAGTGAGTAACTTTTTGACACTTCACAGTAGTGAAGCGTTCTTTTTAAATGACTCACTCTCGAATTACTCATCACTACAACAGATTGATTCAGTGAATATGAAATGTATACCTTGGTCAGTTTGTGTTTTACTTAAGTCTAAAGTAATTTTCATTATCATTTGTTTTTTGTTTTTAATTTTCTACCTATTGTCATGCCAAAACCAAGTGTATCAGCCACTCTTAAGAATGAGAATTCAGAGATACCATGATTGGTTTTTCTTAAAAGGAAAATTTTGCTTACAAATTAGTGACTACAATTAAAATTGTATGCATTTTAGTGTATTAACATCGATATCAAATGTACAAACTAAAAGTTGACCTTAAACTACTGGATATATCATTCTTATTGGGTTTAATATACTAAACTAGAATTAAAGAGACTCAAATTTACATTTTTAGAATAACACTGCCAAATTCCCATTAACATTGAAATCTTGAAATTTTAAAGCAAATTTTCCCTAAAAATAAATCCACTTTCACAGATCTCTACCTATCATACATCATTGGGGTAGCGTAATTCCACCTTCCAGGCGTCCCAATCTCAGAAGTGGGTTACAATAATGCCAATGCCAGGAGAGAATACCAAATATTGTAATGACAACCTATAGTGGCAACGAATATAAAAAAAATAATATTTCAATGGATTCCAAGACAATTTGGTATATTTAATAATGAGATAGAGTAACAAAATTCCAAAAGCAGCCATAAAATTATTTCCACAACCTACAAGACTGATATCCTAAATAAAAAAATAACATCTATAATGTACACTTCCTGAAAATTTGGATAACATAATGGTTAACATAAGAAAATGGGAAAGCATTATAAAAAAATGTAAGAAGCCAATTGATTTAAAGTGACTGCATAGCAACATTCCATGGCACATGCAGACATTTGCACAAGAGCAATATAATTGGTCATAACAGTAACTAATACCTGTCTTTTTTTAACTTTTACAGGAATTAATCACTATGAGGTTTAATTTATTGTAAAATCAAATGTTTCTTACCTCTCCTCACACAAATCTTCTAAGTACATCGTGATTTCGAGACCATAACAGTCTCATCTTCAGTACTTTTCTGGCAACTGATGTTATGTCGCTTGGAAGAAACTCTTCTTCTTCCCTCTGTTGGTGAACCGAAGAATCTCTGGATCAGGTCATAATTTGCGGGAATTTCAAAGTTCATAAGTTTTTCTTCATTCAGAAAAACAAAGAAAAACTTATGAACTTCGAGATTCCCACAAATTATGAGCTGATCCAGAGGTTCTTTGGTCTACCAACAGAGGGAAGAAGAAGACTTTCTTCCAATCGACATAACATCAGTCACCAAAAAAGTACTGAAGATAAGACTGTTATGGTCTCGAAATCGTGATCTAGTTAGAATATTTGTATGAGGAGAGGTAAGAAACATTTGATTTTACCATAATACCTGTCTACATAGGTTCAATCTACTGATTCGCCTATATGTCTACTCTGCCAATTTAAAGAAGATTTAGAACATATTCTGTTGAGGTACACTGATAAATTGTCATAAGTAATGTCACGAGTGATTTCCAATTTATCTACAGGATTTGGAAATCAAGAGTGGCATTTGTTAGGACTATTTAATGAATAAAATTAAGATCTTTACTCAAAGATCATTAATTAAATATAGTTACCAGTTTTCAAAATATTTATATAATTAATGTAAATGGCGATGTTTGAAAACATATATGGTTATCAAGTTTTTTTAACTTGTTCTCGAACAAATCAACATTAAATTGAGGTAAGATGATACCAGATTCAAAAAAACTTGTAGCATTTGAGGTTAGGGAATTAACTATGTATAAGAGAAAAATATGCACTTGGAAGCTCACTTGGAAGAGCATTGACATAGAGTATCAAAGGTCCTGGGTTCAAATCCCAGTCTAGGCTATATTTTTCTTTTCAAATATAATAGTAGATATGTTGTTTCTTAATCTGTACACAATATATAAATGGTGTTCTTCATTTAATTGTAGATAGGGTTTAAGTGATGCTGCACTGACATGACCACTAATTTTTAAGACTTCTTGTTCTTGTATTCCAACTCGAAGCATGTTCGAAACCGCAGTTGAACGACTTGAATGGTTACTCACTTTATGCTTTTTATGTCCAATCCAGATTTTCCTGCACACGTTTTTGTCCACATCGATAGTTGATTTTGCCCTACCAGACAATTCTTATACCAAATTCCAAACTTTTGGTAGAAAGGGTTAGGAGTTATAAAAAAATGGTCTGTTAGGATTTTGCCAGTGCATTTTTCCAACAGAAGTTTATACAGTCTCACTGGGCATCTACTCGGGTTTTCGTCATTTGATACTAGCTTTTGTATTTTCAGTATGTTGACAATGTCTTTTGTTGGAGTTTGTGATGTTAATACATAATTTTGTTGTTGAGAAAATCTTTTGAACTGACTCCAAATATATTTTCTATTACTTTTTGAGTGTTTTGAGGCTTAGATTGCTTGATTATTTCATCTATATCTTCATTTGAAGTGCAGACAAATCTTGTTTCTACCATTTTGAACATTCAAATATGGCGGCTTTGTTGGAGAGTCAGTCACTGCAAAATAATGCTCTGACCTGTTCACAATATTAAAAAAGAGCCCTTTTTATCACAAAAGGAGAAGGTGATAAAGATAATTCAATAAAGAGTGAAGTGAAACACAACTGTGTTTGGTTGTAAAACAAAATTCATTGTAATGTAATTGGTCATTAACTCCCATTTGGGGCATGAGTTAAACAGTCACAGAAATATCCTGCAGATATCTCAGACTTCAGTGGAAATATTATTATCTATACCTTAAGTTATGAAGTCCAATATCAATACTGGTGTATTACATTTCCAAAATGGAACACTATAGCTGAATCTGTGACATGCACTATTATTCACCCCAAAGATTTGTAGTGAACAGTATCAGTATGATACAGAACACCTAAAACAATTAACACTGGAAACAATCCATACTCATTACCCAGAATAAGAATGGCTACACATATTCACAGATAAAACTGAGCATGCTGGAACTGGAATGTACTGCAAATTGTGGAGATATTTTCTAGGAATGTTGCCCATAATCATGAAGATTAAAAATCCCAAAACGGAATGCACAGAGAACACACCATGGTAAACAGCATAAATAAGCCAGACAGTCAACAAGAGAGCCAGTCTCAAGTCCACCCTTGAGAATGCCCGATTCAATCTCTGACGAAACGTCGGAGATTTTTAAGCCTCATGACCATGGCCAACAAGCCTGGAAGATATCTCCAGATTGTGAACTAACAAAGAAGCTTGAAAGCACTAACTAACTAGCACTATCGAACCTGTAGGTTCATGGCCATGCAGATATAAGCTCTCCATATATCCTATCCTGAGCTAAAGTTTTCCAATTGTCCCTTCCATCAAATCAGAGTTAATGTTATTCTCCCACCTCATTCTTGGTCTATCAACTTGGAGTTTTCCTACAGGAAGCTTAAATGCCTCTCTTTTATTTCCCTTTCATGCCACATGTCCTGCCCATTGCAGTCTATGAGACTTAACTGTTCTTATTATTCATAGTTAAATATGGTAAATAACATTATGAGGTTCTTAATTCATGAATTATTTATTTACATCTTACCTCATAGTTTATGTTTTCTTAAACACAGGAACTGCAGTTTTCAAGAGAACCATCTCTCCCATTTACAACCGACATTATGTTTGAAAATGAGAGAGATGATTCTCTTGAAAACTGCAGTTCCCATGTTTAAAAAAACCTAAACTATGAGGTAAGATGTAAAAAATTACTCATTAATTTATGTTCATATGTTCTTTATGGTTTTGTATAAAGATCACTTAGTTCTGCTATGCAATATTCTCCATTTGTATTGAACTTTTATAGGAATAAATCATTATGAGGTTTAATTTAATCATATATTCTCCATTTGCCTGCCTGTTCATCTCTATTTGGTCCAAAAATTTTCCTAAGAACTTTATTCTCAAATACTCATAATATTTTCTCCTCCCTTAAAGTAAGAGTGCATGTTTTGCTTCTATATAATATATCATGGAGAATAACAGTTTTATACATTTTTCAGTTTAAAATTTTTTGAGAGAAGTTGGGACAACATGAGTCTTTTAATGAAATCAGCATGGACATCAATTACCAAGACAAGTCCTTAGTTCATAAGGGATGATATAGATTAAATTCTAAATCCTTTTAATTAATGTTAATATTATATTTAAATTAATATTGGGAAGTAAACATTATGAGGTTATATCATTAATAATGAATGGAGAACATATTTTAATCGACTCACCTCATACATTTTCAAACTTCTTTGATACCGACGGTTTCAGACAATATCATGTCCTTCATCAGTCATGTCGTCCATTGATGAAATTCCGTGATTGTTGATTTCTTTAGTGAATCACCTCTTGTGCTGCCATCTTTTGTTGGGATTATAAACTTTGTAATTAAATTTTTATCCACCGGAATATCGAAATAAGAGAAAAATACACATTTAGATTGGAGGTCTAGGTAGCTCACTTGGAAGAGCATTGACATAGAGAGTCAAAGGTCCTGGGTTCAAACCCCAGTTAGGCGTATATTTTTCTTTTCAAATATATTCCTTTTAATTAAGTTTGTATAACAATCTAGATACTCTAAAAGATTTCTACTTCTACAGCTTATTAAAATATTTGCAAATATACCTTTCCAGTAAGCAATTCAAAAATGAGGGCTCCAAAACTCCACCAATCTGCAGCAGGTGTGAGCTCAAAGATACCATTCACTTCAGGAGCTGCATATAACATTTCTACTGCCTCTGCACTGACTAGAGAATCAACATCTATCCATCGGCACATGTACGTCAGCAGCAGATGTCCTTTCTCACCCAGCAATATGTTGTTAGGGTTCAAATCTCTGTAACAATATTATTTCTTAAACCTATACTCTATTTAGAAAAATTTAAAACTAAGATATTGCCTTCTTTGGAAAATTAAACGTGGTTATCCTAATATCACTGAAGTTTCTAAAGAAGGGAATTATGATTGTTACACTGGTTTATGTTAGTTAACTCTTTCTCTTCTTTTTGCAGACGATTTAGCTCTTCTGGCACTTTCCGAAAATTATTTGCAACGATCAATTTATAATTTACAAAAAATAGGTGCCAAATCTAATATGGAAATATCAATTAACAAAACTAAAATTATGGCATTTCATGGGAAGGACCCCATACAAAGTAAAATCTGTCTCCAGAATAAAATTTTAGAGAGATCTAATCAATTTAAATATCTTGGATATTATCTCTCTATCTGGGATGAAAAGGATATCCCTGAAAAAGTTACTAGTTATAATAAAAGTTTAGGAATTATTAATCAAGTTATGAAACCATCCCTTGTACAAAAAAACACCAGATTACGTTTATATAACACTTTGGCTAGACCAGTGTTGACCTATGGTAGTGAAGCATGGACACTAAGAAAACAACATGAAAGCAGAATAACGGCTTGTGAAATGAGATTCATGCGCAGAACAGCGGGTTACACCAGATGGGATCGGAAAAGGAACACCGATATCTTAAAAAATTGAAGACTACTCCAATTTTGGAACATATTAAACAGTACCAACTAAATTGGAAACACCATCTTGAAAGAATGAGTTCAAAACGGATCCCCAAAGCTGTTTATAATTATATATCAAGAGGACGAAGATCACTGGGCCGTCCTATGAAACGCTGGAGGGAAAATTTTCTATAGGATCGTAACAGGCCTTGGCCTAATACTTGGAAGGAAGAAGAGAAGAAGAACTCTTTCTCTAAATAAATTATAGTTTTAGGGCCACATGCAAATACATTAGTCTCTGGTGAGTTGAGTTTTCCGTGAGAACATGCAAAGTTTGAATTAGCAAGTCGCTGACTGGTCATGCATGAAAGTAGTTTTTTTTGTAATATTGGCAAGAAATTACCCAGAATTTTCAGCGATAAAACAACTTCTGTTATTTTCGTCTGCTAGAGGAATGTATTTACACTTGTGTCCCGCAAATAATACCGTATACGTCTGCATCGTGCGATATTATGCCGATTCTCTTGTTCTTCCAGTTGAATTCTTTGGTAGACTCCATCAAATTCCTCTTCTCCGCGTATACCGAAAACATGATCGATGTCTTTAAGGTCCGACATCTTGGATAAAGCAGCAAGGTATGCAGCAAGGTTTTCAAAGTACATCGGTTCCCATCGGGTTGCTCACGATTCGTTCTCTGCAAAGTCCCCTCACCAGATAGCTTAGGAATTTTGACAATTATTATCGCATGAACAGATTTCTGAGTATGCAAAAACGTCTTTGGATGCAACTTTCTCAGCAGAGAACAACTTTTACGGTCTAATGCATTCATATATACGACCCTTAGACAACCGTAAAATAACTTACAAACACCTTTATTTCATAAATTATTTATGGGAAATAACATTATGAGGCTTTTAAGTTGATAAGTAATTAATGAGTTAGATATGCACTACTCACCTCATAGTTTTAACTTTTTTGAAGAAGAGTTTCAATGCCTTAGGCATCATCGTCAATTCTTTCTGTTGAAATACAAAAAAATAGAAAGAAAATAATGAACTTTGAAATTCCAGGAGAAAAAAAATTGATTTCGAAGTTAATCAGTCAGCCAGCAGAGGGAGCAGAAATCAACCTACAGGATCACCAACCGGCATTTTGGCAAGGGAAGAACATTTATTTTCATTTCATTATTTTCAATCATTATATTCAACAATTTTCTAGGACTATTCCCATATGTCTATATTAAGCCATTATATAGCCCCTGCCCTCCAAAAAAACTAGTTTCAACTTCCATCAAATGATTTTTAGAAAGAATTGACAATGATGGCTAAGGCATCGAAACTCAGAGTCTTCAAATAAAGCTAAAAATATGAGGTGAGTATTGCATATCTAACTCATATTATCTAAAATAAACCTCATAGTGTTACTTCCTCGAAATATTAAAATTAATAGTGAGTTGTGAAATCTCATCCCATAACAATGTGATCTTCAAAGCATGGAACTGCAGTTTCAAGAGGCATTCCCTTCTTCTTCAGCCATCTTAACAACTTATAAAGATGACTGAAGATGAGAGGGATGCCTCTTGAAACTGCAGTTCCATGCTTTGAAGATCAAGGAGTTATGAAGTGAGATTTCATGACTCACTATTTATTAGTTATTAACTTACATTACAAACACCTATCTATTAAAAAAAATCATAACACAAATCTGAAATTTAACAACTCAATCTCTGGTTCCAAGGTTTGCAGGTTCAAACCCACTCATGATTGAAGGATTTTTAAGGGCATAAGAGTATTGACAGGGGAACTGTCAACTATTGCATGCCAGAATGTACCTTGAAACTTAATCCAAAGATGCATTGGTATGTACCAAGCTCATGTCCAAAAATCATCTGTCTTCTTAACTGCAAGGAAGCACCAAGTCTCTCATTTAAACTATAGGGAAGTAATACAACTTCTGAATTGGTAGATTGGATAATCCTCACTACCTGCCTTCTGTGCTGCAGCCTGCCTAAATCCACCCTGCTCTTATCCAAGCAGGGATGTCCATGTGCCCTGCACAATCGGTTGTCATTACTGGATTATGACTTCAATTTCTATGTCTTGCAGTTAAAAAAGCGGCAGATAATTGTAAAGAAATATTGACGTTTGTATCCTGTCTTGAATGGTGTAACGGACTGCATACCGGCACTGGTGCATAGAACCAGAGGTTCAGGGTTCAAGTTCCGGGTTCAAGCATTAATTTTTCTTTTCAAAATAATATTGTCCTGTACTGGAAAGTATTAATGTTTAAATATGGAGGGTTGTTTCTGATTTCTGATAACAAATGATTTTTAAGTTTTACCTTAAGAAAAGCCGTGTCTCCACCATCGATCATGCTCTATTTGATGGCCCTTCACCTGAGCTATGGCTCGGCATCGGAGTTTCCACTGCAGAAGACTCTTATGCAGCACAGCCATGTCTAGAAGTTCCCACTCCTCTTTACACGCTTTCCAGAGACCGTCTATTGTTCGAGGACGCCTGTTTCCCAGTGCCCTTTTGAAGAATCTAAAGGCACAAAAGTCCATCGGTGATGCATCAGGAGACTTCACTGGGATGTTGCTGAATGGAATAGCATGTATTCCAGTTTCCTGCTCCATTCTCTCCAGGAATGCCAGGGTTGAACCCAAAGTGTGACTGGAGGCCTTGTCTTGGTGCACCCAGACTTGGTTTTTGCCTATACCATAGAGAGCTGGGATTTCGGTCCGGTAAATTGGGGTGAGAACTTCTTCCTGGTAGTACTGGGAGTTGATTTTGGCCTTTTTAGCTACTGTACAAATGGTCAGTTTTCCATTGTAGCAATATCCCGCGATGACCATAAATCCCTTGGAGAAACTTTCTCTGCATTCGGCATACCACTTTTGAAATTTTTTTTCACCCCTTTCTCTATAGTAAATTGTCTGGGGTTTGTTGCAGTCTCCTAGATGCACATATGCTTCATCAAGTGTGACCAAAAATTTCCATTTTTCTCCTGCCATGTACTTTTCATAGAATTTCCTGCTGTTGGTGCGGCGTTCGACAATGTGACATGGCAACAATTTATGAACCCTGCTTTTTTGGCGCTTCTCCATGTTTAAATCTTTGTTTATTATGGTGTTTACAGTTTTAAGGAATATTCCCAATCTGTTTGCAATCACTCTTTGTGTGGCAGGGTTACTACCAGAGATAAGGGCCTTGACCTTTCTGATTACATCTGGGGTGCGGGTAGTAGCAGGTCATGGAATTGCCTGTTTTTTTCCTTTTGGAATTAATCCCAAACGACCCTTTCCCTTTTCACTAAGCACTGAGCTAATTCCACACTTTGACACCACAAAATTACGTTTTTTGCAAGCCTCAATAATCGCAGAATAACTATAATTAGTGTCGGAAAGGGCAGTAATGTACCCTTCCCAAAACGGGTCTATCTGCTTAGGCATTATGAGTGCAACACGCGTGTGAGTGTAACAGAAGCAGCACATTGACTGGTTTGATCACCTCGCACACTCCTGTCCTGATGACTCACACTCCGTCACAATCTACTTGGCAAATCATTCTCAGAGATCGGAAACAACCCTCCGTATAAACATCAAAATAAATTATTATAATTTTTTTCATTATTACTATTATTATTATTTAATCAATTGAGTTGGTGTTTACTTGATGAAAATCCATATTTATTAATTAAATAAAAATAAAACTATGTTTTATTTTTACTTAATTAATTATTATTATTGTTATTATTATTATTATTATTAATTTCCCACAATTCATTTCATTTTGTTTTTGGTCCCCTGAAAAATACATTTAATACATTACCTGCAAATGATCCCCCACTGGTGAAGAGAATTTAAAGCTATAACTAATTCTGCAGCCCAAACTCTGATGTTTGCTTCAGGAAGACGAGGTTTAGGACAATCTATCATACATTTGAGACGAGACAGTTGTTGGATTCGATCTAGACTGCCTGTTATTCCTCTTCCATGTCCTTCCATAAGATCCTATAATGCATTTACCATTAAAATATAACCAAGAGATATAAAACAAGTTGCTTAGATTATAAGATTACACCTCACCCCAATAAATCTGTTCCTCTCACCTGGTCATGTTTCAGAGATCAGCATCCCTATTCTCAATTAATTATATATTTGAAGAGAAAAATATTTTTCTCTTCCAATATAATCAGAATTTAATTTATAATTTGTCCATCAGTGAGAAATGTTAAATTTATAAATTCTGATTGTTTAAAATGAACTATTGGCAGAATAATAAATAATATCCAAAATTTGATAATTAAGCAATGGACACAAAACTGGAAGAATGGACAAACAGGAAGAGGATAATTAAAAATTTTGAAAAAAACCCAATGACATTAAAATCTACAGTGATAATTCTAGACATAGGCCTATACAGAGCAAGTCAAAATAATGGACCCGATTTCATAAATTTATTCTGTGAAATATACTGAACGTATCATAATGTGAGATATATGCTCAAAGGTAAACTCTCAAAGTTTTTTTCAGTCATATCACAAGTGTTTTATGTGAGCATCTCGTGTAACACGACACACCTCAAGCCGATAGTCTATCTCCTGCCAAATCTTGTATAGTGTGTTGCAGTCAATC
This sequence comes from Diploptera punctata, assembly GCA_030220185.1. NCBI lineage: Eukaryota > Metazoa > Arthropoda > Insecta > Blattodea > Blaberidae > Diploptera > Diploptera punctata. Next base: position 3,364,826 of record JASPKZ010008362.1, on the reverse strand, counting down.
TCTGCAATGGCTGCAGTGATGCAGGTACGAAGGTCATCCAATGTTGCTGGAAGTGGTGGTATGTAAACAAGATCCTTTATGAAACCCCACAAGAAGAAATCAGACGGGGTCAATTTGGGGGAATGAGGTGGCCAACGAATGAGAGGTTGATCATCCTGAGATGCATGGCCTATCCAGTGTTATTCCAATGCCTCATTGAGATGGTCCCAAACCCTGCCATGGTAATGCAGAGGGGCACCATCCAGTTGGAGAATGAAATCTGCACTACCCTCTTTGAGTTGTGGAAGGAGCCATTGTTGCAGCATATCCAGAAAAACATATCCTGTCACAGTAGGTTCAAGGAAGAAGAAGGGCCCATAAATCTTTTCATGGGAAATGACACAAAACACATTCACTTTGGGTGAATTGTGTTGGTGTTCCACAATTGCATTGGGATTAGCAGTTCCCCTAATTCTTACGTTGTGTCTATCCACTTTCCCAGAAAGGTGAAACGTCACTTCATCACTGAAAATTACCCTTTTGGAGAATCCATCCTCTTCCTTTAATGCGAGCAAATCACCTCAGGACACTCTCACATCATAATCACTGTCCTTTAAGGCTTGTACTAGTTGTAAGCAATAGGGTTTCAATTGTAAACATTTCTGCAGAATCTGCCATACAGTTTTCTGTGGAAGTTCCGGTTCCCTCACTACCCAGTAGGTTGACTTATGTGGACTCTGCACAAAACATGTGCGAACATTCCACCGTCCCTTCCCCAGTTGAAGGACGGCCAGTTGATTTTCGCTTACATATGCAGTCTGTATCTCTGAACTTTCCATACCACGTATGAATGGCCTTTCCAGTAGTTGGCTCTCGTCCATACTTGATACGGAAATGTCAAATACTAATCACAGAGTTGTTTACATGGTAATAAACGCACAGAACGACTTCTGCTCTCCAGTCACAGCCATTTTCTTTACCTGCTTCCTGCGCAACATAGCAGTAGAAAATGAAACTATGCAGGAGGGAGATTAAACTCTGAGAGTTTGCCTTTCAGGGCATATATCTCACATTATGATATGTTCAGTAGATTTCACAGAATAAATTTATGAAATCGGGTCCATCATTTTGACTTGCCATGTATAAACATTTGCTGGATAAGCTAACACTGGATGCCTTCTTATAGAGGCTTACTAACTAACTCACTGGCACTATCAAAGCTGAAGGTTCATAGCTGCACAGACACAAGCTCTCTATGCGTTCCTATCCTGAGCTGATGATTTCCAATCATTCCTTGTATAATTCACCTCTCTCATTCATGTTTGGTTAATAGTACACTCTCACCTCATTCTTGGCCTACTTACAGGAAGCTTCCTCTCTGGCTTTTCATGTCCCTCTTTCATTCCCCATTTGTGTCACATGTCCTGCCGATTGCATTCTATGAGACTTAACTGTTCTTATAACATTTGGTTCCATAAAATTCATGTAGCTCACTGTTACATAGTCTTCTCCATTATCTTTTTGACTCTCTTTGGTCCACAAATTTTCCTTCTTGTCTTCTTGTAAGCCTATGTTTTTCCTTAACAGAGATTTAGGCGCTTCCTTTCCCCCTACAGAGAAGAATTTGAACAATTTAGTTACACTTGTTTTTGTACAGATGTCATTTGAGTGGTCCGTGGTCAGCGTTTCACCTCATACTGACATCTAGGAAACCAAGGTAGTACTATGATGGGAAAATTCGGTACATTCTGCTTAGAGGCCTTTCCATTCAGGCTTAAGGATCTTTTATGAGCCTGAAAATCTTTAGACTCGGGGCCCATGGCTTAAAGTCCCTCCTCGAGGATTAGCTCCTTGGATTTTTCCATCCTAAAAAAAATTGATCGACCCCGGTCGGGTTTGAACCTGCGACCCTCGGGACCAGAGGTAAGGAGCATAACCACTAGTCCACCGTGGCCGACTTTATTCTAAGAACTTACAATCTTTTCTATAGACAATATCAGAAATGGACATTTCCTGGTTAAAAAAAATGGATGAAATGTCTGTGAAATATCAGGGACAATATGACAGTGGCCTCAAGGTTTCTTACAAGAGAAACAAAATGTAATCTATATAAAACTCTGGTAAAACTAATATTAATATATGGCAATGAAACATGGACCTTGTCCAAGACCAGTATGTCTTGACTGAGTTAATTTGAAAAAAAAAAGATATTAACAAAACTTTATGGCCCAATATGCGACAAGGGAGAATGGCGTATAAGATATAACTCTGATCTCTATCAGTTGTATAAGTCTCCTGATGTGGTTACATCAATTAAAGTTCCAAGAATGCAATGTGCAGGGTATGTACAAAGAATGACGAACATGAGATATACAAAAAAATCTTAGAATGTAAACTTTAAAGAAAAAGGAATGTGGGATGACCGGGCTGTGTTGGATGGATGGAATTTTGGAGGATTTGAGGAAGTTGAGAATCGAGGAATAATCGCTGGTTGTCAGAGACAGAGATACCTGGAAGAGGGTTCTTAGGGAAGCCAAGGATCAAATCAGGCTGTAGTACTGCTGATGTTAATGATATAACTGTGGCCAAAATAAAGTGAACAAACTGGCCTGGAATGCTAAGCATGGCATCACTTCCTTCCATAACCATTGTCCTGCCTTGTACTGGAGTATATTCTCCTGATTCAATTTGTAACAATATATTGGCTGCAGTGGACTAGTGGTTATGCTCCTTGCCTCTGGTCCCAAGGGTTGCGGGTTCAAACCTGGCCGGGATCAATGGATTTTTAGGACGGAAAAATCCAAGGAGCAAGTCCTCTGGGAGGGACTTTAAGCCGTGGGTCCCGAGTCTGAAGATTTTCAGGCTCGTTAAAAATCCTTAAGCCTGAATGAAAAGGCCTCTAAGCAAAATTTACCGAATTTTCCCGTCCTAGTACTACTTTGGTTTCCTAGATGTCAGTATGAGGCGGAACGCTGACCACGGACCACTCAAAATGACATCTATACGAAAATAAGTGTAACTAAATTAATATGGTTCAAATTCTTCCCTGTAGGAGGAGAGCACCTAAATCTCTGTAAAGGGAAAACATGGGCTTACAATACAATACAAATAATTTGTAACAATAACTTATAACCTATATTTAGGTAGAATTTTTTATCACTCACCTCACATTGTTCTTCTTATTTGACTATAAACTAGTTTCGTAGAAAAGAAACTATTTTTAAGTTTTGCAAAGTATTGGCAGTTCCTTCTCTTATCTATGGATGTAAAACCTGGACATTAACAAAGGCAGATAGTAAACAAATAGAGGCTGCTGAAATGAAGATGTTGAGAGCAATAGCAGGATACCAAAGGACCGATAAAAAGAAAAACGAAGATATAAGAACAGAACTTAATATATTTAATCTCTGTGAAAGAATAAAATATTATCAAAATGCTTATCTTCAGCACGTATTACAAATGAATGAACAGCGCATACCAAGAAGAATGTATAATTATAAACCAAAAGGGAGAAGAAGTGTTGGGAAGACCAATGAAGAGATGGAAGGACCAATTCGACCTATAATGAGATCAGAACAGGCCATTGGGCTTAATCCTTGTTGTTGATGAAGATGATGAACTAGTTTCGGAACATAGTTTCTGTTCCATCTTCAGTATTGTCACGACCGTTGTTCTGTCGTCTTGAAGAGCTCTTCAAGACGACAGAATAACGGTCGTGACGATACTGAGGATGGAACAGAAACTATGTTCCGAAACTAGTTTATAGTCAAATAAGAACAATATGAGGTGAGTGATAAAAAATTCTACCTAAATGAATATACCCCATAGTGTGAATTCCTAAAATAAGTAATTACAACCTATAAGTTCTATTAAAATGATACGTACTTACATCACTACTGTATCGACGTTCAGACGATCTCGTATGTGCTGTTATTGAACGTCTTCTACCTGATGACAAACGTCTTCTCCTCACATGACTTGAATCTTCAGACTTACATCTCACCATTGACTTTCCTTTCATTTTATGTTCTGAATCATTCATTACCAATGTTCTGTTAACTGAATCAGTTAATGTTCGCATATTATCTACATCACCTTTTTCTCTATGAAAAACTTCAGCACCATCTTCTGTCTGACTAGCAACAATTTCACTCCTCACTAAAGTTTTCTTAATAGATTCCAACAGTTTCTTAGCATTTTCAAAACTAGGTAATTCTTTAATATTACTATCACTACGAGATAATGTCTTTTTCTCATCTGATCGACCAGCGATCAACTCATCCTTGAGAAATGTTTTATTAATCAATTCTAAAAATGAAGTGTGTCTACTTTTGACTTCTCCCTCAAACTATTGTTAGTATTTAATAACTCACTGTTATGTTCTGAAAGACATGCAATTGTTTCACTTTTAAGTAATGTTTTGTTAACAGAATCGAGTAACTTTTGTGCATTTTCAACTAAGTCCATTGTATTAAGGTTCCTCCAAATGCCAGCATCTTGCTGAAGAAGGTCAGGAATCAGACTGTTTCATGCACCGTTGTGCTGCATTCTTGTGTTAGAACATCTACGTTAGAAGGTTGCTGTTGGTCTTTGCAATGAGTATTGCCACTTGTTATAGTCACGTATTAGTTCTAAATAGCTGTGATCTTCTTCTTCTTCGTCACGTTTATTTGTCTCTGGGTTGCATCAGTTTCTTCCCCAAGTATACATTTTCTACTTTAAACTCGTGAATTGGGGTCGATGGAAGTGACTGGAAGTAAGAACTCACATGATCCCATAGTTTTCCCACCACTGAAAATAATAATAAAACAACATAATCAGCAACAATTTTTCTCTTCAAATTTAATTTATCCTTCAGTTAGAAGTGTTAAATTAATAATAAAAACGTCAATAGAAGCCCTACTGGCTTTATAAAGTAGTGTTAAATTTCCAATAAATGTCTTCTTAACTAAGAAGTCGCCATTTGCAAAGATAGAAGCAAAGGTTTCAAGCATTTGGCACGAGGGAATTACAACGTACATAAGAGAAAAAATTGCATCTAGATCGCAACTCGCCTCGGTAGCTCAGTTGGTAGAGCACTTGGCCCGGAAAGCCAAGGGTCCCGGGTTCGAGTCTCAGTCTAGGCGAAAAAAAAAGTTTCTCTTCTTATTTAACATAATCAGAGCTCAAATTCATGGATTTTTAATGAAAGTATTCATATATCATAAAATACTATTCTAAAATATAGTTTGTAATTAAAAAAGTATATAAAACTAAATAAATGAAAGTACAATAAATTCCAAATTTAACAATGAAGCCAATACAAGTTTTTAATTTGAAGAAAATAATACTCAACTCAATCCATAAAAAATTACACATACATAAAATGGTATGAGGTGTGTGGTAATAAAGAAAGCAAATCCATGCTGTAAAACTATTGAAAACAAATCAGACAGTTTCAATATTATCCCCTTCAATGTAGTTGCTTCCCCAATCCCTACAATACTCCATGTGAAGTTTCCACATAGGAAGAAGCGCTGCAGGTCTTCTTCTGTAACGCTGTTCAAGAGATGTATTGCTTTTGCTTTAACTGCATCCATGAACTTGAACCTGGTTCCTTTAAGTACAGACTTGACTTTAGGGAAGAGAAAAAAGTCACATGGAGCTAGGTCCATGGATGTTCCATCACTGGAATGTTGTTTTTCACCAAATAACGCTTCACAGATGGTGCATTGTGTGCTGCTGGCACATTGTCCTGATAAAGGATCCATTCTTCCACAAGTCTGGTCTCCTTTGTCACACACGTTCATGGAGGGTCTTCAAAATATTTCCATAATATGGTAGTAAAAGATTCCGGGCTATGTGGCTGTGGTCTATAACTGGCATTTCTTTCCAGACGTTCTTTCTCCCTCAACTGCGGAGGGCATCTTCAGTGGCGAGCGCTAGAAGCTGTTGTTTCTGTGCATGCGAATTCGCAGTCGAGTCTACGACAGTGAAACAACAGCTTCTAGTGCTCGCCACTGAAGATGCCCTCTGCAGTTGAGGGAGAAACGTCTGGAAGAAATGCCAGTTATAGACCATGGCCACATAGCCCGGAATCTTTTACTACCATGATTACCGGGCCGTGAAAGCCTGCATTCCACTATTTCCATAATATTCCGGATTGACAGCCTGACCTGTAGGCACACAATCAATATAGATAACCTCCCGGATATCAAAAAAAAAAACCATCATCACTTTAAATTTTTACTTATTCATGCACGCTTTCTTCATCTGAGAGGATGGATTGTTTCTTCTTAGTCTCTGGATCATATTGTAACTTGTTGCAGATTTTCCAAGTTTTGTGAGGAAATGTTAACACACTCATATTCTGACGGAACCCATACACACGATCCACTTCTAACACTGGTCAAGGCCAGACAAACAGCCGTGGAAGAATGAAACTTTTTGTGAATGTAGAGGGAAGACCACAAGTCAATGCCTCGCCCCCAACTTCGTCATGGTAGTGGCTGAAAATGAGTAATAGAACCAACCCGGTTTCTTTATTGCCACACCTTGTATTAAAATCAATAAGTGTATGTGTATGTTCTAAAGCCACCCACTGCACTTTTAATGCTTCAGGCTCCACCCTGGATGGATAAATAAAGTTTATATGGTATTATTTTCTTTTTTTATATATTTTTTAAAAGAAAAATTAATGACAACCAGGAATCAAACCTCAGACCTCCAACTCTGTATGTCAGTGTGCAGTCCATTGCACCATTCAAGACCTGATATAAACGGTGAAATTTCTTTCCACATATACAAATTTCTTACGTCCAATGGCAGATAGCTTTCCTCGGGGTCCCCATCTAGGGGATATGTGGATGGCGACCACAAGGTGTCCAAGCTGAGCAAAATCATTGCTCCCACTTATTGTGTTTTGCTCTTTACTTTTATCTTTCCTACATAGCCTCTTTTGGCTAATTCTTGTGTTTTTCGACTCTGATGGTATTAGAGCATTAGAGGCCTAGGAGATCTTTTCCTACTTTCATTCCTCTCTATTGATCTATTTAATTCTTACAACCTCTTGGGAACTCACCTTGATGGGTGAGAAGGGTTAACCTTTTATTGATATATTCAGTAAACAAGGAACCAAAAAATGTCCACATAAGCTGCATGTACATCAATGCAGCCCCATTGCAAACTTATACACAATATGGATTCTTCTAAAGTGAAATAAGCATAAATATGCAATGGATTTATATAATCAGTTACAGTTGGATACACGTAATGAAGAATGAATAAGGCAAATAGCTAGAGTTATTAACAATGTCATCAGATGACTTCTATTCAAAGTATTTTAACGAGATTTTACATTTAATCAAACATGTTTTAAAAAGTGAAATGACCCCAGATGAACTAAAACAAATCACATTGGAAACCATTCACAGTCTATATCCTGAACCACAATGGGTACATATCTGTACAGATGAATCCAGAATGGAAATAGAAGACGGAGCTGGAGCTGGAATTTACTCAAAACTGTTTAGCTTCTATGTTGCAGTAGGGAAAAATTACACACACTTCGATGGAGAAATTCAGGCAATAGAGTTAGCACTAACACAACTCCTCTACAGAATAAATACATTTCAGAGAGCAGTTGTACTAGGTGATTCAACATCAGCTATACAAGCTATAATAACATATAACTCTCAAATCTCCAGAAAAGTGTTGGAAATAAAAAATATCATAAGATTATTGACCAAAAAAAATAAAATTATCCAGCTCCAATGGATCCCCTCTCATTGCAGGGTACATGGAAACGAAATGGCGGATCTTTTAGCAAAAAAGGGCACCAAAATTTTACAGAAAACAAATCAATCCCTGCCCTACCATTCTGCAAAAATTATAATTAAAAGAAACTTCCATAAAGAATTGATGGAGCACTTCAAATCACAAAGTAATGAGAAACCATGGGCAGCTATCTCAGAGAATAAAAACCTAATACCTGAACAACCAAGACATGAAGCAGTAGCAACATTCAGACTGTTAACAGGCCATGACTACCTGGCAGCACACCTCCATAAAATTGGAATCTTCAACTCTCCAAATTGTATCCTGTGCCAAGACAATAACACTACCATGGACAAAGATCATCTTAATATTTAATTTTAGGAAGTTATATTTTGAGGTTATTTTAATTATATTATTTTTGGTCTGGACATCTTACCTCAATATTAATGTTGATTTGTTCTTGGACATGTTTCAAAACAATTCTCTGTTTTATCTTCAGCTTTCCCAGACTGGTTTTATTTATGTTGCATTATGTTGCACCACCTGGATGTCGATGTCAGCTCCATCCTGTGGTTGGCCAAAGAACCTCCAAACAAGGTCACCCTCCATCGGAATATCAAAATTCATAACTCTGTTTCTGTTCTTCTGAATATAAATTTTTTCCCAAATAGTCAGCTCGTTTGTATTTTCTAACTGTTTTAATAATTTAGTGTCTGAATTTATATTATGTTTTTCAGACCAAACATGAGCAGCAACCTGCAGATTTTTCATATTTCTCCATTTTTAATATTTCTTATGTGTTCTTTGGTTCTAATTTTTAGGTTCTTTTTGTTTTCCCTATATATATCTTTTCACAACCCATGCATTCAATTTGATATATTCCTGACTTTTTATTTTTATCAGTTTTTTTCATTTTTGTTGGTTTTTATTAGTTTATTTAAACTGTAGTTATTTTTTGGTGCTAATTTAATATTAAACTTCTCAAATAATATTTTGAAATTTATTATGTACCCAGGGGTGATATGTGAATTTCCTATATTTTTTCATAGGTGGTTCTTCTTTTTCAAGATTACTTCTGTTTATCATTTTTTGTTTTTTATACTTTTCTATCCTTTTATGTACCATTTTTTCATCAAACCCATTTTCTCTTGCTACTTTGATTATGTGTTTTTTCTCATGTTTGAAATCTTCTTTGTTTAAGGGTAAGTTTACCAATCTATGAGTTAAACTATTAAATGCTGCTAATTTATGTCCAATTGGATTGAACCCTGTTGATTTTATAAAATTTTCCGTATGAGTTTCTTTCCTATGAATCCTGAATTCAATTTTTCTTTTTTCTCTTCGTTTCTGACCAATTTAAGATCCAAAAAAGGTATTTGTTTATTGTCTTCTATTTCTTTGGTGAATTTAATGTTTGTACTCTGTAAATTTAATAGTTTTAGGGAATCTTCTACATGTTTTTCTTTAACAATACAAATATATAATCATCAACATATCTACTCCAAAATTTAAAACATTGTGGGATGTGCTTTGGTGATTTTACATTCAATGTAAAATCACCAAAGCACATCCCACAATGTTTAAATTTTGGAGTAGATATGTTGAGATATAATAATTTGTATTGTTAAAGAAAAACATGTAGAAGATTCCCTAAAACTATTAAATTTACAGAGTACAAACATTAAATTCACCAAAGAAATAGAAGACAATAAACAAATACCTTTTTTGGATCTTAAATTGGTCAGAAACGAAGAAAAAAAGAAAAATTGAATTCAGGATTCATAGGAAAGAAACTCATACGGAAAATTTTATAAAATCAACAGGGTTCAATCCAATTGGACATAAATTAGCAGCATTTAATAGTTTAACTCATAGATTGGTAAACTTACCCTTAAACAAAGAAGATTTCAAACATGAGAAAAAAACACATAATCAAAGTAGCAAGAGAAAATGGGTTTGATGAAAAAATGGTACATAAAAGGATAGAAAAGTATAAAAAACAAAAATGATAAACAGAAGTAATCTTGAAAAGAAGAACCACCTATGAAAAAATATAGGAAATTCACATATCACCCCTGGGTACATAATAAATTTCAAAATATATTTGAGAAGTTTAATATTAAATTAGCACCAAAAAATAACTACAGTTTAAATAAACTAATAAAAACCAACAAAAATGAAAAACTGATAAAAATAAAAAGTCAGGAATATATCAAATTGAATGCATGGGTTGTGAAAAGATATATATAGGGAAAACAAAAAGAAACCTAAAAATTAGAACCAAAGAACACATAAGAAATATTAAAAATGGAGAAATTGAAAAATCTGCAGTTGCTGCTCATGTTTGGTCTGAAAAACATAATATAAATTCAGACACTAAATTATTAAAACAGTTAGAAAATACAAACGAGCTGACTATTTGGGAAAAAATTTATATTCAGAAGAACAGAAACAGAGTTATGAATTTTGATATTCCGATGGAGGGTGACCTTGTTTGGAGGTTCTTTGGCCAACCACAGGATGGAGCTGACATCGACATCCAGGTGGTGCAACATAATGCAACATAAATAAAACCAGTCTGGGAAAGCTGAAGATAAAACAGAGAATTGTTTTGAAACATGTCCAAGAACAAATCAACATTAATATTGAGGTAAGATGTCCAGACCAAAAATAATATAATATAAAGATCATCTTGCTAGCTGTGAGGCTCCGAAGATGTCACCTACAAGAACTCTGGCAGGACTCTATTGGGAAGCAAGAAATCAAATGGAACACATCCAAGCTAATGGGCATTAGACTACTACTACTACTACATTACTTTTAAGTGGTAAAACTTAATATTTTGATGTTATATTTAATTTAACATATTCCAGTCCTGGACAAGTTTAATTGACTGCATACCAATGTACAAAATCAAAGGTCTGGGGTTCGATTCCCGTTCAAATGTTAATTTTTCTTTAAAAAAATTAATTTGTCCAGAATTGGAACATGTTACATTAAATATATCAAAACATGAAAAATGTTTAAATAAGAATAATAATTAATAGATGAGTTGGAGAAAATGTTTTAACAACTCACCTCACAAAGTTGTGTGTCTTCGCGATACCGGTTTCAGTAGTATAGTATTACTTCCATCTTCAGTCAAATTCCAACTGTCGAAATTTCGTCATTAACATCATCTTCTGAACTGCCATCTGGTGATGTTAATGACAAATTTCGACAGTTGGAATTTGACTGAAGATGGCAGTACTACTATACTTTTAAAACCGGTATCATGAAGACACGCAACTTTGTGAGGTGAGATGTTAAAACATTTTCTCCAACTCATCTATTTAATATAAATATCTCATAGGATTCCTCCCACTGTAATATTAATTAAATAAAATAATAATGTTTTATTTTAGGAAGTAATATTTTGAGGTTCTTTTAATTATATTTATTTGAGTCTGTTTATCTTACCTCAATATTAATGTTGATTTGTTCTTGAGCATGTTTCGATTGGATCCCAATCATCTTCAGCATCTTGCCCATACTGGTTGGATTTATGCTGTAAACCCTGGATGTCGATGTCAGCTCCCTCCTGTGGTTGGCCAAAGAACCTCCAAACGAGATCACGTTCCGACGGTATTTTCGAAATTCATAACTCTATTTTTGTTCTACTGAAAAGATTTTTTCCCAAATAGTCAGCTCTTTTGTATTTTCTAACTGTTTTAATAATTTAGTGTCTGAATTTATATTATGTTTTTCAGATCAAACATGAGCAGCAACTGCAGATATTTCTATTTCCCCATTTTTAATACAAAAGAACTGACTATTTGGGAAAAAAGCTTTATTCAGAAGAACAAAAACAGAGTTATGAATTTCAAAATACCGACGGAACGTGAGCTCGTTTGGAGGTTCTTTGGCCAACCACAGGAGGGAGCTGACATCGACATCCAGGATTTACAACATAAATCCAACCAGTCTGGGCAAGATGCTGAAGATGATTGGGATCAATTCGAAACATGTTCAAGAACAAATCAACATTAATATTGAGGTAAGATAAACAGACTCAAAATAATATAATTAAGATAATAAATTGGAGTGAAATGGAGGAGAGAGAAATGTGGCATGATCAAGATAGGTGGAGGCTTTTGTCCTAAGACTTGATCCCTGAAAGCAGACATGGGAAAAGATCAAGAAGCTATTATTTCTGTCTGAATCCACATTCAGAAAAACAATGGAAAAATTATGAACTTTGAAATAGCAGCAAATCCTGATCTGATCAAGAGGTTCATCGGTCCACCAACAGAGGAAAGAAGAAGTGTTTCTTCCAATCGATATAACATCAGTCGCCAAGATAGTACTGAAGATGAGACCGTTATGGTCTCAAAATCGCGATCAACGTAGAAGATTTATATGAGGAGAGGTAGGAAACATTTGATTTTATCATATGTTATTTGTGTATTGAATAAAATAACATACCTAGCATGCTGTAATATCAGGAACACAGCACATTCAGTCTCATAATATCTGTGCAGTTTGACCATATAGGGCACATCTTGTGGAACTACAGACTGTTTTAGAGTGTTGACAGGACACGGTGACTTGTGCAAAACTTTGATTGTGTAGCAACGATCCTCCACTGTGTTCAATACAAGCATCACACTCCCCACCACACCCAGCACTTTATAATACTGAAGTTCTGGCAACGGTCTTTCCAGTTCCTGCAATTTAGGTAATTTTTTTGTAACACAAAACCTAAACAAAATAGTGGATAGTATTGGAATAACAATTTTTATATAATCCAATTTTTAGTAATTCCATTATCTAAGAATCATAGACATAAAGAACCATAGGGCATATGCATTCAAACAACCAATAGGTCCTCAATAGAAGTGTATGGAGTATGTCAGTAACATCATCAAAAAAACTATTAGAGTAATTATTTATGTTTGTTATTACTTTTTTTAGGAATTCACACCAAAAATTTCAAAATAAGATTGGCACCAAAAAAAGACTATAGAATTATTAGATTAATTAGATCCAACAAAAATGAGAAAATAGAAGAAGAAAACAAATAGGGGATTTATTATAAGTAATGCCATGAGTGATTTCCAATTTATCTAGGAGATTTGAAAATCAAGAGTGGCATTTGTTAGGACTATTAAATGAATAAAATTAATTGAAATTCACCTCATATGACTCATATATATCTAGATTTTTATGCAGACCTGGTTTTGTCACACAGTTAGCAATGAAACCAGGTCTTCATAAAAATCGAGAAATATGAGATGAGTCAAAACACACAACTCAAATATAATTAAAATAAACCTGATAAAATTGTTATTTCCTACATATATTCAATACCTCATAATATATACCTCCCAACATTAATTTAATGTGAATAAAATTCAGCTGCTTACTCAAAAGTCTTATTTAAATATAGTTACCAGTATTTTAAAATATTTATAAATTTAATGTAAACGGCGCTGTGGTCTCGAGGTAGCATGCTGCCTTGTCTTGCAGCGGGTCTGGGTTCGAACCCGGTGGGGAAGTTTTTCTGGGTGAGGTTTTTATCGGGGTTTTTCCTCACCTGTAAGACAAATGTCAGGATAACTTTAAGACCCAAACGGTCCCCGAAATCATATGACCATCATCATCCTTATCATTATCATCATCATTCTTCACCGGCGTGAAAAGCAACGGGAAGCGACCACACCTACAATTCCCTAGTAAAGCTGCAAGCATAGCATGAAAATGCTATGATTGCAGTGAAGGACCTGTCTTCAGGCAGAATTATTATACATGGACGGCGATGTTTGAAAACAAGTCAGAAATGTAAAGTTATGTATATTCACTGCAACTTGATCATATTATTTATTGTCAATTTAGATTGCAATATTGTAAGAATGCACCCCTAGTGGAGAAATAATAAAACACATCAAACTATATATTATAATCAACATTACGGGTTATTAATTAATTTTGTTAGTAAACAACTCAGTAAAATCAAGGAATCTGTTCATTATTTGCTATATTCAATGTATTTGTTGGAGAAAAATAATGCTCTGAGCTGTTCAGAATGTTAAAAAAGGAGGTGCTTTCTTTATCAGAAAAGCAGGAGCTGATAAAGTGAAATTAATAAAGAGCGAGGTGAAACACAACTGTCATTGGTTGTAAAACAAAATTCATCGAAACGTGATTGGTCATTCACTACCATTTGGGGCATGAGTTAAATAGTCAGATTAAATCCGGAGAATGTGAGAAAGTCTACATAAGAAAAACTAAGAGAAATTTGAAAACCAAAGTGAAAGAACATCTCAGGAATGTCAAGAAAGGGGAAGTTAGAAAAATCTGCAGTGGCTGCTCATGTATGGTCTGAAAACATCTTATCAAAGGAAGGCTAAATTATTAAAACAAATAGAAAAACCTAAAATAATCACTGTTTAGGAAAAAAATCTACATTAAAAAAATGAAAAGGAGATATTAACGAACTTCGAAATTCACGGGGAAAATTACTTGATTCAAGGTTTATCAGTCTACCAACAGAGAACAACAAGACAACAGAACAATGGTCACAAAATTACCGGTGATGGAACTGAATAGAAAGTTCCAAAACTAGTTTAAAAAGGAGAATAATATGTGGTGAGTGATAAATGTTTGTTAATAAGAATCAAATGAATCATGAATTCTTCTTTCTCAGACATCTATGTTTAAAAAAAACCTCATAATGTAAACATTCCCAAATTTATTATATTAATAAATGTTTGTTAGTTTAAAATGTATACAATCACTCATATAGAGTAGCAAATTCAAGCTTTTCCCTCTCGAGACATTCATTCATGAGACATTTAATTCATTAATATGAGAGGATAGGTGGATCCATGAGATAAGTGATTAAACACTCACCCCATCTCTGGGTCTCTCCATGTGATTCTCATCTTATAAAAATCACAACAATGGCAGGTTTTTATCAGGAATTCTCCCATTTTCCCTACCAAAACTTCATTCCATCACTTCTCTCCATACTCATCCATTTTTTTCCACTTCATTTCATCTACCCTTGTGATGATGTGACAGGTCTAGTCAGTTGGCATCATAGTACATAATTGACCTTGAAATTTATAGGCTTCCTCTGATTTTATCTCTCGACCTGGCATTATGCCAGATATGAATATACAGGGAGAGTGGAAAAATAATGTATTCCGGGGTTAATTAAAGATTACTCACATCCCAAACTGGCATTTGTGATGATCTGGAAGCAAGATGCTGACTGTAAAGTTTCTCAGCTTGAAGCAGATACTTTGCTGTTTTTTTCTCGAACAAGTAATTTCCTTCCAGTGTCTGTGTCTCCTGTAACAATATTAACATAAGTACATTAATAGTGAGTGGAGAACATATTTTTATCGACTCGCCACATATATTTTCAATTTATTTGATACCGACGGTTTCAGACAATATCATGTCCTTCTTCAGTCATGGCTTCCACTGATGAAATTCTGTGATTGTTGATTTCTCTAATGACATCACCTCTTGTGCTGCCATCTTTCGTTGGGATTATAAACCTTGTAATTAAATTTTTATCCACCAGAATATCGAAATTCATAAAAATTGAATTACAAAGTTTATAATCCCAACGAAAGATGGCAGCACAAGAGGTGATATCATTAGAGAAATCAACAATCACAGAATTTCATCAGTGGAAGCCATGACTGAAGAAGGACATGATATTGTCTGAAACCGTCGGTATCAAATAAATTGAAAATATATGAGGTGAGTCGATAAAAATATGTTCTCCACTCACTATTAATGATATAACCTCATAATGTTTAATTCCCAATATTATTCGATGTTTTTATTATCAATTTCATACATCTCAATGATGGACAAATCATATTTAAAGAGATGTATCATTGAGATGTATGAAATTGATAATAAAAACATCGAAAATAGCCATACTGGCATTTATAATGTAATGTATAATTCCCAAATATGTCTTCTTAATATAGGAGCCGCCATTTGCAAAGATAGAAGCAAAGGCTTCAAAGCATTTGGTGGGCGGGAATTTCAACGTATATAGAGAAAGATTTGCGTTTAGATCGGTACTTGCTCAGGTAGCTCAAATGGTAGAGCACTTGGACTAGAAAACCAAGGGTCCCGGGTTCAAGTCCCGGTCTGAGCGTATAATTTTTCTCTTTAAATATCCCAATATTATTGTTTATTTTTTATTATTCCACTCATCTCATACTTCATAATTCCTAGCAGACCTAGGGTTTCTTCACATCACGTTGTGAATGTGACACAGCATTGAGAATGTCACAAATGATGTGAAGAAACCCTGGGTCTGCTAGGAATTATGAAGTATGAGGTGAGTGAAATAATAAAAAATAAACGATATTAAAAAAGAAGAAAAGAAAAGAAAAAATACAAGAAAATTACTTACCATCCTGAAATGCATAGGAAATTTCAAAAATTTTTTGACAAATACAACATTTCTTTGGCACCAATAAATAAATTTAGTCTGGGTAATCTTCTAAGTACCAATAAAAAAGTCAATGTTCCAGACGGTAAGAAATCTGGAATTTATCAAATAAATTGTGAAGATTGCAATAAAGTTTATATAGGAAAAACAAAAAGGAATTTGGAAATTCGGACAAAAGAACATTTCAGAAATATTAAAAATTGTGAAATTGAAAAATCTGCAATTGCTGCACATAGTTTATTAGAACATCATAAAATTGGAAGAGAAGCTAAACTTTTAAAACAAGTAGAGAAACCTTTGGAATTGACAGTTTGGGAAAAAATATACATTCAGAAAAACAAAAATAGATCAATGAATTTTGATATCCCTAACGAAATTACATTGATTTCGAAGTTCATAAATTCAACCATAGATGGCAGCACTGAAGATGGCGACAATAGAATAGTTGACGGCCGAAGAATTTCATCAGTCGGAGTTATGGCTGACAATGAACATGATTATGTTTGAAATCGCGATATCATGGAAGCATGAATCCTATGAGGTGAGTTGTTTAAACAATATGTTCTCCGATGAATTTTAATGATTATACCTCATAATGTTTACTTCCCAACATTAATTAAATATAATATTAAAAAACCTCATATGTTATTTCCTATCTACATAACTTAATTCCCAATATTAATTTAAATATAAGTACATTTCTCATTATATCTAGACAAAATACTAACATGGAACATCATATGAATAATCATCATGATAAAAATGGTACGTGGCAAACACAGCTAAGTAAACATTTTAAATAGGAATTACCATTGTGGACACAATTATGTTTGCAGACGATCAGGTCATATGTGCAGAATCAGAAAATCAATTACAAAAAGCCACATTACTGCTCAAGAAACCCATGGAGAAATATAATCTCAAGATTTCAACGAAGAAAACAAAAACAATGGACATTTGGGGAAAATATGCAGTTCGATCGAAAATAGTTTTGAACGATGAAATTATCGAACAAGTACAGAGTTTTAAATATTTAGGATGTACATATTTTACAATTGGAAAATGATATACATGAAAAAAATTATAAATTTCAAAGTATGTGTGGGACTATTAAAAGAACACTACAAGCAAAAACAATAAAAGAAACAATGCCTAAGTTTTATAAGGTAATGGCAGTTCCCACTGACATTGGATCAGAGAATTGCCATGAATAGATCAGACAGAAGATTACTAGAAACATCAGGGATGAAGTTCCTCAGATACGTTGCAGGATATACTCTTAGAGACCACATTCCTATTGAAACAATTAGGCAAGAACTCAATTTTTTAACTAAATGAAAAAATACAAAACTATAAACAAAAATGGCATGAACATATTTTAAGAATGGACTCTTCTAGGCTAACAAAACAAGCACTGTTGAAAGAAGCACTACTGGCTTTGTAAGTAATGTTTAAATTCCCAATAAAAAGTCTCCTTAATAAAAAACCGCCATTTGCAAAAATCGTAGCAACGGCTCGTAGCATTTGGGGTTATGGAATAAACTATATATAAAAGAAAAATACGCATTCAGATTGGAGGCCTAGGTAGCTCACTTGGATAGAACATTGACACAGAGAGTCAAAGGTCCTGGGTTCAAACCCCAGTCTAGTCATATACTTTTCTTTTCAAATATAAGCACTGTTGTACCAACCTCAAGGCTATAGAGATGTGGGACTTCCTAGAAGATGATGGGAAGATGAATTCTGAGAGCAGAACAGGCCGACGGCCTATCATGATGATGATGATGATAAAATGGTATGGCAGCCCTTTGTGGATCTTGCCCTTCTTAAGAAACTCTAGCCAAACCTTTCTATCTTTCAGTTCCTGCTTCCAGTTTTTTTATTTCCAGAGTCCTAATATCCTTAATTTTTCTCTACAAATATGATTTATCCATCATTGAGATGTATGAAATGAATAATAAAAACATTGAAAGAAGCCTTACTGGCTTTATAATGTAATGTAAAATTCCCAAATAAATGTCTTTTTTTTTCTTTTTTCTTTTTTTAAAATCATTAGCAAGTTCATTATGAGGTTAATTTAATATTTGAGTTTGTATTCTTTAACATTCTTACCTCATATGTTTATTCTGTTGGACGATCATTTCAAAGCTATTGAAAGCTTTGAAACAATCGTCCAACAGAATAAAGATATGAGGTAGAATGTTAAAGAATACAAACTCAAATATTAAATGTCATCTTAATAAAGAAGCCACCATTTGCAAGATAGAAGCAAAGATTTGATAGCATTTGGTGCATGGGAAATTAACAGCGTATATAAGAGAAAAATTTGCATTTAGACTGGAACTTGCTCAGATATCTCAGTCGGCAGAGTCTTGACCTAGAAAGCCAAAGGTCCTGGGTTCAAGCCCCAGCCTGAGTGTATAATTTTTCTCTTCAAATATGAATTCTTAATTATGCTACCCTCTCATCTTGACTAATGCCTTCCCCATTTTTCTAGTTACCAAAGATTGTGCATCATAGACTTTTTGATAATTCTGTTATCGTTTATGTTTATAACATGTCTGTCCTAAGCTAATTTATTAATTTTAATATATTTGACTACATCAGGTTCATTATTAAATTATAAGATTCAGAACTGTATCTCCTCCTCCAGATACTGTTTTCTTCTACAGCTCCACACAAAGATCTAAGTAATCACATGAATAAGGTTAAAGAAGAATCATCACTAGAGCTAGGAATTTTAGGTGCTGCACCTTAATTTTATTTTGTTACTACAATGCTCAAATTAGCTTGTCTTGCAAAGAAAACATTAAATAAATGCCCCTATATGTGTTTTAGTTGCACCTTCTTGCACCTTTTTTCAATGCTAGCACCTTTTTGCACCTTTTTATCAATGCAAGCACATTTTGCACTTTTGTAAACCTTTTTTGTCTCTAAGCGGCATTATATTCATAAAATAATATGTCGGCTATATATTTTTTTTTACATTTCTTCAAATACGCTATCAAGGGTTGGTAATGATGTGTGGTATCAGTCCACATCACATTACTTCCACTTTAGTGCAGTCCCGTTACGATATTCCTTTTAAATTAGTTCGCACCTTCTTGCACCAGAGTAATGCAAAAGCTATTGTTTAAGCAAGGGAGATTGTTGAGTGCATAAACAAATGTTTCAGTTCAAAATAATATTTGACTTGTGCGGTCTGCTATTTACCTGAGTGGCCAGTATACAGTATGCCAAAACCGAATGTGAACTCCTACAAACTACATGATTTTGTAAAACAGTTTAGTGCAAATGGAATTCAGAGTGACAGATCTGTTATGAGGTGCATTCTTTGTGATATTTCAATAATAATTGTTGAAAAACACTAACACAATCGTGTTATGCAGCATATAGGTAGTGCAAAACACGAAAAATAAGGAACTACAAAGCAGTAAATATGTATTGTGACAACATTTTATTGGTGAGGCACTGCCTTCTTCAAGTTTAATAAATAAAAAATATATATATTTTAATGATACAGCAAAGACATTTGTGGCATGTGGTATTCATCTTTCCAAACTTAACAACCCTATTATGAAAGCATATTTGGAGAAATATACTGGGAAGTCTGTCCCAGATGAAAATCATACCTTCAACCTCTGTATGAAGAAAAATTAAAACAGATCAGTCAAGTAGAAGGTGAAAACCAGTTAACTTTACATAACACAAAACCATTGATAGACAGTTGAAATATTGAACTTTTTCAGATATGTTCTAAAGATTAAGGTAGAATATGTTTATCACTCACCTCATATTGAGTGATAAACATATTCTACCTTAATGAATATACCTCATAGTGAGAATCCTAAAATAAGGAATGTTCTAAAGATTTGAGTTGTTGAATATATCTGGCTTTAACAGTTTTCTGGACTTGTGATTTCAATAACATAATGTTCTGGGACCTGTCTTACCCAGACTTTTAATATATGACAACATGACTGAATTTTGTGTCGTGAGTTACTTGATGTAACTGGTTTTGGTACTCTTTAGCGATAATTCACATGGGAAATTTGCACCTTCTATTTTAAAAAATTTCGCCTTTTTTGCACCTTTTTCTGCTAAATTAAAGCACCTTTTTTGCACCTTTTTCATCAAATTTTGTACCTATAATTCCTAGCTCTAATCATCACCATCATCCATGCAAGTATTAAGTCATTTGGCCTGTTATGCAAAGAAAAACATACAAGATATATAATATTCTAAAAAAGACTAGTAAGAACCAAATGGGACTGTTCAAGAGCAGCCTTGAACACAATATACAATATCTATGTTAAACCTGTTCTCCTATTTGGATCTGAAAACTTAATCACAGCATTTTTTAGAGAAGGTAGGGTGACAAAAGTCCCTATAATGCATAATAGCATGCCTTTATAGAATTGAGTGAATGTTTAATTTATATTTAATTTATTTTTGTACCTTGAGAAGAATTTTGAAGATCCTGGCAAGCAAGATTTGAACTCCAAGTTCATCCAACCTGCACCAGATGGCAATTGGAATGTTGGTGTTGATGGACAATTTCAACAGTCCGAGTTTAGCTAGCAATGGATAGGATGCCTCCAAAAACTAGTCTCGGTGAGAATTACATATATTTTATATTATTATGTCCAATTCAATTATGTAAAATGATTAACTTAATTATACTAATAACCAAAATGATCTAAGAACAATCATTAAATAAATCAGATTTTACACCTTCCCTCATATTTTGTAGTCGGCCACGGTGGTCTAGTGGTTATATTCCTTCCTTCTAGACCCGAGAGTCGCAGGTACAAACCTGGCCAGGACCAATAGATATTTTAGGATGGAAAAATCCAAGCAACAAGTTCTCTGGGAGGGACTTTAAGCTGTGTGTCTGGATACTTTTAGCCTCGTAAAAGAACCTTAAACCTGGATAAAGAGGCCTCTAAGCAAAATTTCATCATCTACGTAATATCTTAGTTGCCTACTAGATGTCTCGTTGGGTTGGTATGCTAACCACATTTCATTCATGAAATATGTAGGGAAATAAGCATAATTAAATTAGTCTGGTTAAGAAATTTCCCACTATGAAAACACCCATGTCTTCGCAATGGGACGAACGGGATCAAAAATCAATTATCTCATATTTTCCAGGACTAGGAATTTTTCCTTGAAACTAGTCCCTGGTAAAGGATACAAAATTAGAGATAAGGTAGAAAAGCGGATTAAATTAAATTACTGTTAACTAAAACATCATAGTATTACTTCCTAAAATATCAAAGATCAAAGAAACTGAATCAGTTCTTAACCTTTACACTACTGCGCAACGGATATAAGTGTTGGCAAAGAACATGCTTGCCGTGCTATGGTTGTGTACATCCGTTTCTCAACTTCAAACGCCTGCTAGTTAGATAATACTTATCACTATTCTTTCAAACTAAGCAGGCATATCCTGCCATCTCTTAGGAAACCCTAATAAACTTATTCCATATTTCTCCCTGCATTGAGTCACCCCCCTATTAAACTAAATCCAGAGCCATGCACAAAGAAGTAATTGTAACCGTGCTAGCAGTCTGCTTGCGGTCACGTGATTACGAATTCCAGGGATGACAAAAATGGGCTCTTCAAAGTTCGTGTTTTTTCTTCCGATGCAGAGTTGGTTCAAGTTTTTGAAACATTAGATTCTGATTTATCAGATATTAGTGAAATTTTTTGTTATGCTGCAGTCGTATATATCCTTAAGATAGTGGTTGATATTGATATTGACGAAAATAATTCCAATCCGGTCCTGCAGCCACCAAAAAGAAATTGTGGTTCAAGTGATTTATTCCAATGGCATAGCGGAAATTTTATGCCGATTGTTCACGATTTCAACAGTGAAAATGCAGGAATTTCGGTGAATGCAGGCCTAAGTGATGATTCTAAAGTGTTTAGTTATTTTGAATTATTTTTTTCTCTAAGTATTATGCAGCTTATTTCGGAAGAAACAAATAAATATTATTTATTTTTAAGTCAGAAAATGCCGTTTACAAAAATGGAAAAATACCACCCCAGAAGAACTCTATATATTTTTGGGAGTAACTATGCTAATGGCAAGAATTAAAAAATTAACTATAGCAGAATATTGGTCCAAAGATCCGCTCATTTCCACGCCCCAGATTACAGAATACATGTCCAGAGACAGGTAGTACCTCTTACTCCTGCGTCTTCTACATTTTAGTGACAACGAAACACCGATTCAGGGAGAAAGACTGTACAAAATTAAACATATTATTGATCTATTAACCCGTCAGTGACGCACCCTTTTACTTGCTTTCCTACTGCATGGACGGAGGCCGTTTTAACATTTTAGTATTCTTAGAACACTGATTTGTATAAACGATCATAACTTTTTTAAATATTGATGGATTTGAACGAAATTTTTACTTGTTAGCTCAGAAATAAATGAGAAATTTAATACATGCCGCATGGAGTACAGTAGCCTTTATAAACTATTAAACAAAATTTTGAAATCTGAATTTCTCTCTCATGATACACATTTTTACTAAATAATTTGATTTGCTCACATTGGACATCCCTGTTTCTTTCTGTGAGACACTAAATATATCGTGTGGCATAGTGCTGATTCATCTGTAACTTGTATATACAAAAGCAGCTGACATAACCAAAATCAGAATGAATATTTAGAAGAGTGAACTCAAGCTCAATCTTGTGTCAAAGCACTAACAATGTTTATACTTAGAATCTGAATTATGGCTTGGATTCGTATAAAAATTCTACAGAAGTTATTTACAACTACACAGACCATAAAAATAAGTTTCTCTTATTTTAGTACTATTAATTTTAGAAATAAAAAATCACATAACCTCAGTAGTTGAGCTTGGTGTGATACAGCTCGAAACACTCTTCAATACACAGACCTACATCACATTCCTGGCAGCAATAAACAGATGTCTTTCTTCTCCCATGTTTAGTACAAACAACACACCTCCTTTGAGGTTTCAATTTATCACTTTTAGGGGTAAATTTTTTGATGAAGTGTCTTTTAGGTTACGACTGGCCATAATTACGTATATAACGCACGACACCGTGCCTCAGACTGATTCCTTGTAAGTAACATCTATTTGAAAGAGGCAAAATAAATAAGGTATTCCCCTAAACAGGTCGATTTATATATCAATCGATAGCTTGTATATCATTTTATCGACCTGAAAAATTAGATTGTGTATAAGTTTATTACAAGCCCTGCAGAAAGCAGCACAAAGCTAGGTCTGTGTGCCATCGAGTGTTGAAGTAAGAAACTACTTCAACTCAATACCACATGCACAAAATGTGATCACAGCTGATTCATACACTTAGAAAGAAAGCTAAGATCTTAGGCTTCAAAATTATATTGTTCAAACGCAAATATAAGAATATACAGCAGTAAAAAAAACAACTGAAAAGGTCGTGCGCATTTAGAGAAAATTACGATTACTTCAATCTCATCTGATTTTTAAAAAAATAATATGAAATTAAATTTTAAACAAATATTATTTTTATTCATATGTCCTGAAAGCTCATAATTTCTACGTTAAGCACAAATAAATTACATATTTGTAGCTTAAAAAATGTACGATCCAGAACAAAAAGAAAACACGCCTGCATAGGTCTATACCACGTATAGATGTCGGCAATAAGTGAAGAGAGGGTCTATACCACGTATGGATGTCGGCGCTGACGGGTTAAGTTATGTAGATAGGAAATAACACTTCATTATGAAGTATGAGGTGAGTGAAATAATAAAAAATAAACAATATTATTGATCATTGTTTATTTTTTATTATTTTACTCACCTCATACTTCATAATTCATAGCAGACCCAGGGTTTCTTCACATCATTTGTGACATTCTCTATGCTGTGTCACGTTCACAACTGACGTCCAACGGCCTTCTATAGTCAGTTGTGAACATGACACAGCATAGAGAATGTCACAAATGATGTGAAGAAACCCTGGGTCTGCTATGAATTATGAAGTATGAGGTGAGTGAAATAATAAAAAATAAACAATATTTAAAAACCTCATAGTGTTATTTCCTATCTACATAACTTAATATTATTGATCATCTAAGAAATTGTTTTAGTGAAGTGTTCTCTCCTTTTCAAAATATTTGCATAGATGAGAGTCTAGTTCTGTTCAAGGGTCGCCTCCAATTTTTACAGTTCATTCCATCTAAAAGGCACAGATTTGGAATAAAGATTTTTGTATTGTGTGATTGCGAGACAGGATTCGTAGTAGATTTTATAGTGTACACAGGGACAACCACAGATGTTGATCCACAGCGGGAATTTGGTTTTTCTGGAGCCGTGGTCCAAACAATGATGAATAAATATTTGATGAAAGGGCACACTTTGTGGTTAGACAACTGGTATTCTAGCCCCCTCCTTTTTGATTGGCTGCATACAAATAAAACGAACACATGTGGGACTGTTAGAAAGAACAGAAAAGGAATGCCAAAATTCAGTGGAATGTTACAGAAGGGGAAAATAGAACAAACACAACACACGGACAATATGATGGCACTCAGGTGGATGGACAGAAGAGAGGTCAGTATGTTGACAACATTGCATAATGATTCCATCAAACAATCCGGAAAACGGGACAGGGCCACTAACACACCAGTAATGAAACCAGATGGTGTTCTGGATTATAACCGGAATATGGGTGCTGTGGACAGGTCAGATATGATGATTAGTTCAATTGAATGTGTACGAAAGTAATGAAGTGGTACAGAAAATTATTTTTCCATCTGCTTGATATATCTCTCCTCAATTCACAGACCCTGTACAATATCAGAACGTGAAAAAACATTACACTAGCTGATTTTCAACTCACACTCATCAGACAAATTTTCCAGAAATTCCATACACCAAGATCAACTACTACATCTGGACGACCATCATCTGGCGACCAACCAATTAGACTAACAGAAAGACATTTCCCATCTCTTGTACCTCCTACACACACAAAAAAGAAAAAATCCTGTAGAAATTGTCATGTATGCTCAAACACCACTCTGGCAGAAAGGAGAAGAAAAGAAAGCAGATACAATTGTGCCAAATGTGGCATAGGCTTATGTGACTACCCCTGCTTCGAAAAGTATCACACATTAGAAATATTTTTGAAATTATTACGGAGACTAAACAATTTTTACAAGTAGCTGTGTAAATACGATTTAGAAAATAATTTTCATTATATATTTGTACATCCCTAATTAAAAATTAACACTCGTAAATAATTTTATTATAAAATAATTTTAACTGTGCTAAAAAAAAACGTGTTGAAGTATGATTAGTTTAAGAAGAAAACAGTTGAAAAATTTATAAAACGTGAATGGGTAGATTTTTTGTGTACATTTGTGGCCAGTTGTGGACAACCCTTTATGATGTATTGCATGTGGTATTTTCCCCTGCAATTAAAATTGATATTTTTGTGAACCTGGAAAATATATAACCATCTACATCATGTAAGGTGAGTCCTTCTAAATATATTTATTACTTTCAGCATGGTAGGATATTTTATAATATTTTAATAATTGTAAAAATAACTCAGCAAGGAGGCTTTGAAAGGCTGGAAATATCTCAGCAGTTAAAAAGTTAATAACTCAACTCACATTTGTTCTCTCCACATGAAAACTTGTTTCGAAGGTACATTACCCCCATTCTCAGCCAAACCTGACTCTAGAAGAGATCATAGCCTTCAGACATCCTATTGTTATTTATACACAAGCTAAAAGTCAATACACTATAAGTAATGTATTACCTTGGACTCCACTAAGAAGACAAGCAATTCCAGTTTTGTAGAATGCAAATGCTGACTCAAAATCTCCCTTCATTTCATACTGCTGGGCTTGTTCGACATGACGCGTTGCTTCTATTATGTATGCAGCTGAATCATTTGTTTCTTCCTGACTCCAGTTGCTACTAACCTGCAATTTGTAATAAATTCTACTTTATTTTTTGAAAAGAAAAATTAATGATTGATTCATGTATTTTATGTCTTTCGAGCTAAATGGCCATAATCTGGTTTTATTAACACTCAACGTTTCGTCTACTACTGCGGTAGACATCCTCAGGAGATTTTGCGTGAAGAGTTAGGAGGTCAAAGAGCACACAGAATCTCCTGAGGATGTCTACCGCAGTAGTAGACGAAACGTTGAGTGTTAATAAAACCTGAACATGGCCATTTAGCCCAAGACATAAAATACATGAATCAAGACACCTGCCGTGAAAGTCTATAATTTTACATTAATGATTGAACCGGAAATCAAACCCCAGACTTCTGACTCTGTATGTCAAGTGAACAGTCCATTACACTATTCATATGGACTGCATGCTGACATACAGAGTCAGAGATCTGGGATTCGATTCCCAGTTCAAGTATTAATTTTTGTTATATTATTTTTGGTCTGGACATCTTACCTCAATATTAATGTTGATTTGTTCTTGGACATGTTTCAAAACAATTCTCTGTTTTATCTTCAGCTTTCCCAGACTGGTTTTATTTATGTTGCATTATGTTGCACCACCTGGATGTCGATGTCAGCTCCATCCTGTGGTTGGCCAAAGAACCTCCAAACAAGGTCACCCTCCATCGGAATATCAAAATTCATAACTCTGTTTCTGTTCTTCTGAATATAAATTTTTTCCCAAATAGTCAGCTCGTTTGTATTTTCTAACTGTTTTAATAATTTAGTGTCTGAATTAATATTATGTTTTTCAGACCAAACATGAGCAGCAACTGCAGATTTTTCAATTTCTCCATTTTTAATATTTCTTATGTGTTCTTTGGTTCTAATTTTTAGGTTCTTTTTTGTTTTCCCTATATATATCTTTTCACAACCCATGCATTCAATTTGATATATTCCTGACTTTTTATTTTTATCAGTTTTTTTCATTTTTGTTGGTTTTTATTAGTTTATTTAAACTGTAGTTATTTTTTGGTGCTAATTTAATATTAAACTTCTCAAATATATTTTGAAATTTATTATGTACCCAGGGGTGATATGTGAATTTCCTATATTTTTTCATAGGTGGTTCTTCTTTTTCAAGATTACTTCTGTTTATCATTTTTTGTTTTTTATACTTTTCTATCCTTTATTACCTTTTATGTACCATTTTTTCATCAAACCCATTTTCTCTTGCTACTTTGATTATGTGTTTTTTCTCATGTTTGAAATCTTCTTCGTTTAAGGGTAAGTTTACCAATCTATGAGTTAAACTATTAAATGCTGCTAATTTATGTCCAATTGGATTGAACCCTGTTGATTTTATAAAATTTTCCGTATGAGTTTCTTTTCTATGAATCCTGAATTCAATTTTTCTTTTTTTCTCTTCGTTTCTGACCAATTTAAGATCCAAAAAAGGTATTTGTTTATTGTCTTCTATTTCTTTGGTGAATTTAATGTTTGTTACTCTGTAAATTTAATAGTTTTAGGGAATCTTCTACATGTTTTTCTTTAACAATACAAATTATATCATCAACATATCTCTACTCCAAAATTTAAACATTGTGGGATGTGCTTTAGTGATTTTACATTCAAAATCGCTCATAAATAAATTTGCCAGGAAGGGTGATAATGGGTTTTCCCATTGAGAGCCCTGATTTTTGTCTATAGAAACTCCCATTGAATGTAAAAAACATTTGATCAATGCATAACGCAGTTAATTTCAAATAATCTTCTTTGATCTCTCTGTCTATGTTGTTTTTTCTTAACCAATTGTTCAATATCTCCAAAGTTTTTTGTTTCGGTACATTTGTGAATAGTGAAACTACATTTCACTATTCACAAATGTACCGAAACAAAAAACTTTGGAGATATTGAACAATTGGTTAAGAAAAAACAACATAGACAGAGAGATCAAAGAAGATTATTTGAAATTAACTGCGTTATGCCAGGTCCTTGTGGAGGGTCCACATTAACCAATTTCCTTGTTATGTTTGATTATTTTATACAGTCACTATGTCACAAAATATCAAACCAAACCCATCAATATATTAAAACAACATCTACATAATATTAAGTTATGTAGGTAGGAAATAACACTATGAAGTTTATTTTAATATTGTTTAGTTGTTTCTTGACTCACCTAATACTTCTTAACTCCCATGCAGACTCGAGTTTCTTCACTTCATTTGTGACATTCTCAATGCTGTATTACGTTCACAACTGACGTCCAATGGTCTCCTCTCCGGCAGACTGACCTCCGCGCATTCTGATGGCTGACCGACAAACTTCCAAATCAATCCCCTCTCCTTATCACCGGGTATTTCAAAATTCATAGTTGTGTTTTTATTCTTGCATATGTAAATTTTTTCCCAAATTGTGAGTTCCTTCGGTTTTTTCCAATTGTTTAAGTAATTTTGTTTTGGTTTCTATTCTATGTTTTTCTGGCCAGGCATGTGCAACTATTGCAGATTTTTCTGTTTCTCCATTTTTAACATTTCTGAGGAGTTCCTTTAATCTTGTATTTAGATTCCTTTTTGTTTTCCTATGTATATCTTTTCACAATCTTTACAATTAATTTGATAAATTCCCGATTTTTTGCAGTCTTCAATCTTTTCATTTTTGTTGTTTTTATTAAATTACCTAAACTGTAATCATTTTTCGGTGCTAATATAATGTTGAATTTGTTAAAGATTTTTTTAAACTTGTCAAATACTAAAAGACGGTATATGAACTTCTTGAATTTTTACCAATATCTTTGTCTGTGTGAAGAGTACTTTCATTAATCATTTAAGGAACAAAAATGATTAATGAAAGTACTCTTCACACAGACAAAGATATTGGTAAAAATTCAAGAAGTTCACATACCATCCTTTAGTATTTGACAAGTTTCAAAAAATCTTCAACAAATTCAACATTAAATTAGCACCGAAAAATGATTACAGTTTAGGTAATTTAATAAAACAACAAAAACAAAAATCGGGAATTTATAAAATTAATTGTAAATATTGTGAAAAGATATACACAGGAAAAACAAAAAGGAATCTAAATACAAGATTAAAGGAACACCTCAGAATGTTAAAAATGGAGAACAGAAAAAATCTGCCTGATCAGGAAAACATAGAATAGGAACAAAAACAAAATTACTTAAACAATTGGAAAAACCGAAGGAACTCACAATTTGGGAGAAAATTTACATATGCAAGAATAAAAACACAACTATGAATTTTGAAATACCCGGTGATAAGGAGAGGGGATTGATTTGGAAGTTTGTCAGTCAGCCATCAGATGGCGCAGAGGTCAATCTGCAGGAGAGGAGGCTGATGGACATCAGTTGTGAACGTAATTCAGCATTGAGAATGTCACAAATGAAGTGAAGAAACTCGAGTCTGTGTGGGAGTTAAGAAGTATGAGGTGAGTCAAGAAACAACTAAACAATATCTACATAATATATTTAGGAGTTTTGTCAACATTTGTAATATTCAATAGCAGAAATTAAGAACTAATTCTTAACTTGAAAAACTTTTATAATGGTAATTTTCATAAATATCACAAATAAACCCTTCTTCGCACAAAGAATAAAAGAAACTGGCCTTGAACCTGTCAAAGTTCATGAGGGGCTAAAATATCTTCTGTTTGAGAGCAGCACCAATTAAATAAGATATTAACAGGGTTCATTCAAACAGAAGGGTCCACATTACCCGAACTTCCCTATACTAGTATGTAGAACTAGAGATCTTGTTTAAGGCAATATGCTACAAGCCAGAAGGTCATGGTTAAATACTAGATATGGTCAATTCAGCCTCTAATGGAAATGAGAACCAGATATAAGCTCAGAAGAGTAAAGGCGATCATAACACACAGAATTTAAACATCCCCATGAGAAAAGAAAATTTTTAAAACATGAAAAACACATATTAAAGATAGCAAAGAAGAATGGTTTTGAAGTAAATATGATTCATAAGAAAATAAATAGATTCAAAAAACAAAAATTCATAAGTGAAAGTACACTTCAGACAAAGAAAGTAGTAAAAAAATCAGCAAATTTACATACCATCCTATTGTATACAATAAGTTTCATAAAATTTCAGCAAATTTAATATCAAATTAGCACCAAAAAATTATTATAGCCTGAATAGATTAATTAAAACCAACAAAATGAAAAGATCAATGAAGATAATAAATCAAGGATTTATCAAATTGATTGGAAAGATTGTGAAAAAATATACATAGGAAAAACAAAAAGGAACTTAAACACAAGATTGGAAGAACACCTTAGAAATGTTAAAAATGGGAAATAGATAAATCTGCAATAGCTGCACATGCATGGTCAGAAAAACTCAGAATCAAAAGAAAGGCCTAATTATTAAAACAGATAAATCTAAGAAACTCGCAATTTGGGAGAAAATTCACATCCAGAAAAATAAAAGAAAAATCATGAATTCTGCAATTCCGAGGGAAAAAGATTTATGAAAAATTCAATATCAGTTTAGCACCAAAGAATGATTAAAGTTTAAATAAATTAATAAAAAACAACAAAAATGTAAAGATTGATTATAGTAAAAAAATCAGGAATATATCAAATAAAATGTGCAGACTGAGATAAGATATACATGGGAAAACGAAAAGAAATTTAACCATTAGAACTAAAGAACACATAAGAAATGTAAAAAAAAAAGGGGGGGGGAGGTAAATAGAAAAATCTGCAGTGGCTGCTCACATTTGGTTAGAAAAACACAAAATAGATGTAAACACAAAATAATTAAAACAGTTAAAAAAGGCAAATGAACTCACCATATGGGAAAAAATCTACATACAGAAGAAAAGGAAAGAATTATGAATTTTGAAATTCCTAGAGAAAGGAACCTCATTAGCAAGTTCATTGGACCACAGGAAGAGGGAGCAGGAGTCAAGAATCAGGGCCAACAACTTGAGAAAAATCAGTCTGCACAAGCTGAAGGCAGGGCTCAGAAGCCTTGATACATATGTTCAACAAAAAACAACCAAAAGAGGTAAGAATACACGGACCAAATATCTTAATTATCAAATAAACCTCTTAATTACTTATTTCATGAATTCTCACTATGAGGTATATTCTACCTTAAACCTCTTAATGTTACTTCCTATTGTATTTAAAAAAAATAATTTGGAAGTTCATCAGTCAGTCAACAGAGGGAGTTGGAAGCAACCTACAGGATTGCCAAACACCAATTCAACAGTTTTAAAAAAAATGGAGCTGAAGACAATACACAGAAGTATTGAAACATGTCCTGGAGAAATCTACAATTATGAGGTGAGGTGTTAAATTTTTAACTCATTTATTAATCATCATACAGGTGCCTGCAAAGGTAGGAGCCTTAACTTTACTCTACTAACCCAAGGGGTATCTAAGGTCTGTACTTTACCTTTTTACTTATTACTTTCTATTATATCTAAACATTTCATGTACACTTACTTGTGATGAGAGAGTTGTCTTGTCAGCTTCCTGTGGACTGCTGGTTGAAGATTGTTTGTAGTGGATCAAAGAACTGCAGATCTGAACTCTAAAAAATGTAATCAATTAAAATATGCATAAATACACAGAATTGGAATATAACTCTAGCGACAAACTTTCACTGATAGTTCAGGGATGTTGATATAAAATACAAAGAAATTGTCACTGGTAACTTATACAGAGGAATATGTTGTTGAGAGCTGTCAACTATTGGATGCCACAACTACCTTGAAATTTCTACCAGAGAAGCATTGTACCAAGGCCATGTAAAAAAAAATTATCTGCCTTTTTTAAATGCAAGACACATAAATCGAAGCCAGAATCCAGCAATGGCAACTCACTGTATGGAGTACATGGACTCCCTGTATGAGTAACAGTGGAGTGGAGTGAGGCGGAGGCAGGTAGTGAAAGTTATCCAATCTAGCAATTCAACAGTTGTATTACATCCCTACAGCTTAAATGAGAGATATGGTACTGTATTTTAGTGCCTTGCAGTTAAAAACAGCAGACAGATTTTTGGACATTGCCTTTGTACATCAAAACGCTTCTCTGAAAAAAATTTCAAGGTAGGTTTTGGCATGCAATGGTTGACACTTCCCTTGTAAGTACATGAAAAAAGTGATGTATTTATTCAGTAATGAGTTACCGGAGATTGTGGATTCCATAGATCAAAACGCTCAGTCAACAAACAGTGAATTAGGAAAAAATCTACATCCAAAAACACAAAGACAAAATAATTTTGAAATTCCCAGGGAAAATATTTGATTTGAAAGTTCATCAGTCCACCAGTAGAGGGAGGAGATACAAAGGATCACCAACTGTCAAATCAATAGTCGGATACCAGTTGAGGATAAAGAAATTTCCTCGAACTAGGCCTGGAGAGGAAACAAAATATGAGATGAGGAGTATAACTTGATTCATACTGATTTTTTTTACAGTAAGTGTGGTTAAGGCACTGTATTACAAGCCGGAAGGTCGAGGGATCAAGTCCCAGTAGGATCAGGATTTTTAAACTGACCCAAACCTTCTGGCGGCACTATGGCCCAGGGGTCGACTCAGTCTCTAACGGAAATGAGTACCAGATTCTTGTTCTGGGGGTAAAGGCGGCCGTCACGCAGGGCTGACATCAAGTGCCGATTGTCCAGAAAAAGTGGGAGCCTTAACCTCCTACTACCCCAAGGGCCTCCTGAGGCCTGTAGTTGGATTACTTTACTTTAAGTAGAAATGTCTGAAGATGATGATGTATATAAAAAATTTAATTAATTTGACTACTGACTCTTAAATTTACCTGTAGAGGTGAACTGATACCGCTTACAGCAGATGTAGAATCTGTGTCAGTGAAACACATCGCTTCGTCAGAGCTGTGTGAACTCAGAGATATCGAATCACCTTGTTGTCGATGTTTCCATGTGCCTCCGAGTTTCAACAGTGGACCCTCTGTTTGCATCAAAGGTCTGCAAATGTAAATCTGATTCAACATCCTTCATTCCAAGACAATAAAAACATCAATATGCATATACTGTTAACCAATGAGAAGGAAACAAGCTCAAGGAATCCAATTATAGACTATATTATATGGGACTGTACTATAGTGCATGGGATTTTTTTAGTGTGTGATTGACATTTATAAATTTCACTGGCTGTCCAAAAGTATTTCTCACTATACGATGATAGGGATGATGTCAGCATTCAGTCATAAGTTTCTTTTTAATAAATTACAATAGAAAATAACAATTATGAGGTTCTTCTTAGATGATGAGGAAGGCCTACAACTCAATGGTATTAATAAGCTGTTAGTTTATGCTGATGATGTACTACTATTGGCCGATAGTAAGGAGATACTAAAGGACAACATGCACACACTATTGAGTAACACTAAGAAATTAGGACTGGAAGTAAATATCAATAAAACTAAATATATGGTCACCCGTAGAAATAAATTATATAATGGAAATGGACAGCTAATGACAAATGAGGGAAATTTTGAGGAAGTGGCTGAATTCAAATACCTAGGAACAATAATCACAGATAGGAATGAGATGCACAAAGAAATTAAACATAGGCTCAATTCTGGAAATGCATGCTATTATGCATTGCAGAGACTTTTGATGTCCCAACTCCTTTCAAAAAACGTTAAACTGAAAATATATAAAACTATTATTCTACCAGTTATATTATATGGGTGTGAAACATGGACTCTTACTTTAAGGGAGGGAAGGAGATTACGAGTATTTGAGAATAAAGTACTTAGGAAAATTTTTGGACCAAAGAGAGATGAACAGACAGGTGAATGGAGAAGACTACATAACAATGAACTACATGGTCTTTATAGGAAGCCAAAAATAATAAGAACAGTTAAGTCTCGTAGATTGCGATGGGCAGGACATGTTGCACATATGGGGAATGAAAGACGTGCATGGAAGCTTCTTGTAGGAAAGCCAGAGGGAAAACGCCCACTTGGTAGACCAAGAATGGGGTGGGAGAATAACATTAACTATGATTTGACGGAAGTAGGTTATACAGGGAATGATTGGAAAGCATTAGCTCAGGATAGGGTTGTATGGAGAGCTTATGTCTGTGTGGCCATGAACCTACGGGTTCAATAGTGCCAGTGAGTAAGTAAGTAAGTAAGTACAGTGCACAGACGAAGTGTATGAAAGCAGCAGGTATTTCATACTCAGCACATTATATCACGGGGCACGCCGTAGCGTAGTGGTTAAGGCACTGAGCTACAAGCCGGAGGGTCGAGGGTTCAAGTCCCGTTGGGGTCAGGATTTTTAAACTGACCCAAACCCTCTGGCGGCACTATGGCCCTGGGATCGACTCAGCCTCTAACTGAAATGAGTACCAGACGCTTGTTCTGGGGGTAAAGGCGGCCGTCACGCAGGGCTGACAACCCGGCTGACATAAAGTGCCGATTGTCTAGAAAAAGTGGGAGCCCTAACCTCCTACTACCCCAAGGGCCTCCGGGTCTGTTGTGGGATCACTTTACTTTTTTTCATTATATCACGAAGGATTGTACTATAACTTACCTTCATTTAGACGCTGAGCGGGCGTGTTAGTTTCGAGTCTGACGGACATGCCTCAGAATTTTAAACATCATCCTTACCTCACAGTGAACTACGAAACATTAAAATATAATGTGACTAAACTGAATGAGAAGATCAAATTTAATTACCTTAAAACACAAAATATATAACATAAAATTGAATACGCCTCGAACTACAGATGTGAGTGACATCATGGACTGTTCCTAAATTCTCAGGTAGTAAGCCATTATATCGCTTGCAATTCCCCGTGCCCCCCTTCGTCCCTTGCTTTCATTCTTCTCGTCTGTGGACTATATGAGGTTCTTCTTAATAAATAGGTGAATCTGGTACATCTGGCCTCAAATACTTGTGTTTCATTTGAACATGTTTCGATGTGCTGCCCATATCATCATCAGCTGTCCAGACTATTGACTTTTACGTTGTTAGCTCTGGACATCGACTCCCTACTCCATCCTCTGGTTGACCGAAGAATTTGTAAATCAAATTTTTTCCCTAGGGATTTCAAAATTCATAATCCTATTTTGAAATTCCCTGGGAAAAGATTCTTAATCCTATTTTGAAATTCCCGGAAAAAGATTTGATTTGCAAGTTCTTTGGTCAACAAAAATGGAGTAGGAGTCCAATACAGGACCAACAACATCAAATTCAACAGTCTGGACAAGCTGATGATGATATGGACAGCATATCAGAACATGTCAAATGAAACATAAATATGTATTTAGTACACAATTGATCTTCTTGGTGATATAATATTAAAATATATATACAGTCAATATGCCCATTTCACCAATAAATGTTTAAAATGGTCAACTAGTTTCTACAGCCAAGCTGTCATTCTCAAGACCAGATATTGACTGGTCTTGAGAATGACAGCTTGGCTGTAGAAACTAGTTGACCATTTTAAACATTTATTGGTGAAATGGGCATATTGACTGTATATATATTTTAATAAATATGTATGGTTAGATGCACCAGATTCACCTTATTTCGTAACTCCCTTGGATGAGATATCTAAAATGTTATTGTTCAGCAGCCAAATGCATATAAGCTGTCAATCACATACTTAGATCTCTTGCACTAAAGAAACCTTTCATCAGTTTCTGAGTGGGTAGCCTCAATGTTATTACATCTGGTTTCCCATAAACATCATTTAGCTCATTATAATGTAGCTTCCTCAATTTACCTATGTTTCCCACTCTTTAAAATTCATCGGAGAACATATTGTTTAAACAACTCACCTCATAGGATTCATGCTTCCATGATATCGCGATTTCAAACATAATCATGTTCATCGTCAGCCATAACTCCGACTGATGAAATTCTTCGGCCGTCAACTATTCTATTGTCGCCATCTTCAGTGCTGCTATCTATGGTTGAATTTATGAACTTCGAAATCAATGTAATTTCGTTAGGGATATCAAAATTCATTGATCTATTTTTGTTTTTCTGAATGTATATTTTTTCCCAAACTGTCAATTCCAAAGGTTTCTCTACTTGTTTTAAAAGTTTAGCTTCTCTTCCAATTTTATGATGTTCTAATAAACTATGTGCAGCAATTGCAGATTTTTCAATTTCACAATTTTTAATATTTCTGAAATGTTCTTTTGTCCGAATTTCCAAATTCCTTTTTGTTTTTCCTATATAAACTTTATTGCAATCTTCACAATTTATTTGATAAATTCCAGATTTCTTACTGTCTGGAACATTGACTTTTTTATTGGTACTTAGAAGATTACCCAGACTAAATTTATTTATTGGTGCCAAAGAAATGTTGTATTTGTCAAAAATTTTTTGAAATTTCCTATGCATTTCAGGATGGCAAGTAATTTTCTTGTATTTTTTCTTTTCTTTGCAATTTTGTAGAGTAGTATATTCATTAAGTCTTTTATTGTGTTTGAATTTCTTCAACTTATTTATAATTAATTCTTTATCAAAACCATTTAATCTAGCAGTGTTTAAGATATGTTTAAACTCTTTATTGAAATTTTCTTCGTTTAATGGTACATTTGTCAATCTGTAAATTAAGCTATTGAATATTGCATGCTTATGAGCAATGTGATTGAAGCCTGATGATTTAATGTAATTATCTGTATGAGTTCCTTTTCTAAATATATCAAATTCAATTTTCAGTGTTTGATCATTCCTAATTATACATAAATCCAAAAAAGGAATTTTGTTTTCTTTTTCTAATTCAACGGTAAACTTTACTGATTCATCCTGAAGGTTCAATAATTTAAGAGCATCTTCAATATCTTTAGAATTTATTATTGCAAAAATATCATCCACATATCTGTACCAAGTCTTAAACATCCATGGGTATGCTTTAGTGATTTGACACTCCAAGTAACTCATGAACAAATCAGCTAAAAATGGTGAGAGCGGATTATCCATTGACAAACCCAAAACCTGTTGGTAAAATTTTTCATTATAGGTAAAATAAGAATTACTGACACATAGCTTAGTAAGAGTTATATATTCCTCTAATATTTCATTTTTAATATTTAAAGAACTTAACCATTTCCTCAAAAAATTTAGCATTTTTCAACTGGTATACTAGGAAACAATGAAATTACATCAAATGAAACCAATCTGTCATCATGTCCTAGACTCATATTTTTCAATTGTCAACCAATTCCAAAGAGTTCTGAATACTTTTAGTGTCAAATTTGGGAAACTCATTAAATTTTTGTACTAGCCATTTAGATAAATAATAGCATGGTGAACCAATGTTGTTGACTATAGGTCTCACTCTTTGTTCCAAAAATGTTCCTAAGAACTTTATTCTTAAATATTTGTAAATCTTCTTAAAACTGATAGGAAATA
Organism: Diploptera punctata; assembly: GCA_030220185.1. Lineage (NCBI taxonomy): Eukaryota > Metazoa > Arthropoda > Insecta > Blattodea > Blaberidae > Diploptera > Diploptera punctata. Next base: position 3,327,274 of record JASPKZ010008362.1, on the reverse strand, counting down.
ACACTATCAGGTAATTTATCAATACTTCATTCGCTCTTAGAGTGATCCTAACATAAACAAATGCATCCTAACATAAACAAATGCCAATTGTATCCTTCTGCCATTCGCGCCATAATTACTGTCATTTTGACAGGGAGCATGTATGAAGTACATACTTATTTATTAAATTAATATTGAGAAGCTAAAGCTATTACTATGATAGAAATAAGTAAATTAATAAACACAATTAAATTATTGTAAATCAATGGTGGATTAGCTCAGTGGTCTGAGCATTAGCACGGAAAGCTAAAGGTTCGGGGGTTCGATTCCCGGTTCAGGCAAATTTTTTTCTCTTTACCATTGATTTACAATAATTTAATTGTGTTTATTAATTTACTTATTTCTATCATAGTAATAGCTTTAGCTTCTCAATATTAATTTAATAAATAATGCTATAGCTGTGTGGAGTCCCTTCATGTCTTCTTCAGGTAGAAGAAGCCATTCATTGTGTATTTGTGAACGATGATTCATTACAATTGAATGTGGGACCAGTAGAGTAAAGGTAAAGGAAGGATTTCTGCTTGGATGGGAATGAAGCCTGGATTAGCTCAGTGGTCTGAGCGTTAGCACGGAAAGCTAAAAGTTCAGGGTTCGATTCCCGTTTCAGGCAAAAATTTTTCTCTTTACCATTGATATACAATAATTTAATTACATACTTACTTAATACAGGCTTTCCACTTTACAGCAGTTTGCCTTTGATTCCTGCTTTCCAGAGATTCCTATCTTCCCATTGTCCATCTTCCATACCCCTCTTCACCATGGCATCATATATTCCCTCATACCATGCTCTTCTACTTCTCCCCCTCTTCTTCTGCATACACCTAAACTGGGATTTTGAAAGGCTATAATACTAGTGTAAATCCAATTAAAGTTTTCCTGAATAAGAAGCAGCCAGATGGCATGTAGAATGAAGGTTCATGCCCTCAGGCTGTCATAACTGTGATGTCATCTCTGTAACTTGCTGTATCAGGTTCGTTATAATTAATATTTGAAGAGAAAAATTTACATCTAAACTGGGATTTTGAAAGCAAGATCTCGGTACCAGTTCTTAAGCATTGTGCTACTTAGGCATCTCACTTTAAATGGAAAATTTTAATTTTTTTAATTTTTTATTATTCCGGCTTTTACAATGAATATACATTTTTCCGGTACCCATGTTCACAGTTAACTACACATTTGTTTCAACACATTTTTCCATTCCTGTCTGTTCATCCATATATCTTCTTCTATTTCCCATTCCCTCTTAGCTTCATTGATTCCCTGAATCCACACATTTTTTATAATATGACTAATACCCTCAACGGAATTTTACGGTGAATTAGATCATTATTGACAGAATACATACTCAGTATTTTTGCTGGCGTTTATAGAAGGAATATCAGCTGGTGCAGTTTCTCTGCTCTGTAGAACAGGCTGTGTATCTTTGCTCTCCACAACTGTGATGTCATCTCTATAACTTGCTGTATCAGGTTCGTCATCCACTGTGTATCCTGACTGTAATACAAACAAGTACTGAGTGCATTCAATCATCAAAATGAAACGATTTTCTGTCAATATTACATCACCTAAGATTGAATACCCATTTTCAATTTTAGAAATGCAAGTATGGCACAACTATATTATATACAAATAGTCTGAGATCCGGCTGCAAGATTACTACATTCATCCAGTGTATGAACAATATCAATTTTTTTCATAAAATTGTGAATGACTGAATACATTTTTAATGAGTTGCCTATTAAAATTCAGCCACCAGCATGTTTAATTATAATATAATTAATTTATTTATTCAAAATAATTTGATTCACTTGTTATTAAACAAATTATAAAACAGTTTGCAGAAATCAATATATAGAGCTTGAAAAGTTTTGGTTGCCATTGCACACTGGCCGTAAACCTCCTCGCGGCTACAGCAGGCTTTTACACCAATCAGTAATAAAATGACGATAAGTATGTATTTATTGTTTTATATTGTTTCGTATAATGTATATTAACACTACCTTTTGGATATATTTTTGTATATACATTGTACGTAGTATACATAAAGGGCAGTGGTTTTACTTCCCGCTGTGAAGGAACAATATAAAACAATAAATATGTACATACTGGCGGCCGAATTTTAATAGGCAACTAGACTAAAATGTATTCAGTCATTCACAATTTTATGAAAAAAATTTATTTTGTTCATATACTTGATGAATGTAGTAATCTTGCAGCCGGATCTCGGACTAAAAGCGCATGACACTAAAGTAAGTGGATTTTTTTCACAGCAGATAAAGCTGACCTGTTAATGAGCATTTGTCAACAGCAACAGCTTGGTTTCTCTGCCTTGATGCACTGCCTTATTGAGAGGCAGTAACACATCTAGACTTGCCCTTATTATACAGAATTTCCCATATGAAGCATTCGTTGAAGAAAGCCCATCTTCAACAGTTATTGCCATCTTACAGAATCAATATTTCTAAAATTCATTGTAAAACACCACTGAGGTTATGGAATATGTTAAAATATTAAAATAAGTCATATTTAAAGAGAAAAATAATATGCTCAAATCGAGATTTGAACCTGGACCCTTGGTTCTCTAGACCAAGTGCTCTACCAACTGAGCTACCGGAGCAAGTACCGATTTAAATGCAAATCTTTCTCTATATACCTTGTAATTTCTGCCCACCAAATGCTATGAAGCCTTTGCTTCTATCTTTACAAATAGTGGCTCCTTTATTAAGAAGACATATATTTGGGAATTATACATTATATTATAAATGCCAGTAAGGCTTCTTTTGAAAAAAAAAATTTAATAAGTACCTGATATAGCAGTCGTCCACAAACTAAATTAAACTTATGTTTAAGAAGCTTCGTCAAGTGGTTAAACCTATGAAGGCCTTTCAGAATCATGTTACATCTTCTGTATCCTATTTGGTACTCTTAAACAGAAGTTTAATTTAGTTGAGGATGACTGGTATATCAGGTACTTATTTTAATTTAATAATGTAAGAAATAACACTATGAGGTTTATTTCAATTATTAATGAATTGGTTATTTTGACTCACCACATATTTCTTGATTTTTATGCAGACCAGATTACGTCGCTTTTGAGCGACATTGTCAATGCATTCTTTGTGGTTGTCCATCCTGTAAATTGATTTCTGCTCCCTCTGCTAGCTGACCAATGAACTTCAAAATCAATTTCTTTTTCTTTTTCTCCAGGAATTTCAAAATTCATGGTTTTCTTCTTATTCTTGCATAAAGTAAAGTGATCCCACTACAGGCCTCAGGAGGCCCTTGGGTAGCACTTGATGTCAGCCCTGTGTGACAGCCACCTTTACCCCCAGAACAAGTGTCTGGTACTCATTTCCGTTAGTTGCAGATGTAAATTTTAAAATTACTAAAACAGAAAGATCTAAGGAACTCATAATTTGGGAGAAAATTTACATCTGCAATAATAAGAAGAAAACCATGAATTTTGAAATTTCTGGAGAAAAAGAAAACAAATTGATTTGGAAGTTCATCAGTCAGCCAGCCAGCAGAGGGAGCAGAAATCAATTTAGAGGATGGACAACTACAAAACAACAATTGAAATGCATCAACAATGTTGCGCAAAAGCAATGAAACCTGGTCTGCAAAAAAAAAAAAAATATGAGGTGAGTCAAAATAACCAACTCATTAATACTTCATATTTGAAGAGAAAAATTATATGCTCAGACCGGGACTTGAACCCGGGACCCTTGGTTTTTTAGTCCAAGTGCTCTACCATTTGAGCTACCTGAGCAAGTACCGATCTAAATGCAAATTTTTCTCTATATACGTTGTAATTCCCGCCCACCAATTGCTTTGAAGCCTTTGCTTCTATCTTTGCAAATGGCAGCTTCTATATTAAGAAGACATATTTGGGAATTATACATTACATTATAAATGCCAGTACGGCTATTTTCGATGTTCTTATTATTAATTTCATACATCTCAATGATGGATAAATCATATTTGAAGAGAAAAATTATATGCTCAGACCGGGACTTGAACCCGGGAAGAAAAATTGCATTTAGATCGGTACTTGCTCAGGTAGCTCAAATGGTAGAGCACTTGGACTAGAAAACCAAGGGTCCCGGGTTCAAGTCCCGGTCTGAGCATATAATTTTTCTCTTCAAATATGATTTATCCATCATTGAGATGTATGAAATTAATAATAAGAACATCATTAATACTTGTTTTAATATTTTAACATTATATCTCACACAATTCCAAAAGCTATGCTTTCTTACTATCCTCAAGGCAAAGGATTGCTCAGACATCCAAAAAAAGCACCGGATGGAAAATTCCTCTTTGAGACTGTATCAGGCCACATGTCCTAATACTTGTGTGAATGATGATGATAAAAACTTAAAAAGTGTGTCCCATATTAATGTCGAACAGAACATTAAAAATCCCAAATTTCAAAACTATAAATAAGTTTACTAAGAACATCAGGTACCAGCTAAGAAAATCATCTATTGCTCTGTTTCAACTATAAAATGGCCAGTACTGTCTGAACAAAAACTTGCACAGAATAGGAGTAACATCAACAAGTTATGTACCATCTTATTAAATTAATGTTGGGAAGTAAACATTATGAGGATAATCATTAAAATTCATCGAAGAACATTTTGTTTAAACAACTGACCTCATGGCGACAATAGAACAGGTGACGGCCGAAGAATTTCGTCAGTCGGAGTTATGGCTGAGGATGAACACGACTGTGTTTGAAACCGGAAGCATGAATCCTATGAAGTGAGTTGTTTAAACAAAATGTTCTCCGATGAATTTTATGTACCATCTGCAGGGAAAATGCTGTCATAAATAAAGATCACCTTTTGATCTGTAGATGCCTGGATCTTGTTAAGCAGTATTACAACACATCAATTGCAGTTCATGATTTATAAGAGAATCACAAAATTGGAAGAGAAACTAAACTTTTCAAACATTTAGAAAAGCATTTGAAATTAAAATTTTGGAAAAAGATATGTATTCAGAATAACATATATATATATATATATATATATATATATGAATTTTGAAGTTCCTCCAGAGCAAAATTTAATCTCAAATCAAGTTTTTGAGAGTGGGAAACATCTTACCTCAAATTACTCGAACATGTTTCGATATAATCTTCTATATCATCATCAGCTTGCCCAGGCCATTGCATTTTATGTTGTGAACCATGGATGCCGATATCAGCTCCCTCCTCCGGCTGACTGAAGAACCTCCAAATGAGGCCATGTTCAGCAAGAATTTCGAAATTCATGACTCTATTTTTGTTCTTCTAAGTTTAGATTACATTCAGAAGAACAAAAATAGATTACATTCCGAAGAACAAAAATAGAGTCATGAATTTCGAAATTCCTGCTGAACATGACCTAGTTTGGGGGTTCTTCAGCCAGCTGGAGGAGGGAGCTGACATTGGCATTCAGGGTTCACAACATAAAATGCAACAGTCAGGGCAAGCTGACGATGATATAGAAGATCATATCAAAACATGTTCACATCAACATTAATTTGAGGTAAGATGTTTCCCAGTCTAAAAAAAAACTTGATTAAAATGAACCTCAAAATATTACTTCCTAAAATAAACCATTTAATCTCAAAGTTCATAATATCAGCACCAGATGGCAATTCAGAAGTTGATGGTAACAGCAGAAAATCAACAGTCAGATTTTTAGCTGAGGGTAGGAGCAACTACTCCAGAAACTGGTAATGTGAAAATCAAGGAGTTTTATAAGCTCAGATGTAAAAGTTGTCTCAGATTCAATATATAAATTGTAATAATTAAATGAATCGTGATTTCTTCTTACCTCATACTTGTATGTTTTTTTTAAACACAGCACTGCAGTATCGGCGAACACATTGTCGTCATCATCAGCTGTTTTCACGACTGTCAATTTTTTTCTTTTGCCAGTAATTATCTAGACTACCACCTGGTGTTCTTTTGAAGGAATTACTCTTCAGAAGAACACCAGGTGGCAGTCTAGATAATTACCGGCAAAAGAAAAAATGTTGTTGTTGTTTTCAAATGCTGGGCCTTGGCACCGAAGCCATTAGCGTTCTTGCTCTCCAATATTTCTCTATTGTGGATCCAACAGGTAATACTTCACAGGTTTGTAGGTGTTCTTCATTCATTTCTTCGTCTTTATTGCATAGAGGACAATTTGGATTCGTGTAGATTCCTATTTTATATAAATGTTTGGCCAAATAGTCATGTTCTGTAAGCAGTCTAAATGTTGCTACTGTAGTTTTACGTGGAAATTCTGGAATAATATCTGGCTTCTTTACTAAAATATTCCATTTTTTGTCTTTGGCTTTATTACATAGGTCTTGGTTTTGTTTGATTTTATATTTGTTTTTAACTATTCTTTTTATGGATGTGAAAGGTAAGCTTTTAGTAGTATTCTGAATTAAATTGGAGCCTTTTTTGGCAAGAAAATCAGCAGTGTCATTTCCAGCAATTCCACAATGTGCAGGTATCCATTGCAATTGAATTCTTTTCTGTAGTTTTTGGAGTTGTTGAATCATTTTGTAGCACTCTTTAATTTGTATTGACTTCATTTTGTGTGAATTATTGCATATATTGCTGCCTTAGAATCAGAGAGTATGACCGCATTTTGAAATTTATTTATTCTGTATAGTAATTGTTGGAGTGAAATATGAATAGCCGTTACTTCTGCATCAAAATTTGTTGTGTGGTATCCTGCTGGTTGGTAAAATGAAAATAATGCACATGTAATTCCTGATCCTGAGTTGTTATCAATAGTAGATCCATCTGTGTAGACATGTAACCATTCTTCTGGTGGATATCTCTTATTCACAACTTCTAATGCTAGAGCTTTTAGTACAAGTGTGGGAGTTTCAGATTTGTAACTGGTTCTTCTAGATTTAGCTGAATGTTTAATTGGTTCAAAAGTAAGAGGGTTATCTCTGATCAAAATATTTTCTTTAGATTTAGGAAGATTCAAATCTGTTTTTATTTCCATTACTTTGGACAAGAAACTTGTTTGTGTTTTCAACTTGCTTGGTTGTAACTGCCTTTTTTCCCATTTTGTTGTTGTTAATCGTAACATTTTCTCATGTTGTGTTATTGCCTGTTCCTCTAAAGTTAGACATATTGGAGGGTTCTGAGTTAGTGCTTGCATTGCTGCGATTGGAGTTGATTTTGCTGCGCCAGTTATAAGCCGTAAAGCCTGATTTTGGCATACTTCTAGGCGATTCAGGTTCGAGTTATTTGCTGTGATTATTACCTCCCCATTGTATAGTAGTATTGGCTTGATGAATGTTTTTGTATGTGGTGTTCAGAGTCTGGCGATTACTGCCCCACTTTGCTCCGGCTAATCTTTTTAAGATTGAGAATCTTTTCGTTGCTTTGTTTACTACTGCTTCAATGTGTTTTCTCCATGATAATTTTGAATCAAAAATTGTTCCTAGATATTTTGTTTCATTTGTTTGTCTCAGATTTGTTTTCTTGAACTGTAGATTTAGTTTTGGAATTTTTTTCTTCAAGCTAAATATTTGAAACGTTGTTTTGTCTGTATTAATGGCCATTAAATTGTTGTGGGTCCACTTTTCTAGTAGGTTAAGAGCCTTTTCCATAGATGATTTAGATTTTTCTATTTGTGAGGAAGATGTCCACATAATCATGTCATCTGCAAAAAGAGCTGTCTTTATTTCTGTGTTTGATATAGCTGGTGGCAGATCGTTGATGTAGATGTTGAACAGGGTTGTACTTAGTACTGCACCTTGAGGGGAGGCCCATTTTTATTTGTCGGAATTTGGAAGTACTGTCATTGTATTTGTAGCACAGAAACGTTGTGAAAGGAACTGGGTGATCCAGTTTAACATATGTTTTGAATGCCTAGTTTTGTGAGTTTTTCAAAAGAAAAAATTGACAGTCGTGAAAACAGCTGATGATGACGACAATGTGTCGCCGATACTGCAGTGCTGTGTTTAAAAAAAACATAGAAGTATGAGGTAAGAAGAAATCACGATTCATTTAATTATTATTAATTGAACCTCATAATGTTAAAAATTCCCAAAATTTAATATATAAATATAAATTGTAAATATCTCATAGTGTTACTCCCTTCATATTTTTTATAAAATGATGAGATATTTTCAAATAATGAACCAAAAATAAATGCACCAAGTTAGAAATAAAAAAAATAAAGAATTATCCATATGTGTTTTATAAATGTTTTAAGAAAGAATCTCTTACCTCGAAGAATTTGACAAATACAGCACTGGTGAAAAGAGGAGGATGATCTCCAATAAATTCCAGTAATGTAACTGCACACTTCCTGCGTTCTTCTACAACTTCATCTTCAAACCTATAACATCCATTATGAGTAATTAGTTGGTAACTGCAGACCAGTTTATGACACTCTACGGCACTCACAAGGTAACTGTCAACAATTGTAAGCTGAAATCAACCTTGAAATTTCTCCCAGAAAAGCATTGTGATGTACCAAGGTCGGGTCCAAAAACTTATCTGCTGTTTTTAACTGCAAGGCACAGAAATCAAAGTCAGAATCCAGCAATGACAACCTCAAGTAACAGCAGAGTGGAGTGAGGCAGGATGCAGTGAAAATGGCAGGTAGTGAAAGTTGTCCAATCAATCAATTTGGAAGTTGTATTACTTCCCTATGGTTTAAATGAGAGATTTGGTGCTGGATTTTAGTGCCTTGTAGTTAAAAACAGCAGATAATTTTTTGGACATGGTCTTGTTATATAACAATGCTTCTCTGAAAGAAATTTCAAGGTAGGTTTCGGCATGCAATGGTTGACAGTTCCCTTGCCATCAGCAAACAGGCTTGGTGTCTCTGCTTGCTGTTCCTAGCGAACAGGGTTTACCCACAGTTGCATGTTACAGTTAATGTACTCTCACAGAAAGAAAGTCCCAAGAAGGAATGCAGCTGAACTGAAGGCCAAGTGAGTCTAAGGGTCGCATGCAAATACATTAGTCTCTACTCAAATTACTTCCAATCACTGGTGAGCTGACTCACCGTGAGCAATTGCTGAGATCGAATAAACGGCCGACTTACCGGTCATGCATGAAAGTTGACGTTTTTGTAATATTGGCAACGAATTACCCAGAATTCTCAGCGATAAAACCACTTCCGTTATTTTCATCTGCTATAGAGGAATGCATTTACGCTTGCGTCCCGCAAATAATACCGTATACAACGACGTCTGCATCGTACAATATTATGCCGATTCTCCTGTTCTTCCAGTTGAATTCTTTGGTAGACTATCAAATTCCTCTTCTCCGCGTATACCGAAAACATGATCGAAGTCTTCAAGGTCCGACATCTTGGATAAAGCTGCAAAGGTTTCAAACTACATCGGTTACCATTGGTTCCCTTCAGGATTTTCACGATAAGTTTCTATCTTGAGCTATGATCTTAAGGTACGTCGTCAGGTAGCTTACAATTATTATCGCATGAATAGATTTCTGAGTAAGCAAAATGTATTTGGATAAAACTTTCTCAGCAGAGAACGCCTTTTACTGTCTAATGCGTTCAAACATTCGACCCTAAGTTGTATTGTACATTTCGAAAACATAGTTTGGTAATGTGCTGTAAGCATAATTAAAAACTAATATAACACATAAAACTAATATAACATATAAAACTAATATAACATTTAATCATATTAGAAGAGAAAAATTATAAGCTCAGACTGGGGCTCGAACTCAGGACCTTTGGCTTTCTAGGCCAATACTCTACTGACTGAGCTACCTGAGCAAGTTCCAATCTAAATGCAAATAACATTTAATATTCAATTATCTATCTACAATGGCATAATAGCCCAATGTTGGGCCTTACCCTCTCATTTGAAAGGAGTTACTAGACTAAGTTAATTTAGTTATGATTATTTCCCAACAGATGTCATGAATGGTATGTGGTCAACATACTGACCCAATGAGACACCTAGTAGGCAATTATGGTATTACTAAGATGATGAAAGTCGATACATTTTTCATAGAGGCCTCTTTATTTAGGCTTAAGGTTCTTTTACGGCCTGAAAATCTTCAGACTCAGGATCCACGTCTTGAAGTCCTTCCTACAGGACTCGCTACTTGGATTTTTCCATGTTAAAAAATCCATTGACCATGACCAGGTTTGAAGTTGCGACTCTCGGGAACAGAGGCAAGAAATATAACCACTAGTCCACTGCGGCCCACAACATTTAATGAAATATTTAAAACTAGTTTGATGTCATATGAGCACAATAGTGAAATTATCATAAAAAAACTTTTAGGTAAAATTGAATCACTCACCTCATATTTTTCTTCTTATTTTAATTTAAACTAGTTTCGGAATTTTACATTTCCATTCCATCATCAGTAACCCCGCAACCGTTGTTCTATCTTCTTGAAGAGCCATCTTTCGCTCCCTCTATTGGCAGACTTAAAAACCTCAAAATCAGGTCATTCTCCCCAGGAATCTCCAAGTTCATCAATTTCTCCTTTTCACTCCTTTGAATGCAGATCTTTTCCCAAACACTGGGTTCTTTTGGTTTTTCTATTTGTTTTAATAAGAGTTCACTGTTTGGGAAAAGATCTACATTCAAAGGAGTGAAAAGGAGAAATTGATGAACTTTGAAATTCCTGGGGAGAATGACCTGATTTTGAGGTTTTTCAGTCTGCCATCAGAGGGAGCGAAAGATGGCTCTTCACGACGACAGAACAAAGGTCACGGGGATACAGATGATGGAACTGAAATGTAAAGTTCCGAAACTAGTTTAAACTAAAATAAGAAGATAAAATGAAACGAGTAATTACATTTTATATTTGAAAAGAAAAAATATACGCCTAGACTGGGTTTGAACCCAGGACCTTTGACTCTCTATGTCAATGCTCTTCCATCTGAGCTACCTAGGCCTCCAATCTAAATGTGAATTTTCTCTTACACATAGTTAATTCCCTAACCCCAAATGCTACGAGCCGTTGCTACGATTTTTGCAAATGGCGGCTTCTTTATAAAGAAGACTTTTTAATTGGGAATTTAAACATTACTTATAAAGCCAGTAGTGCTTCTTTCAATGTTAATATTATTCATTTTTAAACATCTTAATGATGGACAAATTATATTTGAAAAGACAAATATATTAAATTTAAATTAAATTTTACCTAAATGAATATACCTCATAGTATTGTATTGTATTGTAAACCATGTTTTCCCTTTACAGAGATTTAGGCGCTCCCCCCCTACAGGGAAGAATTTGATCCATACTAATTTAGTTACACTTGTTTTTGAATAGATGTCATTTTGAGTGGTCCGTGGTCAGCGTTCCGCCTCATACTGACATCTAGGAAACCAAGGTAGTACTAGGACGGGAACATTCGGTAAATTTTGCTTAGAGGCCTTTTCATTCAGGCTTAAGGATTTTTTACGAGCCTGAAAATCTTCAGACTCGGGACCCATGGCTTAAAGTCCCTCCTGGAGGACTTGCTCCTTGGATTTTTCCGTCCTAAAAAATCCATCGACCCCAGACGGTTTGAACCCGCGACCCTCGGGACCAGAGGCAAGGAGCATAACGACTAGTCCACCGCGGCCGATTATACCTCATAGTGTGAAATCCAAAAATAAGTAACAACAAACCTTGCTCAATAGCAGGAATATGCACCAACTATCTAATTTGTCTTATTTAGTATAATGGCGCAACATTTGCCACGTCATCACTAGTCAATGGTATTCGAGGTAATCACTTGCATGTACACTTAACACCTCTTGTTCCACACTAGACCATCATTCCCATGGAGGGGGCTTTCTTTAACTGGGAGTGCAGTAGTCTTTTTTTCTATCTGTCCATGGAGTGTAACTGCAGCACACCTCAAATACTACACAGGGGCTGCTTGCCACCGAGTGTCATAAAGAATGTCACAGACAGATCATTAAAAATAAAACTTCATGGTGCAACAGATCCGTGAAAAATGCCTTAAAATAAAGTGAGAAATTGAGTTCAAAGTAACTTAAAATCAACATATTTACAATGTAAATTGTGTATTAGTCATTGCTCTGACAGTGTAGCCAACTTATCATAAAAACCAGATAACAAACAAGTGAATGCTAAATTAATTAATTAAAACATTTTATCTGTTCATTCTTACCTCTTAGTGTTGTTTTTGTCAAACATATGTTTCAGAGCTTCTTAGCCCCATCATTAGTGATTACATTAATTTACGATGGGGCTAAGAAGCTCTGAAACATATGTTCGACAAAAACAACTCTAAGAGGTAAGAATGAACACACAAAATGTTTTAATTATTAAACAAACCTCTTAATGTTACTTACTATTGTATTAAAAAAAAAAAGAGAATGCTAAACTAATTTGGTATACTACGAGGGTCACTAGATAAACAATACTAGTAAAATTCATATCAAATTCCGTTGAGGTGAAGTCATATGATGAAAGTTAAAAATTAAATTGTACCTGTTGGTAGGTGCCGTCGTCCTCAACTTTGTTAAAATATTGAATATAAAATTAACTGGAGCGCTTTCTGAAAGCGCTCCAGTTAATTTTATTTAACAAAGTTGAGGACGACGGCACCTACCCAACAGGTACAATTTAATTTTTAACTTTCACTAGATAAGTTTTGAGATATGCAACAATTGGCCATGATGGTTTCCATACCTATCATACCTTTTAAAAGTACTCTTCAGCACATTCTATACACCATTGCATCCTCTGGAACCATGCCAATCTCAGCTATTGCACTAAGCTCCTCAACAGCATCTTCTGGGCTAGGAAATTGGTGTCTGCGCATGCAATTCTTCACATTCGGGAACAGAAATAGTTGCATGGGGCTAGGTATGGACTGTAGGCTGAATGAAACATTAATTTCACTGGCAGCTTTTTAGAAACCTCATTGTTGCATTGGTTGTGTGCAAAGAGGCATTGTCATCCATCCATAGTAATTCTGCCCGAAGGCAGGTCCTTCACTGCAATCATAGCATTTTCATGCTATGCTTGCAGCTTTACTAGGGAATTGTAGGTGTGGTAACTTCCCGTTGCTTTCCACAGGCATTGTCATGGTGGAGCAGAATTCCCCACAGTTCAGCCTTTGGCCGCTTCTCCTGGATCTTTGAGAGGACTTTTGGGGAGACAGACTTCTGTATAAGAATCAAATGAATCATGAATACTTCTTACCTTATATATCTATGTTTCTTTAAACACAGCACCGCGGTATCGGAGAAACCATCGTTCCCATCCTCAGCTGTTTTCACAACTGTAATTTTTTCTTTTGCCATTAATTATCCAAACTGCCATCTGGTGTACTTTTGAAGAAGTAATTATCCAAACTGCCATCTGAAGAAAGTTCTTCAAAAGTACACCAGATGGCAGTTTGGATAATTACCGGCAAAAGAAAAAATTGGCAGTTGTGATGGTTCTCTGTTACCGCGGTGCTGTGTTTAAAGAAACATAGATATATGAGGTAAGAAGAATTCACAATTCATTTGATTCTTATTAAGAAAACCTCATAATGTTAAAATTCCCAAATTTATTACATTAGACTTCTGTATACCATTTAGCAGTAACTGTCCTCTAATCCTCTGGCACAATTGTAGCCAGACGACCATTTGTTGAGAAGAAAGTGGCCACCATTTTCTTCCCCCACACTCCTAGGCCTTTAGACTTTGGTCGGAGGCTGCTCATCTGGGAAGACCCACACCAATGATTGGTGCTTTGTTTCACAGTCATACTGGTAGATCCAAGTTTCGTCACCTGTCACTATGTCTGACACCCAGCAGGAGTCCCCATTGTTGAATCTCTCCAGCATTTCTCTGCACAATTCCATCCAGGTGTGTTTATGCCCTTCTGACAAGTGGGGTGGCATCCATTGAGAAGAAATTTTCCTCATTCTTAAATATTGGTGCAGGATGGTGGAAACACTTGGCGATATCCTTTATAAGTCAGTCGCAGATCTTCCTTAATCAGAGACTGCAGAGACTTTTCTTCTGTCACCATTGTTGCTGGCCTCCCATTTCTCTCTTCATCTTTAAGGGATATTCTCCCTCTCTTAAATTCGGAAAATTGTTGCACATGAAGGATCAAGGTCCCCACATGCTTGTGTGAGTTGCTCAAGTGTTTGTGGCTCATTTTGACAGCACTTAAAATCATGTAAAATCATAGCAAGAAAATAATCCCTCTCAAGCTACATAGGACAAGTTTGATTTCACCATGCACAGACTACTTCACAAAGGTGCTGATCAGAGACAACTGAAACAAATCATTTCTACCTGCTATGGTTTTGATGTTCGAGGGTTGGACTTTCAAATGGTATATTAGTTTATTGCATTCCTGTCGCCATACTGTCATGTCTCAAAACGTATCTAGTGACCCTCGTAACTTAACATTAATGTAAGTGGACTATTGGGATAGAATCTCCAACTCAACAGTAGATTATCTTTCCCATGATTTTCCATAGTATATTTCTTGTAATACTGTTGCTCTATATACTTCTTCTGTCTTCACTAACATTTTGTGATATTTTAAATTTTTTCAATGATATTTATAACATAATTTTACTATTTAATGCCTTTATTTATTTATGCAAAACATGATAACATTAAGACATTCTTAGGCTCGAATCTATGAACGCATTAGACCGTAAAAGTCGTTCTCTGCCTGTACTCTGCTGAGAAAGTTGCAGCCAAATACGTTTTTGCATACTCAAAAATCTGTTCATGCGATAATAATTGTTGAAATTCCTAAGCTACCTGGCGAGGTGACTTAGCAGAGAAATGAAGCGTGAGCAACCCGATGGGAACCGATGTAGTTTGAAACCTTGCCGCGTACCTTGCTGCTTTATCCAAGATGTCGGACCTTGAAGATTTCGATCAAGTTTTCGGTATACGTGGAGAAGAGGAATTTGATAGAGTCTACCAAAGAATTCAACTGGAAGAACAGGAGAATCGGCGTAATATTGCGCGACACAGACGTCGTCGTATACAGTATTATTAGCAGGACGCAAGTGTAAATGCATTCCTCTAGCAGACAAAAATAACGGAAGTGGTTTTATCACTGAGAATTCTGGGTAATTTCTTGCCAATATTATGAAAACGACGACTTTCATGCATGACCAGTTAGTGTGTAGCTAATTCGATCTTTGCACTTGCTCACGGAAAGTCAGCTCACCAGTGATTGGAAGTAATTTGAGTAGAGACTAATGTATTTGCATGCGCCCGGCCCTTAGACAATATTGTGACACTCACTTGTTATTTTCTCTCCTCTTCCAATGTTGCCACCATCAACAACTCAATTATACTATTTTTGTTAGGTTAGTGTTGGTGTTAGTTAGTGCACATCATATTAGTGTACACTTTAATAAATATATGCTTGTAATTTATTTTGTTTGGTTAAGAAGGGAGAAGTTAGTGTACATCCATTGCTAATAAACTTTGGGATTTATTGCAAACGTTGGTCAAACCAATTTCACAGCCATGTACTGCCATCTAGCAACAGCTCTACAAACTTTCTGTAGGACTTCAAAGGTATGTGGTTCCACCTAGCGACAATTCTATAAACTCATACACATGGGCAATGTTATTCTGTAGGACTTACAAAATTTATTGGGAAAACTAAACTACAGTTTTTCTGATTCACTTTATATGTGAGCAAACATGTTGGCAATTGGCCCTAGTGGGAACATGCATTATCACATTGGCCAACACAATGGTAAGTCACTTGTTCTCCGATCGAATATTCACTGATGACACAGTGGTATAGAATAGCCCAGTAATGTTCAATATGAGACATGGAAAATACTGTAGTAAGGTGACAACTCTAAATAAATATTTTAACTTCTTCTTATATCTTCTTATAAGCCCATGTTTCCCTTAACAGAGATTTAGGCGCTCTCCCCCTACAGGGAAGAATTTGAACCATACTAATTTAGTTACACTAGTTTTCGTATAGATGTCACTTGAGTGGTCCGTGGTCAGTGTTACGCCTCGTACTGACATCTAGGAAACCAAGGTAGTACTAGAATGGGAAAATTCGGTAAATTTTTGCTTAGAGGTCTTTTCATTCAGGCTTAAGGATCTTTTACGAGCCTGAAAATCTTCAGACTCGGGACCCACGGCTTAAAGTCCCTCCCGGAGGACTTGCTCCTTGGATTTTTCCATCCTAAAAATCCATCGACCCTGGCTGGGTTTGAACCCACGACCCTCGGGACCAGAGGCAAGGGGCATAACCACTAGTCCACCGCAGCCATTAATATTTTAACTAAGGCATTGAAATCATTTATAAATTCTTACATAAACTCACCTGCCAAAGAACTTTGCTTTTGCAAAGATTGGGAACCTGTCCTGTAAATGTAATTTCTGATGTTTTGTCTTCAGTTCTTGATGTAATTTCTTGAAATCATTGTATCTTTTCCACACAACCACTTTAGTGACAGCTTCGGGTGATACTCGAGGATATACCTTAAATTACACAATTTTGAGCAATAAATGAAATTTGTTCTTAATTATATAACTAACTGGTAATTGTGTAGGAAAGACCAGTTTACTTTATAATCCAATTTAAGGGGATTCTTTACAACATGTGCAGCCAATATATACACGATATTTAACGAACCCAAAAGCTAACCTAATACAATTTAAGCACTCTAACCTGTGAAAGAATGCAACACCCAAAATAAATAAAATTCTGAAGTAAATGCGTACAGTTAATTTGTACATACTCTATGTTGGCTGCACTGGAACATGAATTTGTTTATGCTTAGAATATCCATTATCAATATGGCTACCAATTCTTCATGCTATATATGTAGCTAAATATCATAGAAAATATAAAATATACTGAAATAATTGTTAGAAAAAATGTAAAAATCATTGTAAATCGTGGAAAATAATTTGAAAAATTGAACTTAAGAATAAAATTTGACAGGAGTTTATGAAGGAATTAAAAAGTCACACCACATACTGTAATCAACAGCCCAGTTTGTTAATTAATTCAATAATTACTTACAAGGGAACTGTCAAACATTGCATGCCGATATCTACCTTGAAATTTCTCTCAGAGAAGCTGTATCCAAAAATTTATCTGCCATTTTTAACAGTAAGGCACAGTAAACGAAGCCAGAATCCAGCAATGGCAACCCACTGCACGGAGCAGATGCGTAAGAGTGGAGTGGAGTGAGGCAGGATGCAGCATGGACAGCAGGTAATGAGGATTATCCAATCTATCAATTCGGGAGTTGTATTACTTCCCCATAGTTTAAATGAGAGATTTGGCACTGGATTTGGTGCCTAGCAGTTTTTTGGACACAGACTTGGTACATCACAATGCTTCTCTGGAAGAGACTTCAAGATAGGTTTCGGCATGCAATGGTTGACGTTCCCTTGTTAGGAAACTAATAATTCATCGTGGATAAAGTTTCCATTAAATGCAGTAAGAAATTTTTCTAAGTCCCAGACAGACACCACGCACATGCACCAACAAATGTCAAGCAGTTGACACTATGGAATCACGCAATGCAGCCAACATATACACAATATTTAATGAATCTAAGAGCTAACCTAATGCAATTTAAGTACTCTAACCTATGAAAGAATGCAACGCCCAGTAATAAATATTAAGTTCTGAAATTCTGAAGTACATGCTCTATGTTGGCTGCACTGGAACATTTGTTATTGTATAGAATATTTGTTAAATCAATATGGCTGCCACATCTTCATGTTATATATGTAATTAAATATCGTAGAAAAGAATATTGAAATAACTTATTAAGGTAGAATATGTTTATCACTCACCTCATATTATTCCCATATTGTTCATATTGAACAATATGAGGTGAGTGATAAACATATTCTACCTTAATGAATATACCTCATAGTGAGAATTCCTAAAATAAGTAAATTGAAATAACTGTTCTAAAAATTGTAAAATTTATTGTAAATGGTGGGAAATAATTTGAAAATAAAACCCTGTTGGCATATACGAGTGATGTCTGTCTGGGACATAGAAAAATTTCTCATTGCGCTTAATGATGAAAACTTCAGCCTATAGAATCTTAGGAAAAACTGCACTTACACTATCTCAAAACTGCAAAGAACTGTGAATACATGGTAGCAGCGATAACGTTATCATTGAATGATAACCCACAAACATCATTGTGAGTTACCAAACATTTATTAAAAATGGGTGTACACTTACTTATCACTCCCTAATGCTGATCCAACCAGCGATAACCCAAAAGAGTGATAGAAAAATCATAGACTAAGTAATATACTCTGTGGAGAAAATAGCAGTTAGCGTCAACAGTCTAACAGTCTCATAATATTGCGATTTGCATATTTAAATAAATACTTTAAAATTGTCTAATAATGTTATAAAAATTGTTTTAAAACATTTTAAAATATTAGAAAATGATAGTAAGTACAGAACAAAAGCTGTAGTTTACAACAATATAATAGAAAAATTTTGAGATAGTAGAAGTGCAGTTGAGGCGAATCTTATAAGTTTTATGTTATAGATACAGGTTTTAAATGATTAAACAAATTAAATGCTTTTAATGATTAAACAAATTAAATGCTTTTAATTGATTTCAAAATTGTAATTATAATGTTAAAATTTAATTTATGTATATTGTGAATGTTTATTTACAATCATAGTAAGCTTAACATACTAAAAATTGAAAGTCTACATAAAGTTGTAAAATCTGGAAACTATAAATTAGTTTTTGTACTTAAAGCAAAATAGTTGAGGTTATGTAGAGACAATATATATTATAAAAAGTTCTGAATTTCTATGGCATTATTATGCTTACTGCTGTTAATACTTACAATCGATGACACTTTATATATCGTAAAACCCTTCTTATGTCTTCTAGGATCTGAAACAGTAAATCTTCTTATCCAATTATCAGTCTTAGGCGGTGCCATTTTGAACACTGAAATTCCTGAATAACCTGTTAATGATATCAGTATGACCTACATACAAATATTATATTGAAACTATAAAGATAAATTGTTTCATGTATATGTTAACGGATACATATTAGACGTAGGTAAAAGCCCTGATAGCCTAAATCTAAGTCATTTGGATTTTTCGTACTATTAAAGAATATAATAATCACACTGGAACGTAAGCCTAACCTATGAACTACTACATTTCAAAACACGTCCCCTTTGATACAGAGAATTGGTGAGAAGGAATCCATGGTGAAAGATACAGAAAACAAGTAGGCTTGCCTAAAATTATATAGAAAATCCCGAAATTAAGCGTAACAAATTCTAACATGCTTCCAACTTGCCCCCTTTCTTCATGATTCTCGGAAAAATAGAAAATGAATACCGGTAAAAAAAAAACACGTTCAGATTTAGATATTAGAAATACCCATTTTCATAAAATGTATCGTCTATTTATTATGAACTATTCGTTATATATTTGTGTAATGTAATCTGTACTTTTCAAGTTTCGCGCTGGGAGGATAGATGGCATTAAAGTGGTCCATTTTTAATTTTACGCACCACTTCGACAGACCACTTTATGTAAATGATGTATTATTGTAATGTATACAGAAAGGAGAGTAGGATGAATGGTATATTCATGTGTTTGTGTAGTGCGAATTGTGTTGTATGAAGGACGATGAAGAAAAGGGAGAAGATGAAACCTGGTTCCACCACGTATCGGTACCCTACTTACTTACTCACTGGCACTATCGAACCCGTAGGTTCATGGCCGCACGGACATAAGCTCTCCATACATTCCTATCCTGAGCTAATGCTTTCCAATCATTCCCTGTATAATCTACTTCCCTCAAATCATAGATTGGTACCCTACTCCTGTCGAAAATCACCAAGAGGGCCACCAGGAAAAAACTTTAGTTTGATTTCCACCACAAATTTTCTAAGTCCTATAGAATAACAGTGTGCATGCGCAAATGTTTATAGAGTTGACACTAGCTAGAACCACATATCTGTGAAGTCCTACAAAAAGTTTATAGAGTTGTCGCTAGAAGGAACCACATAGCTGTGAAATTGATATGACCAATCTTCGCAATAAATTCCCAAATGTTTATTAGAAATGGATGTACACTAACTTCTCCCTTTCTAACCCAACAAAATAAATTATATGCATGTTATTTAATTAAGTGTACACTAATCTGACTAAGCGACTTAAACATTTTCTTCCTACAACTCTCAAAAGAATTTTAATCCAAACTTTAGTGATGCCGCATTTTGACTACTGTGACGTTCTACTAACTGACATAAGTGACGGATTGTCGGACAAACTGCAGCGTGTCCATAATATGTGTATCAGATTCATATTTAATGTTCGAAAATACGATCACATTTCTCCATTATTCCACGAATTGTCATGGCTACATCTAAAAGAGAGAGAAGAAAATCGCACTGTCTAATTCTCCTATTTAAGATCCTACATACCTCGATTCCCAATTATTTATCATCCCGTTTCCAGTATCTATCCTCAAACCATAACTTAAACACAAGATCACAACATAGTCTCTTACTTAATATACCGCAACATAGGACATCACATCACTCCATGTCATATACCATCTCCACTTCTCGCAACTGGAATTCCCTACCACAAGAAATAAGGGGCTGCCGGACATTGGCATCTTTTAAAAGAAATCTAAATTTATATTTGCTCTAAACTCGACTTCATTATTATCCAGTGTAAGATATATATATTAATTGGTGTTTCCCGTATAATGTATCATATTTATATTATTATTATTATTATTATTATTATTATTATTATCGTATCATTATTGTTATTTACCCTATAAAATGTTGTTTGTACATGACATTTACATTGCTACATTTATTGTATCTTTAACTGTTTATAATTAGTATAGTGTATATCTATATTTGTCGAATATTTATTTGTATTTGTGTTGGTTGAGTGGAAGAGAGGGCCTTATGGCCTTAACTCTGCCAGAATAAATAAAGTATTATTATTATTATTATTATTAAATCTGATGTACACTAACTACAAAATGAAGTTCATTTATTGAAATATGGCGTGGAATTAATTGTGGATGTTGGTGACACCAATTTTACTAATATCTTGTGGAAGTTACATTAAGCATCCGTGTATCCGCACACTGCAGTTCTGTAGAACTTTAAAGAAATCATTGTGTATACAGATACATATTTTATATAAAAAATTGGTATCATATAACATTTAAAATAGTACAGAATTTAAATAAAGACAGAAGAAATATGTAGAGCAATAGAATTACAAGAATATAGTATCGAAAATAAAGTGGAAATTAATCTAAAGTTGAGGCGGGCACCAGGTGAATTGCTATCAACAGTACAACATGCCTTCTCAACTTTATGTACTGCAGAAAGGTTTGCAATTTCATGCTGGAATCTGGTGCACAGTCTAGCAATTAAAATTGTATACAACCTTTCCCCCTCGTCCCGAAACTGGACATTTTATAAATAAATTGATTTTACAATTAAAATTTTCAACTCTGCCAGGTATCAAACTTGGACTCACTAGTCGGGAAGCAGATATGATATTACCTGTGCCAGCATGGCAGACTCCTAAATGTTATTTAGATCCATGAATTCATTCTCAATTATGCACAAGAGAAGCTAAGCTCTATTCTAGATCTTTCTTCTCACTATCGTTAGTACCAATTTGTTTTAAAATAAATTGGCAAGACCTCTGGATAAATTTGATACTGTCCTAAAAACTCCATATTGAATGGCTCTCAGCCTACCAGATAACTCCTATTTCACAATACATTTATAATTTACAGAGGTGAACAAATCCTGCCATTATACCTAGTTTTCTTAACTGAGGCCACACTTATTGTAGCTACCCAATTCTACATGATCCTGGGTGGGTGCTGTCTCATACTGGCTGAAATTCAATGAGAAAATTGTTTACCCCATGGGGACTCAAATCAACACATGCCCTATAGCTCTGCACCAAGGCCTGTGCCTAAAGGAGAGAAGAAAAAAGTTCACCCTTACAGGTATTATGATTGAATCCACAGTCATAATTATGTTGTACAGTAAAAGATGTGGTCCATGTTTCAGACAATATTCTAGGTTAGATATGTCAAATTTGGTCCTTTGTGTATTTTTCTTTTGGTTGCCTCTATAGAAAATTAGAATATAATTTTATATTTTATTGGACAAATGTCGGCCTCTGTGGACTAGTGGTTATATTCCTTACCTCCATTTCTGAGGACTGCTGGTTCAAACCCAGCTGGGCCGATGTATTTTTTTTAGGATGGAAATATTCAAGGAACAAGTTCTTCGGGAGAGACTTTAAGCAATGGGTCCCGAGTCTGAAGATTTTCAGGCCCGTAAAGATCCTTAAGCCTGAATAAGAGGTCTATAAGCAAAATTTACCAGCCTTCTTCACCCTAGTAATACTTCAGTTGCCTCATTGGATCCGGTATTTTGACTGCATACCATTCATGACATCTTTAGGAAAATAAGCATACTAAATTAACATGGTTTAGTAACTCCTAACAAAGGAGAGACTAAGGCCCAACATTGGGCTGTTAAGTCATTGCAGATTTTATTGGACAAATCCCAGTCAATCCATCAAAATAAGTTAAGGTTCTTTCATGTGCCATACATCTATGATATGGGACCTACAATTTTACTTCCCTTCTCAAGGAAGCCATGATAAGAATTGTTATGCACTTAAAAACCATTGACACCAGCTAGATTTGAACCTGCAAACCTCAGAACTTGAGGCAAACGTAGTAACCGCTAGTCCATCATGACCGACTTTCCTTATCTTTTAATGAATCATCTATTCATCTGTTTTTTTATCTTCCTTTTTTTATTACTTCTTTGTTGGTATATTCTTTTAACCCTTAAATACTAGGGTCCCGCGCCGTAGCCGAGCGGTTAAGGTAGAAAGCCTTGGCGCAGAGCTACGGGACTTGCGCTGGTTCGAGTCTCCATGGGGGAAGAAATTTTCTCATGGTATTTCGGCCAGTATGGGACCGGTGCCCACCCAGCATCGTGAGGCAATTGGGTAGCTACAATAAGTAGCGGCTCCAGGTTGAGGAACCAGCTATAACGGCTGGGGGACTCGACATGCTAACCACATGTCACCCCTACACTGGCTGTTGATCATCTACCTCTGTGATTGACACATGTGGATGTGAAGGGCCAGCAGCCGGCTGGTAAAAGGGCAACCGCTGAAAAGTGGAAAGACCCTCAATCGGAATGAATGAAGTGTCCATGCAGCTATCAACCTTCAAGTCTGATAGTGCCAGTGAGTTAGCTACGTAAAAAAGTAAAGTGATCCCATTATTGACCTTAGAAGACCTTTGAGGTAGTAGGAGATTCAGGCTTCCACCTTTCTAGACAACGGCCATGAGATATTAGCCTTTCATGATAGCCACCTTTACTCCAGAACATAAATCTTGTATTCATTTTCATTAAATGCTGAATCATATAATACTCCTGGCGCGACAGGCCTACAAGGCCCTTTAGCCTACCAGCCGGCTGCTGGCCTCACATCCACATGTGTCAATCACAGAGGTAGATGGTAATCAGCCAGTGTAGGGGTGACATGTGGTCAGCATGTCGAGTCCCCCAGCCGTTGTAGCTGGTTTTCTCAACCTGGAGCCGCTACTTATTGTAGCTACCCAAATGCATCACGATGCTGGGTGGGCACCGGTCCCATACTGGCCGAAATACCATGAGAAAATTTCTTCCCCCATGGAGACTCGAACCAGCGCAGGTCCCGTAGCTCTGCGCCAAGGCTTTCTGCCTTAACCACTCGGCTACGGCGCGGGACAAATGCTGAATCAACTCCAGTTTAAAAAACCCGACTTCATTGTGAATTGAATTTTCAAACTTCCACCTTAGAACATATTCCCTTAATCAATTGTGCATTGATATGCCTCCTTATATCTCTATGAAAATCATCAATTTGCTTTCATGAAGTTATGCTAGTATCAATACCATCATCATCTTGACAGTTCGTAGCCTATGAAGGACTGTTACGATCTACTGGAGTTTTCCTTCTACCTTTTCATGGATTGTCCCAATGATCTCTTCCCATGTGGGATATAGTTTAGGATTGACTTGGGGATCCTTCATCTGGGCATTCTATTAACATGTTGTTTCCAATTTTCTTGATAGTTATAGTTATGGTCAAGTTTCTGAAGGATATAGGAATTGCTTTTCATATCCCACTTAGAATAGTCTGCTGTTCAGCGCATGAACTTCATTTCACTGGTGGTAATCATCCTCTCGTTTATCATCTGCAGGGTCCACACTTCGCTGCCATAACATAAGATAGATCTTGCCAGAGTTTTATATAGACAAAGTCGTGTGTGTTTTTGAACTAGATATGGTTTCATTACTCTGTTTATAATTCCAATGGATCTATTAAAGTTGACAATTTTTCCATGAATATCTAATTATTCTTGAAAATACACTGTATAACCAAGGTATTTAAATACATTGACTCTTTCTAGAATTTTACCATGAAGATTAATTTAACTTTGTACTGGCTCTTTTCCTCAAAAAGTCATTATTTTAGTTTTCTCTATGGATATATTCATAAAGTATTTATCTGCTACTATTTGCATGCTATGTACTAATTGTTGAAGATCATCTTCTGAGGACGCTAGGAGAACAAGATCTGCAAAAATTTGTATCAATATTGCATAATTAAATTGGACATTTTTACATTTCACCTCATAAAAATATACAAATTTCTCATCACTGACTAGTTTCAGAGATATCTCTTCCATCTTCAGCTAAACTCAGAGGATGCCTCCAAAACTAGTTGGTGAGAAAAACATATATCTTTTATTAGGTAAGATGCAAAAATGTTTGATTAAATTATGGCTTTTTCTTATTCTTTTAACCAGCCTCATGACCTGTTTACCATCATACAGGAGATGATTCATTAGAAGATGACGTCAGTCCTTTCCATCACTCTTTCGGTCAACATCTCTTTTGCTGCTTGGATAAATCTCAAACTGTTCTAATTAGTCTTTTATTACTGGGTATATCTATATGAGTGTTCTATATTTTGTCTTTTAACCTTTTCCTTTGTGGGCTCATTTTGCACAAATTCAGTCCTGGCATTTTCCTATATGGTTTTATGAGGATAAGATATATTCTTTTGGTGGCTTGTTAGGCTGGTCTGAAGATGGAGTTATTCTTCCGATAGATAATCTGCCATCTTCATGGCTATGGAGCATTGTCCACATTCTTGATTTTATTTTGGAGTCAAGACTCCTAGCCTTTTCCGCTCCTGTGGTATTATGCCTACAAGGCAGCAGGCCCTCTTCAAATCATCTTCTGAATTGCTTCTAAGTCTGGGTCTTCACTTTTGGCCTGACCGGCATGGGAGCTACCAGTAGCTACCGCCAGTATAGCCGAAAAGATATCAGACCACTCAAGCATACCCACCAACTACAAGGTGCAACTCCTAGAGGATGTTAATGATGTAATATTGATAATTTGCTCATAGTGTTTTCTTCCAATTTTTTAAAATTAAAATTATGCTTAGTTTGTTAACCTCTTAGGCCTCAATAGAAAGTTATTTAATTCTAGCTTTTTTTCCGTTAAGACTTGCAGATAAGATTAAGTTTAATGTATTGATTTAGGCTTTCATGGCGGAGTTATGATGATTTTGAAGAAGATTTCCGGCTTGAAGCTCCCCATTGTTTCACCAGAGACTGCGTCTGGCATCCTTAAGGGTTGTCTTGGATGCCGGATGCAGTCTCTGGCGAAATGTTGGGGAACTTCAAACCTCAAGACCATGACCAAGAGCCTCGAAATTTTCTTGAAGAGCAAGATTAAGATTCTTCAGGATGTGTCACTGACCTGATACTAATAAGTGAGCTGTCAACCACTGCAAGCTAAAACCTCAAAATTTCTCCCAGAGAAGTATTATGATGCATCAAGTCCATGTCCAAAAAATTATCTGTCACTTTTAACTGCAAGGGATAGAAATTGAAGCCAGAATCCAGCAATGGCAACCCACTGTGCAAAACAGATTATCCCTGATTGAATAGAGCAGAGTGGAGTGTGATGGGGCACAATGTGGACAGTAGGGTGTGAGACTTATCCAGTCCACCAAGTGAAGAGTTGTAAAACTTCCCTGTAGTTTAAATGAGAGATTTGGTGCAGGATTTTAGTGCCTTGCAGTTAAAAGCAGCTGATACATTTTTGGGCATGGCCTTGGTACATCACACTTCTCTAGGAAAAATTTTAAGGTAAGTTTCGGCTGCATTGGTTGACAGTTCCCTTGTAAGTAGCCCAATGATAGTGCTGCTACTTTTAGTCTCGGATAGACATTTGCTTAGTATCAGATGGAATACTGTTGACTGAGTCCTTCCATAGCCGAACACTCTGTATTTCTAGGACTGTTATGGATCACAGAAGTTGTCAACACATATCTTCATATGGCATCCAATTTATTTCCTGTCTCTTTGTTGGTAATGCTGGATTGGTAGGGATTTTTGTTCTAGTAAGAGATTCAATCAGAAAATATATACCTCACCTCAAATCTTTTCTCATCTGGACATGTTTCAATGAACATCTTCCATGTTCCCAACTAATATCTGACTATTGTGTTGATTGTTTGAAATCTTGTATATTTTTTACCTCTGATGGTGGGCAGACAAACCTCACGATTAAATACTTTTCCTCAAGAACTTCAAAATTCATTATTTTGTCTTTTTTTTTCTGGATATACTTTAAGGGTGGGTTGCTGGGTGTGATGTCCCAAGTAGTAGATTTGTGATTGTAATAATTTGAATCACTTTAATTCTGCCACGGCACTAATAACTCCCGTCAGGGGAATGAGGAAAAGTTTCTTACACAAACAAATATTAAATTTATTAAAACTCTCACTTCAGTTAAGATGAATCTTGTAGATTAATAATTCAAAAGACTCCGGCTTAGGTTAATACTTTTCACTTATAGAAGATTACCATTTTATGTATATAATGGATGACGAATTCTAACGGTCAATCCTTCAAGTATTATACTTTATTTAGACTTATGGACTATTTGTATTCAAGATGGATGAAATTTATATTACTATATGACCTTCCATAACTTCAACACTATTCTTTCAACTAATATTAAGAAAATAAACCACTATTCTCTCATTCATTGAGGAGCAGTTGCTTAACATGACTGACCTTCTTCAAGTATTGTAGTCATCTTGTTATTCTGTTATAACCTCGAGGTTCTGATTGGTCCAACTGAAAAGGAAGGAGTACTGCTAGCTGACTCCTATCCAATTCGTCCAATCCCATTTATTTGTTTATAAAAAAAATATCAATTTGAATATTTAAAGTATTTTACATATATTGCATCAGTTAGAAAAACATCTAACTGTATTAACAGTTTATATTGACCAGTTTGAATTTTTTTAAATATTTATAAAAAAATTTGAATTCTCTAAATCAATCTTATGTCAATTCTTCATATAAATAAATATAATTATATTTAAATATTAAATAAAGACAACAAAAATCCTTATTATTATTATTATATGGGAATAAATATCCGGTTTTAACTTTTTTCCTTTACTGCGAGTTCTGTTAGTTTCTCCAGTTGTTTCAGAAATTTAAGAATTCAGTGGTTTCTACAGTCATTTCAGCAATTGGAGAGAAATCAAAATTGCTGAAACAACCGGAGAAACAAACAGAATTCATAGTATGGGTAAAAAAAATCTACATCCAGAAAAATGAGGTAAAATAATGAATTTTGAACTTCATGGGGAAAAGGGTTTGCCTGATAACCACCAGAGGTAAAGAACATATTTAATATTTCGAGGAAGTAACACTATGAGGTCTCTTTTAGATAATATGAGTTAGATATGCACTACTCACCTCATATTTTTAGCTTTATTTGAAGACTCCGAGTTTCAATGCCTTAGCCATCATTGTCAATTCTTTGTAATTATCGAAACAGCAATTGGTGATCCTGTAGGTTGATTTTTGCTCCCTCAATTGGCTGATCAATGAACTTCCAAATCTAATTTTTCTTCAGGAATGAACTTTAAAATTCCCAGAGAAAAAGAAATTGATTTGGAAGTTCATCAGACAGCCAACAGAGGGAGCATAAATCAACCTACAGGATCACCAACTGCCGTTTTGACAGTTAGAAAAAATTGACAATAATGCCTAAGGCATCGAAACCAAAGGTCTTAAAAAAAAAAGCTATAAATATGAGGTGAGTAGTGCATATCTACGCCGTAGCGGTTAAAGCACTGCACTACAAGTCAGAAGGTCGAGGGTTGAAGTCTTGCTGGGGTCAGGATTTTTAAACTGACCTAAACCTTCTGGCGGCACTATGGCCCTGGGGTCGACTCAGCCTCTAATGGAAATGAGTACCAGATGCTTGTTCTGGGGGTAAAGGCGGCCGTCACGCAGGGCTGACATCAAGTGCCGATAGTCTGGAAAAAGTGGGAGCCTTAACCTCCTACTACCCCAAAGGGCCTCCTGAGGCCTGTAGTGGGATTACTTTACTTTTAACTCATATTATCTTAAAGAATATATTGTCCAAAACTTCGAAAAGGTGAACATGGCAGTGAGATTCCTGTTAATAATGCTGAAGACAGATGGGGTAAGAAGCAGTTCTCCTGAACGACATAATATTTGTTGAGATATTGCTGAAGATGAAACCGTCTATGTTTTGAAATCAGTTTAATTAAAAGACTGGATATGAGGTGAGGTATGAAGGATTTTAATTAAAATATAGGGCTATTTGGAAAGAAGGAACAGACTTCAAACATTTATTTCTTCCAAACTGCAAATAATAGAAACACAATTCCAATGTTCCTGGAAAGAGAAAAGTTCAAATTTCACTATTTTATGCATTCAATAAGAGCACCATGTGTTACACAACAAATATCAAAACAGTGGCTCATTTTTTGCCACACACAAATCAGCTGGTCTCTAGTTATCAAATTCACAGCTTAAACAATTTGATGTCACTGATTTTCAAGAGTCAGGCATAGGTGGAATAAAATAATGGTCTTTTACGTAACCCCACAGATAAAATAACACAGGGTTAGGTCTGGTGACCTGGGAGGCCACCAGTAATGAAGTTGATCTTCTGCTCCTCCTCTTCCAATCCAACATCCTGTTGTGTCATCATTTTGATACAAACAATCAACATGACAAGCAACAGCACCAATGTGGTCGTGATAGAAACTTCAAACTTTTCTCTTTCCAAGAATGTTGGAATTGTGTTTCTATTTTTGTAGTTAGTATTTTGTAGAAATAAATGTTTGAAGTCTGTTCCGTCTTTCTAAATATTAATGGAAAAGACGTTGGCCAAAACATGAAAAAAATTATGAGATGAGATGTATATTTTCGATTCAATTTTCTTCATACTCAATGATTCTGCATGAATTCTGGTCTTCCAAATTTGGCAGTTATGACGATTTACCAAGAAATGCTATTGTTGCACAGCATGTGGTAAACAGAGGGGTCTTCAATGTGCATCATATGATGCCATCAAACATCAACTTAGGTATGATAATTATATTATTTTTAGTCTGATCATCTTACCTCAATATTAATGTTGATTTGTTCTTGAACATGTTTCAAAACAATTCTGTTTTATTGTCAGCTTGTCCAGACTGGTTTGATTTATGTTGCACAACCTGGATGTTAATGTCAGCTCCATCCTGTGGTTGTGCAACATAATGCAACATAAATCAAACCAGTCTGGACAAGCTGACGATAAAACAGAATTGTTTTGAAACATGTTCAAGAACAAATCAACATTAATATTGAGGTAAGATGATCACACTAAAAATAATATAATTAAAATATCACTTCCTAAAATTAAATATTAGGTATGATAATGTTTGAAATATAAATGTATCAAAATGTTCCTTTCTTTAGAAACAGAGTGTGTATACAAAAAATAAAAAGATCTGGTGAAAGGTTACATTTTATGCTGTTAAATAGAAATAAACACATTTCATATCAAGTTTTGTGATATATTTTTATGTAATTTCAGCCACAATGTGCCACGAGATGACAACAAATTTAATAGTTTGATTACATCAGAAGGTAAAAGGAATTAAAACTAACATGATATTATGTATGGGTAGCAGAAATCAATTTTATGGCAGAAAATTAAAATAATTGTCAATGGGGAGAATGAAATTTATCAACAAATTTATCACACAATTTAATGTAATTAAATTCCAGTTGTCATAATACTGACAATATTCAATAATACACACACACACATACATACGATCATACTTACATACATACGTACATACATCTGGAATGGCACTGAATCCATTAAATATGGCATCTTCTGTTTAGGCTTTCGTTACAGTGAAACAGGAAGAATATTCAGACCTTCCTGACCAATAGAATAACAGAATATAGTTGAACTTTGTTTTTTTTTTTAACTGACAATATATCTTTAATACATTCAACATTTGTCTGTCCAACACAGACTTCCTTCAATTGAAATGCAAAGTAATTGGGCTGAATACTAGATTCTTAAACATTTCAACTGAATGTGTAATTTTAATGTGTCACAAAATCAAAAGGAAGAGAGTTACAATTTATTGTACTTATTTTTAAACATATAATTATTTCGATGTTTTTATTATTAATTTCATACATCTCAATGATGGATAAATCATATTTGAAGAGAAAAATTATACGCTCAGACCGGGACTTGAACCCGGGACCCTTGGTTTTCTAGTCCAAGTGCTCTACCATCACTTGCAAAGGTAGCTCAGATGGTAGAGCACTTGGACTAGAAAACCAAGGGTCCCCGGTTCAAGTCCCGGTCTGAGCGTATAATTTTTCTCTTCAAATATATAATTATTTATTGTACTTAATTTTAAACATATAATTATAATCAATTTGAGATGCACAAATGAAGCATCAAGTAGGGGAAAAAAAGACAGTATTAATAAAATAGGAATTTGTGTTGAAAATCAATGAAAAAAAGTAAGTAGTGATAAAAAAAATGTGAAATTAAAAAAAAAAGATATACAAAGGTAAAGGTCCTGGGTTCAAACCCCAGTCTAGGCATATATTTTTTCCTCTTCAAATATAATTTGTCCTTCAGTGAGAAACGTTAAATATTTAATAAAAACATTGAAAGAAGCTCTACTGGCCTCTTGTGCTGTCATAGAGAAATCAACAACCAGAGAATTTCATCAGTGGAAGTCATGACTGAAGAGAGACAAGATATTGTCTGAAACCTCCAGTATCAAAGAAATTTGAAATTATATGAGGTGAGTCGTTAAAAATATGTTCTCCACTCACTATTAATGATATAACCTCATAATGTTTACTTTCCAATATTAATTTTTTAAAAAATTAAACACGTAAAAGTGTTCCATACTTGTATCATACTATATTTTATTTCATACCATGTTGAATTTCTTACTCTTAATTAAATTAATAACACTGTGCAAATAATATAACAGGTATACTATTATGATGCTCACTTCAGGGCCACCATTTAGAATGTCATATCAAATATATTTGCAGTGATGTATTTGAGTAATACTACAAATTAAATTTACTGGGTATATGTAGTGTTAATTCCCATATAAAAAAAACATTCTTGTTTAAGAGGCCGCTAGATAGTTTTACTGGAATGAATGTTCACTGCTTTCTCACATGCAGGAATCGTATTAGTATAGAGAAAAATCTGCAATTAATCCTCTGCATGCCACTGGTAAAAAATTTCTTGTGTCAGAGATTTAAATTGTATCTGCCGATTTGATCGGCTTTGCAAGTAGTTTAAGTATATTGTCTGGCAGGTAAAGGACATAAGCAATCAACTCACAGCACCTAAAGGGTTAAATCAGAAGCCTAATAGCTCAGAAGGAAGAGCACTGGTATACAGAACCAATTTAGGTGTATATTTTCTGTTCAAAAGAAATTCATCTCTTTAAATTCTCTATTACCATATTTTATGGACTATAATATTCACTTTCTTCTTCGAAAAATTGCCTCTTATACTCAAAATTAATATAAAAATGTCCAGTGTTTGATTTCAAATTCCTGCCTGTCTTAAAAATGGCCATATATTCGAAGCCGCAAGAATTATCTCTATCTTGCAACATTGGATTCAACTGACAGCAGCAGTGCACAGATGCGATGAAAATGAGTTGCGGGGATTCACAAGCTGGCTACACTGTCTAGCCTATGATGCAACATTGCAGTCTACGATGCCAGTGAACTTGAACAAATGGATGATGGATAAAATCCAACATGAATTCATGCTGAAGGGAGCTTTAAAATTACATACTATCAAACAAGTGTGTCAGTGTATAAAACAGTCATGGTCTAGAGTGAGAGAAGACATTATTGTTAAATCTTTCAAGAAGTGCGGTGTAAGTAACACTCTCAACGGTAGTGAAGACCATCTTATATATGAAGATGGTCAACGATGAAGAAGAAGAAGAAGAAAGTTCAGATGATGATTTTCAGGGATTTTAAAGATCAGAAAATTTTATAAACTAAGATTTTTTTAGACTGGCTTTGCAATCTAACAATAAAAATGGTAAAAATGTTAATTTTTTAAAATTCCTTAAAAATTTAGGTGTATCTTGTAGTCCGTAAAATACGGTAGTCCCTTCTTTTTCCCAGAGCAGTGAATCATTATTCACAGTGCAATTGGATTGCTTCTGCATCAAAAAGACATCATAATGAGATTTAAATATGGCTGTAAGAAAATAAAAGTATGTGCCGAACATGTATATTTGGGGAGATAAATTAGTGCAGATGGAAGTCATGATACTGAAATTAATGAGAGGATAACCTGCAATATCAAAATTAAATGGTGTTTTATGGGATCAGTATATAAGTTATAAAACAAAAACAAACATTTTTAGTACAACAATAAGGAGTACAATGACATACGGTGCAGAAACATGGGAATTAAAATTTAGAAGAGTAAGTAAATTAAATTCTGCAGAAATGGATTTTTGGAGGCATTCAGCTGGAATTTTTAGAAGAGTTAAAATAAGAAACAGTGTAATTTAAACAAAAAGATAAATGTTCAGACTTCAATTGTGGATTTAATAAAAAACAAACAATTAAAATGGTATGGTCATGTAAAACGAAGGACAGAAGACATTCCCAACAAGAATACTAGAATTAGTGCCACTTTGTAGAAGAAGAAGAGGAAGGCTAAAAATAATGTGGATTGATAGTGTTTTGAGCAGCATGAGGAAAAAAAAAAAAGGATTGGACGATGGAGATTGGAATGACAGAGAGGTTGCAGGAGAATGACAGTAGACAGGAAGATGCCAAGTTAATACAAGAACTATCTTCCTTAAGATTATGATAATTCAAAATTTCTTCTTAGTTTATAAAACTAATATTAAATTCAGCCCAACTACTTTATGTGATACATATATAACAAGACAGGACATTGAGTCAAGTATTTGGAATGCTTTTATATGATTTGTAAACATTTATTGCTTTTAGTGACTTTAAATTTTATTTACTTTGTTTCGTAAAGTTGTAAATTGTTTGAACATGCAAATGAAGAATGAATAAATTGTTACAAGTAGTAATGTGTTTACTCGCAAGAACTGTTACCTAGACTGCTTCTCGAATAGCAGAGTATACTAATACATTACCTAGACATATATTTACACTACACTAAGGGATAGTAGGCTAAACAACTTGCATTGGGTTAAAAAAAAGTAATAACTTCTAATATGACTAACTTTTTAAGGGGATGATTCATTTGGAAAAGTTAAATTAAGTAGGCCTATTTCTAGCCTAAAAAAGTTTAATTAAATTTAAACACCTCATTATTTTACAGTTTAAATATCAAATGTTACTTAAATTTAATAAAGGAAATCATCTATTGATTTTATATTTCTAACAAATAAGGGTTTGACACATTCTTGCCAGGTTTTAATCAGTTTTGGAATTCTGGGGTATGCCAAGCCAATCATCATTATAGATGGCACTCCAATCCATTTTGAGCCTCAACTGCTGACAAGATCTTCCTCTAAGATTTAAATTAAAATTCTTTATACTTCACCTCATATCCATCATCATCATCATCATAGTACATTCACGAATTTAGGCCATTTGTTGACCTGTTTCGGCCTCAAGAGAAACACCATCCAGAAGTCTTTTGAGTGGACGTCCTGGTCTTCTTCTTCCTGCAGGTTGATATCTTAACATTAGTTTGGGTATTCTGTGATCTTCCATTCGATGAACATGTTGTATCCATCTTGACTTATAATCAGAAATTTTGTTTTCTAAGATTCAATGTGTAATTCTTCTAAGATGTCTTCATTTTTTTGTGATCTAGTAGTGTGTTTCCTGCAGTCCTCCGAAGATATCTCATTTCAGCAGATCTAAGTCTCTGTATATCCTTCTGTTTCAACGTCCATACTTCGCTACCATACAAAAGAGTTGGAAGAGTCAGCTCTCATATCCATACTTCTAATTATACCGGTTTCATCTTCAGTAATATCTCGACTGATGCTATGTAACAGTTCTCCTGAACAACATATCAGTTGAGATGAAACTAACTAGGTTTTGAAACTGGTATAATTATAAGACTGGATATGAGGTGAGGTATAAAGAATTTTAATTTAAATCTTAAATTAAACCTCATAGTGATATTTCCTATAAAAGATCAAAACAAGATCTTTCTCTATTCATTTCTGACTATTGCTTGCCTTCTCCATTTTCTAAGCTTCTTAACCTTTTACCATCCAACATTCCCTTTTTTGGGATGCATGCATTTATTATTTAACCACTGTTTTTATAATAATTATTTTGAAATTGTGTGTTTTCCTTTAACTTCTATGAATTCTGTGTGACTGTCCTCTTAAGTTTTCTGACGAATTTCTTTACAATTTAGTGAATAACAATCCTTCAAATTTTATAAATATTTGCAAAAATGCAGTAATTTTTAAATTTATAAATTCATGCAAGTTAATTTGTTTATATGATATATTTTTCAACATTAATAAAATTCATGATAAAATTCCATTGAGGTATTACTCACAAAATTAAAATTATTATATAAAATTGTTACCTAGTAGGTCCATTTCCTAAACTTTGTAAACTATTAATTCTCTATATAAGAATCAAATGAATCGTGAATTCTTCTTACCTCGTATATCTATGTTTTTTAACACAGCACCGCAGTATTGGAAAAAAACATCTTTTCCATCGTCAGCTGTTTTCACGACTGTCAATTTTTTCTTTCACTGGTAATTATCCAAACTGCCATCTGGTGTATTTTTGAAGAAGTAATTATCCAAAGTACACCAGATGGCAGTTTGGATAATTACCGGGAAAAGAAAAAATTGACAGTCGTGAAAACAGCTGACAATGGAAAAGATGTGTTTTCTGATACTGCGGTGCTGTGTTAAAAAAACATAAATATATGAGGTAAGAAGAATTACAATTTATTTGATTCTTATTAAGAAAACCTCATAATGTTAAAATCCCAAATTTATTATATTATATTAATTCTCTGTAGGCCTTTTGGAACTAGTACCATCATCAGCAGAAGGAACAGGAGATAGTTCTGTATCTACCGACCCTGAATGTAATATTGATGATGTGACTAGAAAGGCCTACAAAGAATTTAAATCAACTTTTGTTCTCAGACATGTTTCGATATAATCTTCTATATAATTTTCAAGAACAAATCAACATTAAATTGAGTTAAGATGTTTCCAGACTCAAAAAAATTTGATTAAAAGAAAACCTCAAAATATTACTTCCTGAAATAAACCATTAAAAGAATTAAAAGTTTACAAAGTTGAGAAGATGGACCAATTAGGTAAGCATTTTATAATTTTAATTTTGTGATATATTTTTATTCACAATGTGATTAAGAAAAGTATAAAAATCAAATTAATTATAAATTCTTCTTACCTCATACATCTATGTTTTTTAAGACAGATGTTGTCACAACAACAGCTGAGGTGGGAATGATGTTTCCCAATACTGCAGTTCTGTGTTAAAAAAACATAGATGTATGAGGTAAGAAGAATTCACAATCCATTTGATTTTTATTAAGAAAACCTCATAATGTAAATATTCCCAACTTTATTATATGAAAGAAAAAGTGTAAATAAGATATATTAATAGCTATTATATTATTAAGTTCTTCAATTTCAGTCTGCCTAGTCTTCTATTTCCTTCAGGTTTCAAGAGTGTGAGTTTTTTTTCTTTTTAATAGGATTGTTTTCTGCCATCCTGACAATGTGGACATCCCAACGTAATCTATCTACCTTCATAAACTTAACTATGTCAGGGTCTGTGAATAAAGAATACAATTTATTAATTATTAATGAGTTGGATATTTTGATTCACTACAAGAAATCTCATAGTGTTATTTCCTACATATATTAAATAAAGTTGACTATTTAAGTCATAAGGAAAACAAATTAAATACAAACTGTATGAACAACTATTAACAAGACGGCGGTATAAAAAATTCAAGAATTTAACGTCAATTTTTTGGAAGCAAAGGTGGAAATTAAAAAAAAAAAAAAGAAAAGATATTTAAAATTAAAAGAAATAAGAAATAAAAGAGCTCATTTTTGAAGAGAAAAATTATACGCTCAGGGCGGGTCCCGGTCTGAGCGTATAATTTTTTTCTTCAAATATGATTTATCCATCATTGAGATGTATGAAATTAATAATAAGAACATCGAATAAAAGAGCTGCCGATATAAAATTCATTAATAAATGTTTGGAATTAGAAATTACACCAAAATTTGTTAGAAAAATGATTAAAAACAATAACAACAACCATAAAAAATATTAGAAAAGAAAATTTTTAAATTGAAAAAAAAAAACAAACATACATAAGAAATATGAGGTGAGTCAAAATACCAATTCATTAATAATTAAAAGAAACCTCATAGTATTATTTCCTACATATATTAAATACAATTCATAACTACATATTATAAAATAATATAAGTTAAAATATACCTTCTTAGGTAAGACCCGTCGTACTCAACTTATAAAATATGTATTCTTTATGCCTGTAGGCCTTTCAGAACATCTGTTCCATCTTCAGCAGGTCCTTCTTCACTACAATATCTAGTATGATGGTTGATGTTGCTGGTCCTAATGTGGTGTCACGATAACACCACATTAGGACCAGCAGCATCAACCATCATACTAGATACTGTAGCGGAGAAGGACCTGCTGAAGATGGAACAGATGTTCTGAAAGGCCTACAGGCATAAAGAATACATATTTTATAAGTTGAGGACGACGGATCTTACCTAAGAAGGTATATTTTAACTTATTTTATTTTATGACTCTCCACCTAAATGGTTTTAACAATGAATTTTATTAGTATTGACTACATATTATTCCCATCTTCTATTTGCATTCACTGGTTCAAATATCCTCCCAGGTCTTTTCTCTCAAAACCCTGAGTTATTGTTCATTATTCCTCGAGAGTATTCAACACTCACTACCACATGTAAGGACAGACATTAATAGAAATTTATACAAGGTCAATTTACCAAACATGATCTGCCAAACCAATAGTCTACTTCATGTTTTGTAGTTCTTTAATGCTGTCAACAAATGAAGTGCTCAACTTTCACTCTATAACACTTCTTTCCTCTCCTGAAAAATGTTTAGTATTTAGATCCTTTTGTACATCATCATCATCACATGGCGCTACAGCCCATATCAGGCCCTGGCCTCCCCAATCCTCTATCCACTGCACCTCACTTCCAAATCCTAATATCAAGCATCTGGTTAACGTTCTTTCTTACTGATTCCTCCCATATATTTTTTGGTCTTCCTTGAGATCTTCTCTCATTAAAGTTCCGTTCATTACTTTCTTTGGAATTCTTTGATCCTGCATTCCATGCACATGTCCAGACCATTGTAACCTCGTATGGTGGATTATGGTGTTTAAATTAGACATTCCGTATAATTTAAGTTAAATTTAGTGCTTCATATCTCTCCTCATATCCAGTCTTCTAAGTAGACCACAGTTTCAAATCCTTGCTGGATTCATCTTCAGTACCTTCTCGTGGAAGAAGTAGTTCTTCTGATCGACATAACATCATATAATATTATGATGATATTGTGAAAATAAAAATTAATGTCTGAACCAGGAATACTGATATAGTTAACTAGAGGTCCAAGGTTCGATTCCCGGTTCAGGCATTAATTTTTCTTTTCACAATATCATCATAATATTATAATATGATCCATTATTGGAACTGTGTTAAAATAACAGTATTGGAAAATGTTAAATGACATAACATCAGTCAATGAGAGGGTACTGAAAATGAATCCGCCAAGGATTTGAAACCATGGTCTACTTAGAAGACTGATATGAGGAGAGGTAAGAAACATTTAATTTAACTTAAATTAAACCTCATAGTGATTTCTTCCTATAAAAGTTCAATTCTGTATAATTGTTTAAGTTCTACATTATTTCTAATTCTCCACACACCATTTTCATTAATAGGTCCATATATTCTTCGTTATATCTTTCTCTAGAAGGTATTAACCATATCAGCACTCCTCTGGGAAAAAGTCCAGGTCTCACAACCATAAGTCAGAACAAGATCAAATTTTATACATAAGGATTATTGTTTTCCTATGAACTATTCTAGACCTTTTGTATACATACAAAACTTTTGAAGGTGAACATTAAATATATATAAAATTAGTTACATACCAGAAGGGAAATAAATCTAGTAGAGTGAAAGATCAAAATTAAAGAGAATGGATGAGTCAAGTAGTTAACAACATGACACTGATGATGAAAATTAACAAACATTCATTCTGGCAAGAGATGTCTTCCCCATTTTTTTTATCATGTTAAATTTAATTCAATTTCTACAACATTATCAATTGCTAAATGGGAACATTTTTCAAAGGGATGAGGTGTATAAATTGTACTCTATTATTTCTAGGTCGGCTAAATTTACTGGTAAAGAATAATACTATATTGAAAGCCAAGAACAAACAACATTAATAAAAATATTACACTTTTTCATCTGAAAAATAACAGCCATCCACAATATCAAGAGTTTTTTAAAATATATTGTCTAATCTCCCCGATATTGTCAAAACGCACGTAGAACTATAGAACCAGACCTGGTGGTTACACTTCACAAACATCCCTTCTCAGGAATGTCGAGGCCACTCGACGAAAATTGTGAATTAAAATGGAAGAAAGATTTGTTTTTTTTAAAAAAAAGGACATGGAAGCTGCTAAAATTAATTTTAAGGAATTTGGACAAATTAATATTTATTTTTCTCTTCCAATTTAATTCAAGAGATGAGGCATGTCATTGGACGGGATGGGGGAACATGCAAGGAAGTGCAAGGATTAAAATTTTATGAAGCTAGTTTAAAATATAAGACACAAGTCAGTGTTGCCAATCACACTTCATAAATAGCAAACATTTTTTATTCGGAATATATGAATGCTGTTATAGTATTCCATGTTCAAACAGGGCATCATTGTTTGGATTTGAAATAGAACTAATTCAGTTAATAAATTACTATTGGAAGTAACATTATGAGATTCTTCATAATAATTAATTTAAGTAAATTAAGAAGAATTTCATAATGTTACCTCCAATTGTAATTTATTAAATAATTTGAATCTACTGTTTGTGAAAACAATTGGAATGTTAAATTCAGTGCCGTGGAGTAGAAACATTCTGAACAAAACTAAATAAACTTATTTATAGTTCATTGGCGGAGAGTACACTATCGTACGGCATGGAAATGTAGACATTAAGCAGAGAGCAAGCACATAAAACTATTGGTGACATAGATGGACTTTTGGAGGAGAGCTTCTAGAAATTCAAGAAGAGACAAAATTAGAAATACTAAAAATCAGAGAAATAATGGATGTTCAAAAAGATGTTCTACAAGTTATTGAAGAAAGAAGACTGAAATGGTTTGGCCACATAAAGAGGATGTCAGATGACAGGATACCTAAGATTAAATTTTGAAACAAAAGGGAGATCAAATGAAC
Organism: Diploptera punctata; assembly: GCA_030220185.1. Taxonomy (NCBI): domain Eukaryota; kingdom Metazoa; phylum Arthropoda; class Insecta; order Blattodea; family Blaberidae; genus Diploptera; species Diploptera punctata. The sequence goes on along the minus strand of JASPKZ010008362.1, from coordinate 3,287,246 downwards.
AGTGGGTTCAAGGAGTGCGGAGGAATATGGTGTCGAGATGATTATCAGAGAGTGATGCAGAGAATAGGGATGTATGGAGGACTAAAATTTAAAATGGGTTGTATGAAAACTACTGAACTAAGAATTAAATTAAACCTCATAGTGATTTTTTCCTGTGAAAGTTAAATTAAACTACTGAACAGTCGAGAAATTCCTCATAAAGAAGAAGAATTTGAATCTTGACATCTTAACTCATAAATTGTTGTGTTGTTGAGAAGATTTTTCAATATTTAAATTAATATTGGGAAATTGAAAAATCAGCAATTGCTGCACATAGTTTGCTAGAACATCATAAAATTGAAAAAGAGGTAAAACTTTTGAAACAATTGGATAAACCATTGGAATAGACACTTTGGGAAAAGATATTCATTCAGAAGAATAAATATCGATCTATGAACTTCGATATTCCGGTGGATAAAAATTTAATTACAAAGTTTATAATCCCAATGAAAGATGGCAGCATAAGAGGTCCTGTCCTTAGAGAAATCAACAACCACAGAATTTCATCAGTGGAAACCATGACTGAAGAGGAACAAGATATTGTCTGAAACCGTTGGTATCAAAGAAATTTGAAATTATATGAGGTAAGTCGTTAAAAATATGTTCTCCACTCACTATTAATGTTTCAATATGCTTGCATATCATTGTCTGCTCGTTCAGATTGTTGAACTTTTGGTTGTAGCTCCTGGATGTCATTCCATCTCCATCTTTTGGTTGACCAAAGATCTTACAAATCTTTTTCCCCAGGAATTTTAAAATCCATTATCCTATCTCTGCACTCCTGTAGATCTTCTCCAAAACAGTCAGTTCTTTTCTTTGTTTGTTTTCTGTTTCAATAATTTTGTGTTCACTTTGATTTTATGTTTTTCTGACCACACATAAGCAGCTACTGCAGATTTTTCTACAGTAAAAAAACAAACTCAAAGTGAACATAAAATTATTGAAACAAAAAACACAAAAAGAACTGATTATTTGGGGGAAGATCTGCATCCAGAAGTATAGAGATAGGATTATGAATTTTGAAATTCCCGGAAAAAAGGATTTTATTTGCAAGTTATTTGATCATCCAAAAGATGAAGAGGGAATCGACACCCGGATCAACAACTAAAAGTTCAACAGTCTGAACAAGCTGACGATGATAAGCAAGCATATTGAAACATGTTCTTAAGAACACAACAATTTATGAGGGAAGATGTCAAGACTCAAATTAGAATGAATCCATACAAACACTTTGATGGATCACGATGAAGAGAGTTCAAAATAGAATTCTAACAAGTGAGGTGAAAATTTTGAGAGATATTGAAAATAAGTTAGCTTTAGTGGTTTGGGGATATGTTCCTTATCTCTAGTCCTGAGGGTCACAGTTTGAACTTGGTGGGGGTCGATGGATTTTTAGAATGGAAAGAATCAGAAGATTTTTGGGTTCATCAAAAAACTTGAAGACTAAATTTAGTACATCTGAGCAAAATTTAACCAATCTTCCCAATCCAAGTAATAACTTAGTTGCTACCTACTAGATGTCTCTCTGAGGCAATGTGCTGATCAGATGTCACTTGCTGACATTTGTAGGGAAATAAGCATTGGTCAAGAAAATCCTGATATGGGAAATAAGCAGCCATTGCCAATTTTTTTATTTCTCTATATTTTACATTTCTAAGGTGCTCTTTCATACCAGTGTTTAAATTTCTTTCAGTTTTTCTTCTGTATATTTTATCAGATATATACAGAGCATCTCTAAAGTCACTATACATTTCAATGAAAGAAGGCAATGATTGAAAAATCAATGTTATTGTGAAGTTTTACACATATTACATACTCCATCTTTCAGCTGTGAAACGAAATGTAGATCTTCTTAACATTTAAACCGTAAAAAAGCCTGCTGCTTCTATGATACAATTCCGTAAATCAAGTAGACATGATAAGGACATTTTTCATAGAGTGAAATGTAGAATTTTTCACACAGTGTTGCAAGGGGCATTCAACTCCCTACTGAGGCATCAAGTTGATGCATTTGGACTATCACTTGCAATGTGAACCTGCTGCACTGTTTCTGCTGATATGCATGGTTGTCAGTGACTTGTCTCATCACACACACTGCTGATATGCCTAAATTTGCTCACTAGCAGATAAAATTGTGCCTTTGTTGTGGCTGGTTTACAGAATAAAAGAGTAAATTCAGCTCTGCTGTCTTCATATGACAATCTGCATACACATTCACAAACAATGGCAACCCATTCTTCCGTGCTAAACATGTTGCACTAAGCTAACAGTGAATGCAAAGAAAAGAAAAAAAAATATAGTGTTTTTATAGAAATGGATAGTAACTTTAGAGACACCCTGTATTAACAATTTGATCTCTTAATAAATTACTTCATAGTGTTAGTCCCTATCAATTATAAGAATATAACTGATTCTAACTGAAGTTATTGAAGGATATTTTTTAGTGATACCACTGAGAATAACCTACTGCAGCTCTCATCTTGCTGACTGTGATTCATTGTATGCCTTCATTTCTCACTGCCCATGTCTTACTACAAAAGAACAGTACTGCTCTTACTAAAGTATTAAATAGGCAAATCTAATTGGAGAATATATTTTCTTTCTCTTGGAATTGGATTGTAGTTTGAATAGTGAGATTGGCAACACAGTACATGTTGGGGTTAGTAAAGTAAGGAAAAAAGACCCTAGTCTATTAACAGTTAAGTGTCGTTAAGCAACAAGGCAAAAAGTAGAGTTGTAACACTGAAACAACGAGAAAGAGGAAAGGGGCAACAACATGATTATTTTTATGAACACACTTTGCAATTCTTGAAATACAATTTCAATAAGACATTAAGGTTACATACATTTATAAGATTCTGTTCTCCTTTCACCTGGCATTTCTGTTGCATCAAAACAAAAAAAAATCTAGTTTTATATATATATCATATTACACATCTTACAAAAATAGTTTAATCTTTTATTTTTATTAACTTGTTGTAAAGTTTACAAGTAAATACTATTTCTGTAGGAAAAGATAACAAACATTGCTAAATGTCTTGGTTGAATAGAATCTAATGGTTGGTCTGCACTTAGACAAGAGAAAGTATCATATATGTAAATTTAAAAACTCATTTTATTTTAGAAAGAAACATTAATGCTCGAACCCCGGATCTCTACTGTATGCAGCAGCATGTTAACCATTACATCATTTGAGATCCAATACAACATCAACAATTCTTAATAAATAAGTTTGGTCTGTTATACTTGAAAAGAAAAATATACGCCTAGACCGGGGTTTGAACCCAGGACCTTTGACTCTCTATGTCAATGCTCTTCCATCTGAGCTACCTAGGCCTCCAATCTAAATGCATATTTTTCTCTATGTGTAAGAAAAATACACGTTTAGATTGGAGGCCTAGGTAGCTCAGATGGAACAGCATTGACATAGAGAGTCAAAGGTCCTGGGTTCAAACCTCAGTCTAGGAGTATATTTTTCTTTTCAAATATAATTTCTCCATCATTAAGATGTTTAAAAACGAATAATATTAACAAGTTCGGTCTGTATTCATCTTACCTCATATAAGTTGTATCTTGTAAGACATATGTTTCAAAGCATTTATGCTCCATCTTCAGTTGGTACAGACTGAATTTTTCCAAGTTGTCGGCCCTGGATCTTGACTCTTACTTGCTCTTTTTTGTGGTCCAAAGAACTTACTTCTCCTGGGAATTTCATAATTCATAAAAAGAGAGAACTTGGAAAAAATCAGTCTGTACCAACTGAAGATAGAGCATAGGTGCTTTGAAACATATGTCTTACAAGAAACAACATATATGAGGTAAGATGAATACGACCAAATTTATTTATTAAGTAAAACCTCTTAATGTTACTTCCTATTGTATTTTCACAATCAACAATTCTTTCCTTTTATACAATTCTGTATCATCAGAAGGTCGATAGCAAGCACTACCAACAACGCCCTCTGACAACTCCTATTCACAAGTATTTTTATTGAGAATTTATACATTACTTTTACTGCTTAAAAGAAATGTATAAATTCTGAATAAAAATACTTCTGAATAGAAGTTGTTAGAGGGTGTTGTTGATAGCGCCGGCTATTGGCCTTCGGATGATAGAGAATTGTATAAGAGAAAAGAATTATTGACATTCATACTGGAATTAAATTTGAGTTTTTTTGACTCAAATTTAATTAAAATAAACCTCATAGTGTTAATTCCTACCTACATATATTTAGTTCATATTGGAGCTTAAATGGTGGAACAGTTATCATGCTGGTGTGTAGAGCCAGAGATCCTGGGTCCATCATAGTAATTCTGCCCGAAGGCAGGTCCTTCACTGCAATCATAGCATTTTCATGCTGAAACCTGGACTCTCACAAAAAAGTCAGAAATATCTTTTATTACTTTCAAAAATAAAATCTACAAAAAATGTTAAGTAAAATGAGGGACAGAGAACAAGAAAGAACAGTGAATTAAGGATATTGTATCAAAAGCTGAAGGTGATAGTAATATAGAAAAGTGCAAGAATTTGATGGCTTCTCACATAATACATCAAAAGATAAGATTAACAAAATAGCTATGGACAGTTATCCATGAGACAAAAGACCATTGGGGAGACCAAAACTATGTTGGAAAGCCAAGGTATATCAACATCTAACACTGGTAGAAGGCCACATGGAAGAAGTGGACAAAGAGAGTTATGGAGGAATTGTTATTCTTCCAGTTATATTATACAGATGCATGTAAGAGCATATTTCTGTGTCCTTTAGTAATAAGAGATGAGTTAAAATTAGAAGAAATTAAAAATTATTTAGAAAGAAATAGATTGAAAATGCTATGGGTATGTCAGCAAAATGATTACAAAAAATGCTCATGATGAAAACAAAAAGGAAGAGACAAAGGAGAAGACCTAGAACAAGATGACCAGACCATTTCTCCATGATTGGCCATAGTAGTCTAGTGATTATTTTCCTTGCCTCTAGTCCTGAGGGTCGCAGGTTCAAATGCGGATGAGGTCAATGGATTTTTAGGATGGAAAAAATCCAAGGAGCAAGTCCTCTGGAAGAGACTTTAAGCCATGTGTCCCGAGTCTGAAGATTTTTCAGGCTTGTATAAACCTGCAAGCCTGAATAAAAAATGTACCTTAGATGCCTACTAGGTGTCTCATTGAGGTGATGTGCTAACCACATGTCACTTGTTGACATCTGTAGGTCTTAACTAACTAATGCCTGGTTAAGGAACTCCCATTAGAGAGTACATATGCCCCTATGTGGGACATGTGGGGTATATAAATGTCTCCATGCTCATCTCAATCATTTTGTTTCATTCCATTCATCTGCCCCTGTGTTTGTGCATCAGGCATGGTTGGCCAACATCTTTGTTAATCACAGACCTTCAATTTAAGGGGTTTCACTACATCTCATCCCTCGACATGGTCCTGAGTTGGACATGAGTTGAGGAGGAGGAAGAGAAGAAGATATTCAAGTGCACTATTTTTTCATCATCCTGTACAAATAAATTCAGAATAATTTAAGTTTCGAGTCTCAGTGTGAGCAAAAATTTTTCTCCTCAAATATAATTTATCCTTCAGTGAGAAGTGTTAAATTAATAATAAAAACATCATTAGAAGCCTTACTAGCTTTATAAAGTAGTGTTAAATTCCCAATAAATGTCTTCTTAACTAAGAAGCCGCCATTTGCAAAGATAGAAGCAAAGGCTTCATAGCATTTGGTGCTGGGAATTACAACATATATAAGAGAAAAATTTGCATCTAGATTGGAACTCACCCTGGTAGCTCAGATGGTAAAGCATTGGCCTAGAAAGCCAAAGGTCCCGGGTTTGAGTCTCGGTCTGGGCAAAAATTTTTCTCTTCAAATATAAACAATCATCTATTTCAATGGGCTTCTACAAAGAGCGACAGAAAAATGAAAATGGGAGAAATTCAGAGAAATTTGGGATACAGAAAATAACATTTTTGAATGATCTGAAGAAATAAGGTTACACATGAAATTGTACCATACTCACTACTGTAATACTGTTCCAATATTGTGATCCAAACTAATTTCTTAACTTACTACAGATATGTTTATCTCAACAGTCTTTATACTGTGAACAGTATCACAATAATTTTCAATTCAATTCCCTTTAGACAATATTTGTTAAATTACAAATTACATGAATGTAACTGCAATCCTATCCAAAGCCATCCTTTTTTTAGTTAGTAAAACAGTAATTTTAAAATAATAAAAACATAAATTGTATTATTAGTAACAAATGCACAAGACAAAAATAGCAGAAACAATTGAACCCATTGAGTATTAAAATGGGCCATGTCCACTTTTGTTACATTTACAAGTGAGCACATTATCTGATAGCTCAAGAGTATATTTACAATTTTATTTTTCTAGGGTTTCCAAGTGTCTATTAAAATTATATAATTATATATATTATATATATAATTATATATATACACTGTTGTAATATACAATTTAAACCAGTATATAAAACAAATGCAGTTTTCATTAAATATGGCAAAATGGACACAGTCCATTTTAATATTCAGGGGCTCAATTCAGAGAACTTATCTAAAAAAAAAACAGTTCATGAGTTCATATATTTAGAAAGTGAATTAAAAAAAATAAAAATTCAAAATGAAATAAACAGAGGCAAGAAAATGGAACAGTTTTTCCATTAAACATTCTTTTTTATGTGTTTGAAATTATTTAGGTTAATTTACTTGATACAAAATACCCATCAATTTAAATAAATAAATACATTTAAATTCCATGGCCATAGCTTTGAATATGATTAATATAATTATAATATTGTAATATTCAAATTAATATACTCAGGCATGTCATTCACCTATGAGAAAAATGTCTGCCTGAACCAGGATTTGGACCCAAGATCTACACCATTTTACCTGAGTAGTTCAAGTGATAAGAACAGCAGCATATAAAGGTAGAGATCTTGGGTTCAAATTCAGGTTCTGGCAGAAACTTTTCTCTTTAGTTGTAGTTATTATATACAATAATTGCAGAAATGAGAGTAACATTTGTGTTTTTTATAAAATAATTAAGTAATTATGGAGAAACAATGTATGGTAAACCTGTAGCAGATATAACTGTTCACTGCTATCCAAAGCTAAAATTTAACGATCATTGTATTAACAAAAAAATCCTACGATGAGAATCAACATTATTAAGTGAGTCAGAAGTAACGTTGTACATCTCACCTCATAAAACTCTGTGATTCTCAGAGGACCAATTCCAAAAGCTGTTGCTTCTATCCTCAGTCAAAACTCCAAATGTTGAAATTCCACTATCACTATCAACTTTCAAACTGCTATCTGACGAACTTTAAGGTTAAATCTTCCTCGCCAGGAACTTCAAAATTCAAATTCAAATATTCAAAATATAAATAGATGAATTTAAAGTTCCTGGCAAGCAAAATTTAACCTCAAAGTTCATCAAATCGACACCAGATGGCAGTTTGAAAGTTGGTGACATCAGAATTTCAACAATTGGAGTTTTTGCTAGGGATAAAAGCAACAACTTCTAAAACTGGTCCTGTGAGAAATATGGAGTTTTAAAAGGTGAAATGCAAAAAGTTATTTTCGACTCACTTATAAAAATCATTGTATTAGTTTATAAATTATCTACAACCAAGTAGCTAAACTTAAAAATCTAACAAAAATAACTCACCCTAATCTTATATTTGTCTTTTTTGTCTAACTTAGGCTATTAGTTAGGTTTTATTTTAAAATACAGTCTGTAATTGCTGACGATGGGGCTAAGAAGCTCTGAAACATATGTTTGACAAAAACAACTCTTAAGAGGTAAGAATGAACAGACAAGATGTTTTAATTATTAGTTAGGTTTTAATATTGCTAACAAGGGAACTATCAACCACTGTCTGCCAAAACCTACCTTCAAATTTCTTCCAGAGAAGTGTTGTGATGAACCACGGCCATGACCAAAAAAACTATCTGCCATTTTTAACTGCAAGGCACTAAAATCCAGTGCCAAATCTCTCATTTAAACTATAGGGGGTAATACAACTCTCAAATTGATAAATTGGATAACTCACTATTCGCTGTGTCCCGCCTCATTCCTCTCTGCTGTTACTCAAGCAAAGAGTCCATTTCCTCCATCAGTGGGTTACCATTGCTGGACTCTGGCTTCGGTTTCTATGCCTTGCAGTTAAAAATGGCATTATTTTTTGGATATGGCCTTTGTACATCACAATGCTTCTCTGGGTGAAATTTCAAGGTAGGTTTCAACAAGTAAAAGTTGATAGTTCCCTTCTTAATCTTAAACTCTTTATAGACAATTTATTAATTACTTCAGTAATAGATTTAATAGATGTAACAGCCATAACTGCTATAAATATACTATACATCATTTCTTCATACTGAAATTACTAACATTTTTACCTTTTTTTTTGGTATTTCTATAATAATGAGAGAAAATATGACACAATTAAAGATAATCAGTAATAATGGACACTTCTGTTGGGAATATTATTCAACCAAGACATAACTTGCTTAAGAAAATTAAAAAAAATAAATAAATAAAATGAGATCTTGAATGAACCAGGAAAAGGAGTTTCCAAAATCAATACTTCAACAGGACTTGCATTGTATATATTTATATATACACAAACAGCTGACTGGTGCAGCACATGTTCTCCAACGTCGAGTATTTTCTTAAGTATCACCAAATGGCAGAGGCAAGATTTATTTTTCATTGAGTAATACACATATCTATGTCTAATTAAAGAGGAACAATTCGTCTTTTAAACATAACCTATGTATATATCTCTTTATGGTATTTCATTTAATTCTATCATGTATAATATATATCAATAACATACTAATTACTGCATTTGGTTTTAATCGCCAAAGCATTTTAAATCTGTTTATTGCAATTTTTTATACAATTGTTACCATCATGCAAGAAGGAGGGGTGGGGAACTTAAGAATGTATTTATTCTAGTTTATACCTTCATTACTTAATTTTGAATCATAAAAAGTTCTATTTCTAATTCAATTCAATGAATTCATTGGTTCGAAATAAAAACTCATAAACCCATATTCCTTCTTTTCATCTGACTGACTTCCTTGTTTTTATGCTTTACAACTTTTATATTTAAATTTCACAATGAATGTACATTATTTTATATATTCATCACTAAACTCATTTAAAATATTATTTACAAAATTACTGCTACAGCAAATACCTGAATAATCATACAACTAACTTATTCTTAACACTAAAACAAATTAAGGCAAATCAGAGAAGAAAGGAAACATCAAGAGGGTTAAATGCAAACACAGCCTTCTGTTTTTAACCAAATTTATATTATCTTTAACGCCAAAATAATATTTGTTGGAAAAAAAAAAAAACTTTTTTTTTTTTGCTCTTGTGCTCCAAATACTTTCACGAAATCAAATTCTTTAATCTATACTTAAATAACATGTCCTTAAGAAATAGTAATTGCAATTCTACAAAAATAGGAACACAGTTTTCACGTAGAAACATTTAAAAATATAGTAATTGCAACTATACAAAATTGTAAATGTAATAACTGCCATTGAGAATATAAACATTTTAAGAAAGAGTAGTTGTAACTCTACAAAAATAGAAACATAATTGGACCACACTCTGCAAAAAAAAAAAAAACATCAAATTTGAAATATGAGTTAATGGTATATTATTATTCCTCAAATGTCCTGCAAAAAAGATCCAATACACCATCGGCATTCTTATGCCATCTATGAACCAAATAAGAAAACACTAAGATAATATAAGATAATCGATGTTTTTATTATTAATTTCATACATCTCAATGATGGATAAATCATATTTGAAGAGAAAAATTATACGCTCAGACCGGGACTTGAACCCGGGACCCTTGGTTTTCTAGTCCAAGTGCTCTACCATTTGAGCTACCTGAGCAAGTACTGATCTAAACGCAAATTCTTCTCTACATACGTTGTAATTCCCGCCCACCAAATGCTTGAAGCTTTTGCTTCTATCTTTGCAAATGGCGGCTCCTATATTAAGAAGACATATTTGGGAATTATACATTACATTATAAATGCCAGTACAGCTTTTTTCGATGTTTTTATTATTAATTTCATACATCTCAATGATGGATAAATCATATTTGAAGAGAAAAATTATACGCTCAGATCGGGACATGAACCCAGGACCCTTGGTTTTCTAGTTCAAGTGCTCTACCATTTGAGCTACCTGAGCAAGTACCGATCTAAACGCAAATTCTTCTCTACATACGTTGTAATTCCCGCCCACCAAATGCAGCATTTGGTGGGCAGGAATTACAATGTATGTAGAGAAGAATTTGCGTTTAGATCGGTACTTGCTCAGGTAGCTCAAATGGTAGAGCACTTGGACTAGAAAACCAAGGGTCCCGGGTTCAAGTCCTGGTCTGAGCATATAATTTTTCTCTTCAAATATGAATATAAGATAAATTCAAATGTTTGATATCTTTCCTCATAACAAGTCTTCTAAGTATTAAACCTCATAGTGATTTATTCCTATAAAAGTGCAAACTAACATAATAGGCCATATTTCTTTTTCTGCAGAAACAACATATGGGAATAAACATAAAAAACTGTTGAATATAATAATTGAGAACAATGAAATAAGAACAAAATAATGTTCTTCCTTTACTAATATTTTTATAATCAATTAGTGTTTTAGATTCTATATGAAGGGCCAGTAAGATGGAATTTCATAAACAACAAAAATGTGTAAAATCATCATCATCATCATCTACCGTCACGGTTCAGACCATTTCTGATCTGTTCTGGCTCCATATTATAGTTGCTCACTCCATCTCTTAAATGGTAATTCATTACTTCTATGTTCTTGTGGATTGTAATTTAACATCTTATAAGGTATCCTCGTCCCGCGCCGTAGCCGAGCGGTTAAGGTAGGAAGCCTTGGCGCAGAGCTACGGGACTTGCGCTGGTTCGAGTCTCCATGGGGGGAAGAAATTTTCTCATGGTATTTCGGCCAGTACGGGACCGGTGCCCACCCAGCATCGTGAGGCAATTGGGTAGCTACAATAAGTAGCGGCTCCAGGTTGAGGAATCAGCTATAACAGCTGGGGGACTCGACATGCTAACCACATGTCACCCCTACACTGGCTGTTGATCATCTACCTCTGTGATTGACACATGTGGATGTGAAGGGCCAGCAGCCAGCTGGTAAAAGGGCAACCGCTGAAAAGTGGAAAGACCCTCAATCGGAATAAGGTATCCTCTCTTCACTCATTCTACTAACATGTTCAAACCATTTATTTCTATATTCTTATATTTTTGTTATCACACTAGTTATTAGTAATTCCTCACGAATATCTTCATTCCTCTGTTTGTCCAAAAGAGTACATCCTGTCACATATCGTAGGAATTTCATCTCGGCTGCTTCCAGTCTTTTTATTAAACTTTTGGCGAGAGTACAACATTCTGAGCCATACATCAGAACAGGAATAGCTAAAACTTTGTAAAACTTTAGGAGTGTTTCTTTATGAACTTTCTTTGCTAATGTTCTTCTAATTGTACCGCAAATATGTTGAAACATATTAAGCTTGCTATTAATATCTCTTGTCTGATCATTGCCTAGGAAAACTCCTAAATAATTAAAATCCATTACTTGTTCTATTACAAAATCATTTACTAATATTTTGGCTTTTATTGGATTTTTCCCATTAAATGCCATGTGTAAAATCAAAGAATTAAAAAAATGAGTTACCATTTTTCTCTATGATACTCAGTTAGTTGAAGTAACAAGTAAATGATGTTTTTATTATTGATTTAACATTTCTCACTGAGAGATAAATTATATTTGATGAGAAAAATTTTCGCCTAGACCGAGACTCGAACCCGGGACCTTTGGCTTGCTGGGCTTCTTAAGAAGCCGCCATTTGCAAAGATAGAAGCAATGGTTTCAAAAGCATTTGGCGAGAGGGAATTGCAACTTATATAAGAGAAAAATTTGCGTCTAGATCGCAACTCGCCTCGGTAGCTCAGTTGGTAGAGCATTTGGCCCGGCAAGCCAAAGGTCCCGGGTTTGAGTCTCGGTCTAGGCGAAAATTTTTCTCTTCAAATATAACAAGTACATGTTTAATATCTAAAGGAAATGACACTATGAGGTTTATTTTAATTAATAGAGAGTTAGAATATTCATGACTCACCTCATATTTGTAGTAACTACAAATATGAGGTGAATTGCAAATATTCTAATTACTACAAATATGAAGTGAGTCATGAATTTTCTAACTCTCTGTTAATTAAGTAAATATTTATTTTTATTTGTGAATTTTTTCTGATATTTAACTTTAATTGCATTTTTCTTAGTTCAGTTATCTTGTGATTCGGTTCCTTTTTGCAGAATGCGGTCAATTGTCATAGGGATTGTAAAAATTTAGAACATACAATGTGCAAATGAATAACTATTGTGGTAATTATTTATATGATAATCTAAACATCCATTTATTTTTTTGCATTACCATAAAATCAGTTCTAAAATCTCATGAGTTCAGAAAGAAGCTCCATGGTGCAGCAGGCCTAGAAGGATCAGCTGGCTGCTGGCCTCATATCCATATGTGCTAATCACATAGGTAAATGATCTTCCAGCCAGTGAGGATGATGACATGTGGTCGACATGTCAGATCCCTCAACCGTTGTAGCTGGTTTTCTCAACCTGCAGCCACTACTAATTCTAGCTACCCAAATGCCACATGATGCTGGGTGGGCACTCGTCCCATGCTGGTGAAAATTTCACGAGAAAATTTCTTTCCCCATGGAGACACGAACCAGCACAGGTCCAAGTAGCTCTGTGCCGAGGCATCTTGCCTTAACCACTCGGTTATGGCACGAGACCATCATATAATCACTCACTTTTATTTTAGGACTACCATAAGCTATAGTTATTAAGGGTTTCCATTGAAATTCATTTATTCTGTATATATTTTTTTTAGATTAAGGTAAGTCTTGATTAACACTAGGAAGACTGGAGTTCACGTCCTATTTGGAAAGACTGAGGGGTTCATTTTGATCCCTGTATGAAATAATTCTGTTCATACCACAATTGCAGCCTCTCAATTTCATAGAAAGTAAATTTACATGAAATAATAAAAAGTCATAAAATTAAAAGCCAGTTGAATCATACATATGGGGGGGGGTAAAGGTTGAGGAACTTTATAGATGGATCAAAATGACCCTGCAGTCTTTCTAGTGTTGAAAATTTTAATTTTAAATTTAATTGTTGTGAAAGTGTCACAAACTATACATTGTTGTGCAGTACTCTCCATTTCATGCCACTCATGGCATAGTATTTCAATATTTATATTAAAATATTGTATTTCGGTGAAAAATGCTATAGGAGTCTTTTTGACACCTCAGTCGTTGTGGGTAGTAACTTCTGTAACTCCGTTCATACAGCAATTGCAGCCTCTGAATTTCATAGGAAGTAAATTTTTATCAAATAATTTATTTATTTATTTATTTCATGATTGTTTCTGTTATACATACACAGGTATCCTCAACCAAAAAATATACTTTTTTTTTTCTTCCACACTTCCCGGTCTTGCATGTCTACTTCTATCATATTTCTTTTCTTCATGTTGTCTTGAATTCCTTTTATCAATGTTGGCTTTAGTCTACCACTTTTTGCTTTTTCAGGAGGTATCCATTTCAATATTTCTTTGTTTAATATATGTAAGTAGGAAATAACACTATGAGGTTTACTTTAACTAAATTTGAGTTGTTTTTTGACTCATCTCATATTTCTTGATTTTTATGCAGACTCGAGTTTCGTCACTGAATTCGTGACATTATTGATGCATCACAACTGCCGTCTTGAAGTTGTTCCTCCTGCAAATTGATTTCTGCGATCTCTGTTGGCTGACCAATGAACTTCCAAATCAATCCCCTCTCATTTTCACCGGGTATTTTAAAATTCATAGTTTTCTTTTTTATTCTTGCATATGTAAACTTTCTCCCAAATTGTGAGTTCCATTGATTTTTCTAACTGTTTAAGTAATTTTGCCTTGGGTTCAATTCTGCGTTTTTCTACAATTGCGCACATGCTTGGTCAGAAAAACACAGAATTGAAACCAAGGCAAAATTACTTAAACAGTTAGAAAAATCAAAGGAACTCACAATTTGGGAGAAAATTTACATGTGCAAGAATAAAAAGAAAACTATGAATTTTGAAATACCAGGTGAAAATGAGAGGGGATTGATTTGGAAGTTCATCGGTCAGCCAACAGAGAGTGCAGAAATCAATTTGCAGGAGGGACAACTGCAAGATGGCAGTTGTGATGCATTGACAATGTCATGAATTCAGTGACGAAACTTAAGTCTGCATACAAATCAAGAAATATGAGGTGAGTAAATAAACAACTCAAACTTCTTTGTTTGTTTCTGTGTCCCTTCTTCAAATAATAAAAGTCATAAAATTATAAGTCAGTTCAACCATACACATGGGGGGTAAAGGTTGAGGAATTTCATAGACTGATCAAAATGACCCCGCAGTCTTTCTAGTGTTAAAGTAACAGATACTCATTTACACAATGTATTAAAAGAGACTACAAACTTTTAATAAATGCTAATTATATTTGCTTGAATTAATATAACTTATAAATTACATATGTTAAATATTACTTAATTTTGATCCAGAACACTAATATACATTCATGTAAAATAGAGCTTGTATTTTTGTAAATAATGAAAGAGAAATTTGAGATTGAAAATAATAGTAATGTTGAATAACAGAAGGCTGTTACGAAGGAAGTAGCCACAGAACAGTTAAGAGCTAGTTACCACTTCAAAGTGATTATGAGGTCGACGGTGAAACAGATCAAGGTAGAGGTACTACAACTTGCACGTATGACACAGGGAAATAGCCGGTGCGGCCATGAATGCTGCCTTCATACCAGTTTTCATCGATTCTATTGATAAGTGTAATAGTCTCACCTTCCTGCAAAAACAATACAATTACATTATTAAATATAAGTAGGAATGAGGTTTATTTTAATTATATTTGAGTTGTATATTTTAACACATCTCATATTCATAGTTAAATATAGGAAATAACATTATGAGTTAATGAATTAATATTGAGGTAAGATGTCTAGACCAAAAATAATATAACATTATGAGGTTCTTAATTTGTAAATTAATGAGTCATTGTTTAACATCTTACCACATATTTTATGTTTCTTCAAACATGGGAACTAGTTTTCGAGAGAAGGATCTCTCTTATTTTCAACTGACATTATGACTACCGGATTTTCGTTGGAATCATTGGAATCTCCATCACTAATGTTGCCATCTGGTGTTGATTTGATGAACTTTGAGATGAGGTCACATTCATCAGGAATCTCAAAATTCATGGATCTAAATTTGTTCTGAATATATATCTTCTCCCAAATTGTCAATTCTAAAGGTTTTTCCAAATGTTTTAAAAATTTGTTCTTCTGAATATATATCTTCTCCCAAATGTTTTAAAACATTTGGAAAAACCTTTAGAATTGACAATTTGGGAGAAGATATATATTCAGAAGAACAAATTTAGATCCATGAATTTCGAGATTCCTGATGAACGTGACCTCATCTCAAAGTTCATCAAATCAACACCAGATGGCAACGTTAGTCATGGAGATTCCAACGAAAATCCGGTAGTCATAATGTCGATTGAAAATGAGAGAGATCCTTCTCTAGAAAACTAGTTCCCGTGTTTGAAGAAACATAAAATATGAGGTAAGATGTTAAAAAAGACTCATTAATTTACATCTCATATTTCTTGATTTTTATGCAGACTAGTTTCATCACTAACTGTGCAACATTCGTGATGCTTTAAAACTATTGTCTTGCAGTTGTCCTTCCTGCAAATTGATTTCTGTGCCCTCTGTTAGCCGACCAATGAACTTCCAAATCAAATTTTTTTCTCTTTCACCGGGAATATAAAAATTCATGGTTTTCTTTTTATTCTTGCAGTTGTAAATTTTCTCCCAAATTGTGAGTTCCTTACATTTTTCAACAGAGGGCACAGAAATCAATTTGCAGGAAGGACAACTGCAAGACAGTTGTAAAGCATCAAGAATGCTTCACAGTTAGCGACGAAACTAGTCTGCATAAAAATCAAGAAATATGAGGTGAGTCAAAATATACAACTCAAATATAAATGTAATTACGTGTTTCTGTAATAAATTACAATAGGAAATAACTCTGTGAGATTCTTCTTAACAAATAAAGTGAATCTGTTCATCTTATTTCATAAATACTTGATGTTTCATTTAACATGTTTCAATATTTAAATTCATCAGAGAACTTTTTTTTTAAACTCACCTCTCATAATGTTTACTTCCCAACATTAATTTCAATCATATTTAAAGAGAAAAATTATACGCTCAGACCGGGACTTGAACCCGGGACCCTTGGTTTTCTAGTCCAAGTGCTCTACCATTTGAGCTACCTGAGCACTTGGACTAGAAAACCAAGGGTCCCAGGTTCAAGTCCCGGTCTGAGCGTATAATTTTTCTCTTTAAATATGATTTATCCATCATTGAGATGTATGAAATTAATAATAAAAACATTGATTAATTTCAATATTTAACTTTCCTATAAAAAAAACACTATGAGGTTTAATTTAAGAATTAAATTAATATTTTTATTACCTCACCTCATATCCTTTAATATTCTAGACTGCAGTTGCAGAGCTATATCTCCATCTTCAGTAGCCTTGTGGCATGCGTTATGTAGTTTCTTGTGAATAAATAGCTTAATTTGATTTGTTAAATAGTCCTAAAGAATGCCACTCTTGATTTCCAAATCCTCTAGATAAATTGGAAGTCACTTGTGGCATTATTTACGACTATTTAACTTATGCCCCAAATGGGAGTCAATGACCAATCATGTTACAATGATTTTTGATTTACAACCAATCACAGTCGTGTTTCGCCTAGAATTTACCAACTAAAGTTTATCATAATAAAGAAAGCACCTCCTTTTTAACATTCTGAATACGTCATAGCATTACTTTGCAGTGACTGACTCACTAAGAAATACGGCTACCAGATAGTATATATAGTGCATGAATGTCAACACATACCGCATGCGGGAGTTAATATAAAAACATTTGTAGCAATTGATTATACTACCAAAAAAAGATACCACTGTTTGCACTTTCTTAAATGTATTTTTTCCCAGAAAAATGTAATTGTCATATTTACATCATAGGACATAAGAAATTAATTAATATACAGTTTGATGTGTTTCATTTTTTCTCCACTAGAGTGCATTCTTACAATATTGCATTCCTTTGGCAATAAATAATATGATCTGGTTGCAGTCATGAACAAAAGAAGCAAATGAAGCATACCAATTGTTTCTCATTTGTTTTCAAACATCGCCATTTACATTAAATATGTAAATATTTTAAAATAACCATAGTTAAATAATGATTTGTGAGTAAACAGCTTAATTTTATTCGTTAAATAGTCCCAACAAATGCCACTCTTAATTTCCAAATTCTCTAGATAAATTGGAAATCACTCATGGCATTACTTATGATAAAGAGCTCACTGTTTCGGAGAAGATCTATATCCAGAAGAATAAAAATTGGATTTTGAATTTCGAAATTCCCGGGGAAAAAGATTTGATTCACAAGTTCTTCAGTTAACCAGAAGATAAGAGTGGGAGTCAATATGCAGGGCCAACAACATAAAAATCAATAGTGTGAACAGGCTGAAGATGGCATGAAAAAATATTGAAACATATCAAATGAAACATCAAGTATTTATGAGGTAAGATGACCAGATTCACCATATTTACAAGTTTATGTACCTTCTTATGCTAAAAAACACATTTAAAAGGTGTAGAAGAAACAGGTAGTCACTTTCTCCCTGAAACCCAACTAACTAACTGGCACTTTTGAACCTCTAGGTTCATGGTCGCACGGACATAAGCCCTCCATATATCCCTATCCTGAGATAATGTTTTTCAACCATTCCCTGTATAATCTACCTCCCTCAAATCATGGTTAATGTTATTCTCCCATCTCATTCTTGGTCTGTCAAGTGGGCATTTTCCTTCTGGTTTTCTTACAAAAATTAATACAATTCATTGTTAAAACCGTTGAGGTGGAGAGTCATAAAATAAAATAAGTTAAAATATACCTTCTTAGGTAAAATCCGTCATCCTCAACTTATAAAATATGTAATCTTTATGCCTGTAGGCCTTTCAGAACATCCGTTCCATTTTCAGCAGTTCACTCTTTGCTACAGCATCCAGTATGATGTTTGATGCTGCTGGTCCTAATGTGGCTTTGTCGTGACGAAAAATCCACATTAGGACCAGCAGCATCAAACATCATACTGGATGCTGTAGCGAAGAGTGAACTGCTGAAAATGGAACGGATGTTCTGAAAGGCCTACAGGCATAAAGATTACATATTTTATAAGTTGAGGACAACGGATTTTACCTAAGAAGGTATATTTTAACTTATTTTATTTTATTCTTACAATAAATTTAACTTATTTTATTTTATTCTTACAATAAGTTTTCATGCCCCTCTTTCATTCGTGCCACAGTCTTGCCCATTGCAGTCTACAAGGCTTAACTCTTTTTTATTATATTTGGTTTCCTATAAGGATCATGTAGCCCACTGTTATGTAGACTTCTCCACTTGCCTGTTTCTCCATGAAACCTAGAAATCTGATTTTAATTATACAACATACATCTTCTTTCTCAGTTTGCAAAAACTTTTGAAGGTAAGTAAACAGTTTCTTTTACTATTTCACATTTCTCATCATTATCATCATCATCATCATCATGGCAGCTGCTGCTTCCGGAAACCAAATGCCATTTCTCTCTGTCCATCCATTAATCTTCCTCCAATCCTATGATATTCATAGCCACTTGTATCCCTTCTATCCAAGTTTTCTTCAGTCTTCCTCTCTTCCTCCTTTCCATTGGGATCCATTCCATAACAATTTTAGGCAATCTTTCCTCTGGCATTCTTTTGACATGGCCATACCACTGTAATCTTTTCTTTTCTATAATGTCTATGATGTCCAGCTCATCTTGTACACCCATTATTTCCCTTATTTCTTTATTTCATATTCTATCCATTCTAGATTTTCTAGCTGATCTTCTTAAAACATCCATTTCTGTACTTAATTTTTTTTTTCATTTCCCTGGTAGGAATTTGCCAAATTTCAGCATTACACGTTAAAATGCCCTGTATTTTGGTTTGATATACTTGTAATTATCTATTTTTTGTAAAATTCTTGCTCCACCAAACAGTGTTTAAAGCATTTATTGCTTGTTTTGTTTGTGCGATTATATTTTTAATTTCCACTGTGTTATTGCCTGAATGATCTAATTTTGTTCCTAAATAAGTGCATTCAATACTAGGTTTTAGTTCTTCTCCATTGTTGAAATTTATATTCTCCTTTTCTTCTCCTATACACAGATATTTAGTTTTCTCAATGTTTATATAAAGTCCCCATTTTTCATATTCTTCTTTTAGTTTTTTTTGCCAAGTATTCTATGTCATCGTGGTCTTGTGCTATTAATACCTGGTTGTCTGATTTCACATTTCTAGAAGATAATATTTCAGATTTCTAGAAGAAAATATTTTCATGGAGAATCTCACCTCAAACTCTCTCTCTCTTTATCTTCGGGTTTTTACAGCTGCTGCCATCTTCCCGTGCCAAACCTCCAAAGCCTATGATCTTGGGCATCTTCAATGTTTAGCCCTCTTGCTTGCATTAATGTCTTCATGTTTTCCTTCCATATTAACTTCGGTCTCCCTCTTTTCCTCCTTCTGGTGGATGCCATTGATATAGTTGCTTTGGCCATCGCTCATCTTCCATTCTTAAAACATGTCCTAACCACTTTAATTCATTCTCCTCAATTCTTCCAATTATGCTTTCTTCTGCTTCCATTATATTTCTAATTTCCTTATTTGTGACATCTTCTAATTTTGACTTTCTGGCACTTCTGCATAAATAATCCATTTCTAGAGCTATTAGTCTATTCTTGTAGTACTTATTGATTGTCCATACCTCACTTCCATACATTGCAACAGATTCCACCAATGTTTTACCAATATATTTTTTTGTGTCTTTCCAAATATGCTTATCCCACCATATGGAATTTAATGATGATATTATTTTGCTACTCAATTCAATTCTATGTTTTATATTCTCTTTGCCTATACTTTCAATGGTATCCATAATTATTCCCAAATATTTAGTTTGTTTCACTTCGTTTATTTGGATTCCTTCCTCCAATATTAAATTTTCTCTTTCATTGCTATTTACTGCCAGATATTCTGTTTTTTGTAAATTACTGCGAGACACCATGATTCATGTGTGTTTTTCAACTTTTTTATCATGAATTCCATATCAAATTTGTCTTGCACTAACACCAATTGATCATAAGCAAATTGTAATGTCAGCAAAAATCTGTTGCCTATTGGGATACCCATACATTTGCAGCTTTGTCACCTCAAACTATATTTTAATAAAAAGTGACTTACCTGGTTTTTACCAGAACCCTTCATTTGACATTTGATGTTTGATTATAAGAAATCCTGAAGATGAAGCATGCTCGTTGAAAGGTCTAGATTTTAATAGTGTGACGTTTTACAACAGAAGCTAATATAGTTGAGGACGACGGTTTTATCAGGTATGAATTTTAAAATTTTAACACAATTTTAACCTCAATGGTGCTCTATCACAAATTTTAAAAGTATATATAATGTGTATTGATTTTTAGTATCATTAATCACCAAATAGCAGAGGATGTAGTGTATCTTCTTGCTTTAAATCATTGCTATGGCAGGAGGTAGAAAGATGGTACTTTATTTAACATCAATCTTTAACTTCTAAGTTCGTTAGCGATGCAATAAAATCTGGCTGTAAAATGGATAACGAATTTTGTTAAGAGGCCTCATTTTCCAGGCCTGAGTTCTTTTATGTGCTTTAAATCTATGAAATATTTGGATGAAGTAGACAAAGCAAATAAAATTATTAATTTTAATAAAACCATGGGAATAATAAATTCATTAATAAAACCTTCGCTAGTCCAGAGAGATACCAGAGTACGAATGTACAAAACCTTAGCAAGACCTGCACTTTGTTACAGCAGTGCAAGACCTGCACTTTGTTACAGCAGTGAGGCATGGACTTTGAGGAAAGGAGAAGAGAGCAGGATATCTTCTAGTGAAATGAGATATACAGCAAGATATACAAAATGGGATCACAAATGCAATGATGATATCTTGAAGGAACTACGTTTAGAGGGGCACGCCGTAGCGTAGTGGTTAAGGCACTGAGCTACAAGCCGGAGGGTCGAGGGTTCAAGTCCCGTTGGGGTCAGGATTTTTAAACTGACCCAAACCCTCTGGCGGCACTATGGCCCTGGGGTCGACTCAGCCTCTAACGGAAATGAGTACCAGACACTTGTTCTGGGGTAAAGACGGCCGTCACGCAGGGCTGACAACCCGGCTGACATAAAAAGTGCCGATTGTCTAGAAAAAGTGCGAGCCTTAACCTCCTACTACCCCAAGGGCCTCTGGGTCTGTTGTGGGTTCACTTTACTTTACTTATTACGTTTAGAACCAGTCATTGAATACATACATAGATACCAGAACAACTGCATGAATCATTTGTGACAATGAATTCAGACAGAGTTCCCAAGGCCATGCTTCTTTATTGTCCAACAGGGAAGAGATCTCTGGGCCTTCCAAGGAAATGCTGGATACAAAATTCATCAGTGAGATCGTAACAGGCCTATAAGCCTAAGACTTGGTTGCATAATAAAGAAGAAATCTACGACACAGGTGACTTCTCATACCTTCCGAAGGAAGTCATGTTCAGAAATTTTACACCCTTAACAATCCATTAACCCCAGTTGAGTATGAACATATAAACTTAGGATCAGAGAGGAACATGGTATCAGGACCAATTAAGTTATAGCAGGAGATTGTCAACACCACAGCATAATCAGCTCCATAAAGGCATTTTTAAACTCTCCAAGGAAAAAAGTAATTGTCTGAGCGATATATAATTGTTGGCTATTCTTTATGACATGTGATGTGACTTTTTTTAATTCCTTCATAAACTCCTGTCAAATTTCATTCTTAGGGTTTCATTTTTTAAAATTATTTCCCACCATTTACAATGATTTTTCATTTTTCTAATAATTATTTCAATATATTTTTCTATAATCAATTGATTTGGTGTTTATTTGATGAAAATTCATTATGTTTAGTGATTAAATAAAATAAAACTGTTAAAAGTTTTTATATGATTTTCATATTTATTTTAATACAAATTCGTTACAGCTGTTTCTGTATTATGTACTTTCTTCAGTATTTGTATGAAGATAGTACAAAGTACAGAAACAGCTGTAACAAATTTGTATTAAAATAAATATGAAAATCATATAAAACTTTAACAGTTTTATTTTATTTAATCACTAAATATTTTTCTATGATATTTAACTATATACGTAGCATGAAGACATGGCAGCCAGATTTTAACAAATATTCTAAGTAAAATCAAAATCATGTTCTAGTGCAGCCAACATTGAGTAGGGACTAATTAACAGTACACATATATATAAAGAGAAAAATTTTCATCCACACTGAGACTCAAACCTGGGATCTTTGGCTTTCTAGGCCAATGCTCTACGAACTGAGCTACCATGGTGAGTTCCAATCTAGATGCAAATTTCTCTCATATATATTGTAATTCCCAGCACCAAATGCTATGAAGCCTTTGCTTCTCTTTTTGCAAATGGTGGCTTCTTTATTAAGAAGACATTTATTAGGAATTTAAACACTACACCAGTAGGGCTTCTATTGATGTTTTTACTTTAGAATTTACCATTTATTTTTGGGCATTGCATTCTTTCACAGGTTAGAGTGATAAATTGCATTAGGTTAGCTTTTAGGGTGGTCTTTCACAGGATAGAGTACTTAAATTGTGTTAGGTTAGCTTTTAGGTTCATTAAATATCATGTACCGTACAGGCCACATGGCCAAAAATGAATTTGTTCATGATGATGATGATAAATATCATGTATATGTTGGCTGCATCCTGTGATTCCATAATGTAAACCGCTTTGCATTTTATGGCGCATGTGCATGGTGTATGCTTGGAACTTACAACAATTTTTTGCGTCACATGTTGTAAAGTATCCCCTAATTGTGTTTCATAAGATTAATCACAGACATGACATAGATTGAGATTTATCTTTGAACTTACCTTAAAACCAAGCTCACCAGGATTTTCAGGCTCAAAATCGTAAAGGGCTGTGCAGGATGGACCTTTTGTCATAGGGGTCCTGGCAGGAGATCTCATCGGTGATGGTAACGGAGATGCTATATCAAAATAAAAAAAAATGATTTTCAGTTTTTAATTCATTGTTATATTAGTCTGGAAACAAACTTGGTTTTCAATTCATATTTATTACTTTTTTTTTCAAGTGCGACAGGCCTAGAAGGCCCTTGGCCTACCAGCCGGCTGCTGGCCTCACTTCTACGTGTTAATTACAGAGGTAGACGATCATAAGCCAGCGTAGGGGTGACATGTGGTTAGCATGTCGGGTCCCCCAGCCATTAAAGCTGGTCTTCACAACCTGGAGTCGCCACCCAAATGCCTCCCGATGCTGGGTGGGCACTGGTCCCGTACTGGCCAAAATTCCATGAGGAAATTTCTTCCCCCATGGGGACCCGAACCAGCACAAGTCCCGTAGCTCTGCATCAAGTCTTCTTGCCTTAACCACTCGGCTACAGCACGGGACTACTATAATTTTTAGGTTACCTCATAATTGAGACTCACATTCATATTAAAAAGAACCTCATGTTACCTCCTATTGAAATTTATTACAAATATCATAATCAGTTATTTATAATTATTGTTTTCACATAATATATATTTTAAAAAATTTAAGTAAAATTATTTGATGCTAACAAAAGTATCAATATTATTGAAATAGTTAGTGGGATATGTAAAATACAAAAATAAATACAATGTATTTTTTTTAATGTGTGGTTATTCAATAAGATTCTAATTACATTTAATTCTAGAAATGAAGATCACAGAAAAAGAATGAGCTAAATCCATTTTTTATTAATATTAAATTATTAATACCTCATATTGTTCCTTCATACCAAGTTTAAGCTAAGTCCATGTTTAATGAACATTGAAAGTAATGATTTCTGTACACTAATCTTCTTATCATGCTTGTTTATAGATGCTTTAACATCTAAGACTATGTTGCATCTACTTTTTATAAAAATAACAGAACTTAAACCTAAGAATGTTCATGATAAGTGTGGCTTCACGATGAAATAAAAAAAAAGTAAAGTGATCCCACAACAGGCCCGGAGGCCCTTGGGGTAGTGGGAGGTTAAGGCTCCCATTTTTTCTAGACAATCGGCACTTAGTCAGCCGGGTTGTCAGCCCTGCGTGACGGCCGCCTTTACCCCCAGAACATGCGTCTGGTACTCATTTTCGTTAGAGGCTGAGTCGACCCCAGGGCCATAGTGCCGCCAGAGGGTTTGGGTCAGTTTAAAAATCCTGATCCCAACGAGACTTGAACCCTCGACCCTCCAGCTTGTAGCTCAGTGCCTTAACCATTACGCTACGGCGTGCCCCCGCTGAAATAAAGCATGGGGTAATAAAATTCTAATGCAGCATTTGCAATCATGACTGAGGAAAATAGAAAAAAACATTAGGTTATGAAGATTTTGAAGAAGATTTCGGGCTGTTGTCGTGGTCTAGAGGCTTTGAGGATGCCAGATGCAGTCTCTGGCGAAACGTCGGGGAACTTCAAGCCTCTAGACAACGGTCAACAGCACTGAAATCTTCTTCATAATAACTCCAGCCATGAAAGCCTAAGTCAATATATTAATCAGGTTGGTTGACACAGGGGTATGAATCTGGGACTTCCCAAATACAAGTCTCAATAATAACAAACATCAAAAATAGTGGGTAGCTTTAAAACACAAACTTGACAATCAAACAGTCAGAATGACATTCTCAAATCTTAATATTTATGTCATCATCTTCATCTTCTGTACATGTATAAGGGTCGCATGTTTGGACGCATTAGACAGTAAAATGCCTTCTTTGCTGAGCAAGTTGTACGCTAATACGATTTTGCTTACTCAGAAATCTGTTCATGCGATAATAATTGGTTAAATTTGTAAGCTACCTGCGGAGGTAGCTTAAATGAGCAACTCAAATTAAAATCCCGAAGGGAACCGATGGTAATCGATGTACTTTGCTGCTTTATCCAACATTTATCCAAGATGTCGGACCTTTAAGACTTCGATCATGTTTTCGGTATACACGGAGAAGAGGAATTTGATAGAGTCTACCAAAGAATTCAACTGAAAGAACAGGAGAATCGGCGTAATATTGCGTGTCGCAGACGTGTTTGTATACGGTATTATTTGCGGGATGCAAGCATAAATGCATTCCTCTATAGCAGACGAAAATAACGGAAGTGGTTTTATCGCTGAGAATTCTGGGTAATTCGTTGCCAATATTACGAAAACGTCGACTCTCGTGCATGACCGATAAGTCGGCCGTTAATTCGTTCTCAGCAATTGCTCACGGTGAATCAGCTCACTAGTGATTGGAAGTAATTTGAGTAGAGAGTAATGTTCTAACATACGACCCTAAGACTTGATGGCCCGTTGCAATCTCAAGACTCAATTTTCAATCCATCTCTTCCTTGGATGACCCAAAGATCTCTTTCCATGTGGGTAATAGTGAAGCGTGGCTATTGGGAAACTATTTTTGGACGTACTTTGTACAGGAGTTTTCAAATTGTATCTGTACTTAATAAATAAGTTGAATTTGCCGCCATCTTACCTCATATTGGTTGTTTCTTGTAAGACATGTTTCAGAACATCTTTGCTCTATCGTCAGCTTGTACAGACTGATGATCTATAAGTTGTTGGCCCTGGATGTTGATTCCTGCTCCCTCATTTTGTACTCCAAAGAACTTGCATATTTAGGGCCGCATGCAAATACATTAGTCTCTACTCAAATTACTTCCAATCACTGGTGAGCTGACTTTCCATGAGCAAGTGCAAAGATCGAATTAGCTACTCACTAACTGGTCATGCATGAAAGTCGTCATTTTTGTAATATTGGCAACAAATTACCCAGAATTCTCAGCGATAAAACCACTTCTGTTATATTCGTCTGCTAGAGGAAAGCATTTACGCTTGCGTCCCGCAAATAATACCGTATACAACAACGTCCGCATCACGCAATATTACACCGAATCTCCTGTTCTTCCAGTTGAATTCTGTGGTAGACTCTATCAAATTCCTCTTCTCCGCGTATATCGAAAACAAGATCGAAGTCTTCAAGGTCCGACATCTTGGATAAAGCAGAAAGGTTTCAAAGTACATCGGTTATCATCGGTTCCCATTGGGATTCTCACGATTCATTTCTCTCCTAAGTCACCTCGCCAGGTAGCTTAGGAATTTCAACAATTATTATCGCATGAACAGATTTTTGAGTATGCAAAAACGTATTTGGATACAACTTTCTCAGCAGAGTACAGGCAGAGAACGACTTTTACGGTCTAATGCGTTCATAGATTCGAACCTAAATCTCTTCCCCCAAGAATTTCAAAATTCATGATTTTCTCCTTGTTCTTCTGGATGTTGATTATTTCCCATATGGTGAAACCATTTGTGTTTTCTGTTTTAATAATGTAGTGTTTACATATATTTTATGTTTTTCTGACCAAATGTGAGCAGCTACTGCAGATTTTTCAACATTTTTTTACATTTCTTAAGTGTTCCTCTGTTCTATTGGTTAAATTTCCCCTTGATTTCCTTATGTATATCTTATCACAATCAGCACACTTTATTTGGTATATTCCTGATTTTTTGCCATCATCAATCTTTTAATTTTTGTTGGTTTTTATTACTTTATTTAAGCTGTAATTCTATTGTATTCTCATAATGTATTGGTACTTGTTCATAAAATGGATAACTATTCTAACTGAAGTTCTAGCAGGACACCTTCATTTCTTTTGAGATCCCATCAGGAGTAATCTTTTGTTGATCTCATGAACTTCATCTCACTGGCTATGATGTGATGGATGTCCTTATTTCTCATTGTCCTTGACTCACTCCCATAACATAGTATTAGTCTTGCTAATGTTTTATATAGGCATATTCTTGTGTTCATATATAGTTGGGAATTTTTACATTATGAGGCTTTCTTAATAAAAATTGAATGAATCATGAATTCTTCTTACCTCATACATCTATGTTTTTTAACATAGAACTGCAGTATCAGGAAACATAATTCTCATACATCTATGTCACAACAACAGCTGACGATGGGATTATGTTTCCTGATACTGCAGTTCTGTGTTAAAAAACATAGATGTATGAGGTAAGAAAAATTCACAATTCATTCAATTTTTATATTCTTGTGTGCTTTTGTACTGTGGAAGGTTTTCAACATCATCATATTCACTTCAAAGTATAGGCGTTAAAATGCCTGTTCCATCTTCAAGTACTTTCCAGCCATCTTCTTCTGGGTCCACCCACTGATCTATTTCCACTAAATTTCATCATCATCCATGCAATAATTAGGTCATGTGGTTTGTTACAGTATCAAAGATGAATTTTCGATCAAGCACTTTTTCAGACGTCCCAGTGATCTTTTGCCTTGAGGATAACAACGAAGCATAGCTTTTGGAATGTTTTGAAATGACATTTGTTGAAAATGAGCTTTCCAATTGTTCTGGTAGTTTTGTATATGATGGAGAATAGATTCTACACCCAACTCTTCCATAATTTCCTTATTTTTCCATTAAATTTATAAGTCAATATTTAGGTAAAATTTTATTACTCACCTCATATTTTTCTTCTTTTTTTAATTTAAACTAGTTTCGGAACTTTACATATCAGTTCCATCATCAGTATCCCTGCGACCATTGTTCTGTCATCTTGAAGAGCTGTCTTTTGCACTCAATATTTGTTTAATTTATCTTGGAGTTGGCATTCTTTCTTCATTTTTTATGTGATCTAGTTTTGTACATGCTTTAAGAATTTCATTTCTGAAGCCTATATCTTGCTTTTTTGTTCTCTTGTTGTTGTCCACATTTCACTTCAATTAGGATATGACAGGCACAGCCATAATAAAAAAAAATAATTTTGTTTCTCTTCTAATTTTATTTTTTTATGGAAGGTTTCATAATTTTGCTGATTATTCCCATTGTTTTATCATACTTGCAGATTTTATCAGTGATATCTAATTCATCAAAATAAGACAACTTGTACCCTAGATAAGAAAGATCATTTAATCTTCCTTGGATAGGAGAACTTCTCTAGCCCTTGCAACCTACGTTTGTTATATCTAAATTTTATTCCATCTTCATTGTGAGCCTAATGTTTAATGTCAAATGATTCAGTATTAAATAAGTAAATATAAATTATATAGGGTAAGTCTAAATTCCCCTTACAGAGTTTGAGGACTTATAGAGGGGACCAAGGCAATTAAATTTAACATAAGAACCCATGTCTGGAAATGTACCATTTTCCGTTACACACAAAATACCACTACAACACATGTTGCTCTCTCAGACTCCTGCTGCCTGTCATTTGGAACCACTTACAAGAAGGGCTCGACATGATAACCACCGACTTCAATACATATGCGATACCTTCATAACAAGTTCTCGTAAACACGATCACCAATCCCTGGTCCTCCAACATCCATCACAGCCATAACTCATGCTAGTAGGTCTTCCTCAGATTCTACAGGGTATCGTAAATTAATGTTTTCTTGTGACCTCACAGGTAGTAGTCTAGCGGGGTGAAGTTGGGAGAACGTGCAGGCCAAGCAATTGGACCTGCCATTGCACCGAGCTTTGCCATACAATAACATCATGTCTGCATTTTCTGCAAATGTGTATAACAGCAACACAGTACAAATTAAGTATGTATATCTTGTATTCTGCTGTGTACCGCCGTGAAGGATTACTATTGTACTGTGCAGGTACAAATGTCTCTGGGTGGATCACAAACTCAACTGAATAGCATGTAAACAAACTTGCATTGGACATGAAACATCAGGTGAGTGGGGAACGACATATGGGCTACCCTAGTCAAGACTATCCTAGTGAGTGGTGCCAAAAAAGCATGTGAGGTGATTTTGTGTAGCAGAAAATCAGTATGTTTCCGGAGACAAGTTCCTATTAATAGTGAGTGGAGAACATATTTTTATCGACTCACCTCATATAAATTTTTTTTATACCCACGGTTTCAGACAATATCATGTCCCTCTTCAGTCATGGCTTCCACTGATGAAATTCTGTGATTGTTGATTTCTCTAATGACATCACCTCTTGTGCTGCCATCTTTCGTTGGGATTATAAACTTTGTAATTAAATTTTTATCCACCGGAATATCGAACTTCATAGATTGATATTTATTCTTCTGAATGAATATCATTTCCCAATGTCATTAGAGAAATCAACAATCACAGAATTTCATCAGTGGAAGCCATGACTGAAGAGGGACATGATATTGTCTGAAACCGTCGGTATCAAAAAAATTTGAAATTATATGAGGTGGGTCGATAAAAATAAGTTCTCCACTCACTATTAATGATATAACCTCATAATGTTTACTTCCCAATATTAATTTAAATATAACAAGTTCCTATGCTAAATTTAATTGTCTTGGTCCCTACTACAAGTCCTCAAACTCTATAAGGGGAATTTAGACTCACCCTGCATTTGCAAAAGATGAAATCTTCAAATTTGGAGGAAAAAATAATGGACTTAGCTTCCTTTCTTTTTTCCTTAAGCCGTTCAAATAATGATAAAATAAAAAAAATAAGTTTATCATTATTATTTTGAAAAGAAAAATTAACACCTGAATCAGG
Source organism: Diploptera punctata (assembly GCA_030220185.1). Lineage (NCBI taxonomy): Eukaryota > Metazoa > Arthropoda > Insecta > Blattodea > Blaberidae > Diploptera > Diploptera punctata. The sequence continues at coordinate 3,257,225 of JASPKZ010008362.1, read as the reverse complement.
ATTTAAACCTGAAACCTCTAGCTCTGTACACTTGTGTGCAATCCATTACACTATTTTAGGCTTCCAAAGCAAATGTTAATTCTTCTTCCTCATATACAATTCTCGTTATCATCAGAAGCAGGATAGCTGTCAATACCAGTACCATCTGGCATCTTCTAATTCAAGAAAACATTTTTAATGAGAATTTACACAACTTTATAGCAGTTACAGAACATATTTTGATGTATTAAATTTAATTTTAACATTCGCAATGTTGGACAATTATTATGTTGAAAAGAAAAATTAGCACCTGAATAGGGATTTGAACCCAAAATATCTATCTCTGTACGTTAGTGTGCGAACCATTACAATATTTCAGGCTTATTTCCTTATTGATAAATTTTACAAATTTAAGTTATCTAAAATATTTTTTTTTATTTATAGTTGCTTTAATATCTTTATATTGAATCTAGAATCTTTATGTATATCCAGCAGATTATAAAATTAAAATGAGTCATACATCATCTCATCTCATACATTCCATGTTCTTCACAGAACAGTGTCATGGTTTCAGAAACAGTCATTCCTATTATATTTGAAGAGAACATTTTTTGCCTAGACTGAGACTCGAACCCGGGACCTTTGGCTTTCTGGGCCAAATGCTCTACCAACTGAGCTACTGAGGCAAGTTGTGATCTAAATGCAAATTTTTCTCTTATATACATTGTAATTCTCTCGCGCCAAATGCTTTGAAACCTTTGCTTCTATCTTTGCAAATGGCAGCTTCTTAGTTAAGAAGACATTTATTGGGAATTTAACACTACTTTATAAAGCCAGTAGACTTCCACTGATGTTTTTATTATCAATTTAACACTTCTCACTGAAGGATAAATTATATTTGAAGAGAAAAATTACAATGTATATAAGAGAAAAATTTGCGTCTAGATCGCAACTCGCCTCGGTAGCTCAGTTGATAGAGCATTTAGCTCAGAAAGCCAAAGGTCCCGGGTTCAAGTCTCAGTCTAGGCAAAAATTTTTCTCTTCAAATATAATTTATCCTTCAGTGAGAAGTGTTAAATTAATAATAAATACATCAAGTCATTCCTATCTTCAGTAATTTTTTCAACCGTTGAATTTTTGCAAATATTTAACAGTAGAAAAAATGGCTGAAGATAGGAAACTCTGGTCCTGAGCTGTGTAGAACACGGAGTGTATGAAGTGAGATGATGTACGATTCATTTTAATTTGATTAATTTGAAAGACTCACAATGTTAATTCCCTTCATAAGTTTTATGAAATATGCAGTGTGTTTTGTATTTACTGAAGATATTTACTTATTTCATTTTAATGATGTGAAATAGTGTTTGTGATGAAATGAGTTATAGTAATGGTACACACAAAATACTACAGTGCAATCAGTATAGCACTGAACGGCAGACGCGGGGTTTGTGCTGTGCGATGACGAAGGCTTACACGTGCAGGCACGGGACTTGAAATGTGCACTGACTCAGCCGTTTACGAGTACATCCCTTGCATTCACATCGCAGTCAGATTGTATGCTTCGAATGGATAACGTGCTTGCTCGCTTTTCCTTGTGAACTGAATGACGTGTGCATAAGTATAAATTGAATGGCATGTGATGAGTGTAAATTGTGTAATGACTAATCATTTTTCTACTGAACAACGTGTATTTATTTATAATCAATATTTGTTAACTCAGTCTGCTAGTCAAGTACGAAGACTAATTGAAACACGATTCCCGGGTGTAAAAATTCCATTGCGTTCAACAGTCCATAATCTCGATGTTTTTATTATTAATTTCATACATCTCAATGATGGATAAATCATATTTGAAGAGAAAAATTATACGCTCAGACCAGGACTTGAACCCGGGACCCTTGGTTCTCTAGACCAAGTGCTCTACCAACTGAGCTACCTGAGCAAGTACCGATCTAAATGCAAATTTTTTTCTATATACATTGTAATTCCCGCCCACCAAATACTATGAAGCCTTTGTTTCTATCTTTGCAAAAGGGGCTCCTTAATTAAGAAGACATATTTGGGAATTATACATTACATTATAAATGCCAGTACAACTTTTTTTGATGTTTTTAGGTAGCTCAGGTGGTAGAGCACTTGGTCTAGAGAACCAAGGGTCCGGTTCAAGTCCCGGTCTGAGCGTATAATTTTTCTCTTCAAATATGATTTAGTCCATAATCTGTACAACAAATTTCATGCAATGGAAATTGTCGAGACTAAAAAGCCACACAAGCCAATAGTGTTCACACAAAAGAAACAATATGACATGTTATTGATTGGAACAGTCTCCTAGAAAATCACTTAGGCGCCTTTCGTAACAAGTAGGAATTATTAAGGGTATGTACAAAAAAATACTTTTGTTAAAGTTGCATCCATATAAAATAATCAAGACACATGCTCTTCAACCGGGTAACCTTGTTCCAGCACCTGCGTCAATAAAATTGGTAAGTACAATAATTTGTAAAATAGTTACGAAAATGTGTGTTGTTGTATCACCGTGATCCTACGCTGTCTATTATCCCGCCGCGAGTGCATCAGCAGTGTACAATTAAATCCCCGCGTTTGTTGTCCAATACTATACTGATCACACTGTATTTGTGATCTTGTAAGAAGTTAATAAGGTTAATAAAATATTGAAAATCACCAATCACCATAAGAAAAAAAAATTACAAACAACTAAAGGAACATTTCACTGCCCACCAAGCATAGACATGGTTATAACAACCAAACCATGCAAGATCACACAGAAACGATAAAAGAAGTTTCTCTCATAAAAGTTAATTCTCTGGAATGGGTTGTGTATGTTACACTCACAAGTTAAAATCCAGGCATATTCAGATCTGGCTAGGCAAATCACAATTTTGCATATTCTAACCCTCTGATAGTGGACAAACAAACATCACATCAGAAACATCAAAAACATTATTTTGTCTCTATTTTCTTGGATGTAAATTTTTTCCCCCATACTGTGAGTTCTAGAAAAAAAACAACAGAACTTACAATGTAGGAAATTTTTTTTAATGTCCCAGGTTGTCCTTTTGGACATTTCTGGTGTTCTCTCCTGGCATTGGCATAATTGTAATCCACTTCTGAGATTGGGGCGCCTGGAAGGAAGGGTTACGTTGCCCCGATGATATGATGGGTGATGATGATGATGATAGTGCTATGCCAGGAGAGTCCTTAACCCTAAGCTTAATCTAAGATGAATACGAATGATGATGATGATTGCGATGGCCATATGATGTTCAGGGCACTTAAAGTTTCCTGACATTTGTCTTACAGGTGAGAAAAAACCCCAATAAAAACCTCACCCAGGAAATTGTCCCAACCGGGGATCAAACCCGGGCCTGCTGTGTGACAAGGCAGCATGCTACCTCGAGACCACAGTAATGGAAAAATCGACATCCAGAAAAATAATTAAATTATTATTATGATCTTGTAGACATTTTCCAGGCTGTTGGCCATGAGGTTAAAATTTCCCAATGTTTTGCCAGAGACTGCATCCAGCATCCTCAAGGGCAGGCTTGAGACTGACTTAATAAATAATGTGAATCTGGAGTCATCTTATCTCATAACTTATGTTCTATTCGAACAAGTTTTGATATACCATATATACCATCATCAGCTTTTCAATTTTATATTGTCAGAGCTGGAGTTAGCTCCCACTCCATTCTTTGGTTAACTGAAGAACTTATAAATCAAAACATTTTCTCCGGAAATTTCTAAATTCATAATCCTGTTTTTGTTCTTCTGTATGTAAGAAAAATCTACATACAGAATAACAAAACTAGGATTATGAATTTTGAAATTCCTGGGAAAAAGATTTAATTTACAAGTTCTTCGGTAAGCCAAAAGATGGAGTGGGAACTGAAATCAAGGGCCAACAATGTAAAATTCAACAGTCTGGAAAAGCTGACGATGGTATACATGGTTTACTGAAACATGTTCAAATAGAACACAACAAGTTATGAGGTCATATGACTCCAGTTTCACCTTATTTATTAAGAATAACTTCATAATGTAACTTATTAATGTAATTTATTAATTGAGATTGACTATTTCGAAGAATGCTGCCTTATTTATACTGTTTCCCGCAGTGCATTCTCTGCTCAGACCAGTCTGTCATAAGTTGCATCTGCCTTCTAATTGACAGGCAGTTGAAGAAATAGTCAGTCTCAAGCTTATCCTTGAGGATGCCAGACATAGTCTCTGGCGAAACATCAGGAAGTTTTAAGTGTCACGGCCAAAAGCCCAGAAAATGTCTAAAAGATCATAATACGAACTCTGGCCTTAAAAGTCTAAGTCAAAGACTTTAGTAGTTTCTGGAGAAAAGGATTTAACTGTGAGGTCCATCTGACTACACCAGAGGGAGAGAATATGCAAGGCGTATGACTGATAAAAGTGAATATGTTCACCGAAACATGTTCCAAGGGACAAAACAAAATAAGAGGTGAGGCTTATATTTCCAATTTCATATCTGGATAAACTGCCTCATAATGTTATAATGTTACTTTCTATCAGTTTTGAAAAATCACAACATAACCACTACTTATAATAAATCTATATTAAAAAGACTATTATACACATTTGCCTACAGAGATGAGTTAGGTAAATACATATATTTTTTTTTCAAATCCCCAGGTTTGTCTTTCGACATTCCTGGTTTCTCTCCTGGCTTGGCGTACTTGTAACCCACTTCTGGGGTTGGGGCGCCTGGAAGGTGGGGGTTACGTTGCCCCGATGATATGATGGGTGATGATGATGATAATGGTGTGCCAGGAAAGTCCCTAATCCTAAGCTTAACCTACAATGAATATGAATGATGATGATTACAATGGCCATATGATTTCGGGGACCGTTTGGGCCTTGAAGTTTTCCTGACATTTGTCTTACAGGTGAGGAAAAACCCCGATAAAAACCTCACCCAGAAAAACTGTCCCAACCGGGGATCAAACCCGGGCCTGCTGCGTGACAAGGCAGCACGCTACCCCGAGACCACAGCGGTGGACATGAGGTAAATATTGAAACAAAATTCAAAGAGAAGTTACAAGTAAATATGAAAAGTGTGTTTCTAATGCACCCACCACACTTTTCGTGCTTTGGGTTCTGCGCTGGGCAGATAGATGGTATTAATGTGGTTTATTTTCAATTCATGCACCATCAGCAGACCACTTTACATAGAGGATGTATTCTTGTACTGTGTACAGAGAGAAGTGTAGAATGACTGCATGTTTATGTAATAATTAAATGAATCGTGATTTTTTCTTACCTCATACATCTATGTTTCTTTAAACACAGCACTGCAGTATCGGCGACACTTTGTCGTCATCGTCAGCTGTTTTCACGACTGTCAATTTTTTCTCCTTTTTGCCAGTAATTATCTAGACTGCCATCTGGTGTTCTTTTTAAGGAATTCCTCTTCAAACTGCCATCTGGTGTTATTTTGAATGAATCATTTCCTAAACTGCTATCTGTTGTATTTTTGAAGAACTTTGTAATCAAGCTTGGTTCTTCCGGAATCTCAAAGTTCATAATTCTAGTATGTTTTTTTTTAATATATATTTTTTATTAGAGCATCATAGGATTGAAAAAGAAGCAAAACTTTTAAAACATCTATCTAAACCTTTGGATTTAACAGTTTGGGAAAAAATATATATTCAAAAAAACCATACTAGAATTATGAACTTTGAGATTCCGGAAGAACCAAGCTTGATTACAAAGTTCTTCAAAAATACAACAGATAGCAGTTTAGGAAATGATTCATTCAAAATAACACCAGATGGCAGTTTGAAGAGGAATTCCTTAAAAAGAACACCAGATGGCAGTCTAGATAATTACTGGCAAAAAGGAGAAAAAATTGACAGTCGTGAAAACAGCTGACGATGACGACAAAGTGTCGCCGATACTGCAGTGCTGTGTTTAAAGAAACATAGATGTATGAGGTAAGAAAAAATCACGATTCATTTAATTAGTATTAATTGAACCTCATAATGTTAAAAATTCCCAAATTTAATATATAAGCATGTTTATGTATTTATGTTGTATAAAGAGTGTTGTACAAGAGATGATGATGATAATGATAAAGGTAAGGGAGCAGATGAAACCCAGTGCTGGCACATAGCCTACTCCTGTTAAAGAGCACCAAGGGGGCTGCCAGGCTTAATACCCCATCCAATGGACGTATCATTTTCAACAGAACCACATATGTAATGTGGAGGGATTTCCAATTTAATGTAGAAATCTAGTGCACAATCTAGCAATTAAAAATTGTACACCACCATCCCACTTGGGACAAGTTTGAAAATTTTACAATTAAATTAATTTAATTTAATTAATCTTACAATTAATATTTTCAACCTCGCTGGGTATCAAATCCAGGCTCGCTAGTCAGGAAGCAGGCATGCTACCACCTGTACCAGCAGACTAAGTATGAAATATTAACATTGGAAAAATGTTACTCATTTTATCATTTTACACTTTTTGTTTTTAAATTCTATTAATTTTGTCATTGTAGTATCAATGGTCAGACTATGTTAGTTTAAACATAGCAACTAACTAGAAGAAAAGGCTCATATAACTATTTACAGTGGCATAACAGCCCAATGTTGGGCCTTAGGCTCTCCTTTGTTAGGAGTTACTATACCATGTTAATTTAGTTACTCTTATTCCCTTGCAGATGACATGAATGGTCCAATCCAATCAGACATCTGGTATGCAACTAAGGTATTACTAGGATGATGAAGGTCGATACATTTTACTTAGAGGCACTTTATTCAGGCTTAAGGTTCTTTTACAAGCCTAAAAATCTTCAAACTCAGGACCCACGACTTAAAGTTTCTCCTGAAGGACATTTCTATGCTAAAAAATCCATTGATCAGGCTGGGTTTGAACCTGTGACCCCTGGGACCAGAGGCAATGAATATAACCACAAGTTCACCACAGCCAATAAGAAAAGGCTCAGGCAGTCAGAAAATAATATTCAAAGTACCAACTATGATGTGAGAGAAATGAAATGAACCTAACCTAATGGAATTTAGATGTTGTTATAGAAAACCTTTGCTGTTATTGAGAATTTTCTAACCACTATTAGGTAAATCAAGATTTCTATTGGTTAATCTTGATGAACCATCATTTTAACATTATAATCCTAGCAAATATGGATTTGCCTACACAAATTGTGAAGTGCCATTTATTCACTTGTGCAAGTGACATCTACACATCAGTCCTTAGTTAAACTTCCTGAAAATTATTATTTATTTATCAAAATGGAGAAGAATATAATGATAACTGAAATATTGCAGACGCTTGCACCGTGGCTGTATGGACTAAGGTATCATGTCTTGTTGCAAAGTTTCAGAGCAAAGGTGCTCATGTCCAATTGAAGGAAGGAATTATTTAATGAAATTTCAGATAATATATGGGAATGTGCCCACCCAGAAACATGAGGAATTTGGGTAGCTTTGATAAGAAACTTCAATTCCTATACTCAGTTACCTGGCGTCAAGATTTGAGAAATTATCTTCTTATCACAATATTGAAACTAGGTCATAAGACAACAGTCTGCTAACAATCCCTCTCCACAGCACTTCCTCTTATTCTACTTCTTTCACAGTAGCTTCTGCCTGCTCCTGGAATTCCCTCCCTCAAGATATCAGGGGTTGCTGCACACTTGACACTTTTAAGTCACGCTTATGCAATTACTTGTTAAATAATTATTTTTTTCTCGAGAACTAAATTAATTCTATGTCATTAATAGCATTTTTCTCATTTTTCTATCTTGTACATTTTATATTTCATTTGTTAAATCTAGAATAAATCAAAATATATTGTAAATAATGATTGTATTGTAGATATAACATGATAATTTTGTTTATTGTAATTTAGATGTAAGAGTAATTTTTGTATTTTTTAATCTGGTTTAGTGGCTTTAACTCTGCCAGGTAAAATAAAGCTATTATTATTGTTATTATTATTATATAATTGGCCATGGTGGACTAGTGGTTATGCTCCTTGCCTCTGGTACTGAGGGTCGCAGGTTCAAACCCAGCCAGGGTCAATGGAGTTTTTAGGATGGAAAAATCCAAGGAGCAAGTCCTCCGGGAGGGACTTTAAGCCATGGGTCCTGGTCTGAAGATTTTCAGGCTTGTAAAAGATCCTTAAGCCTGAATAAAAAGGCCTCTAAGCAAAATTTACCAAATTTTCCCGTCCTAGTACTACCTTGGTTTCCTAGATGTCAGTATGAGGCAGAACACTAACTACGGACCACTCCAATGACATCTATACGAAAATAAATGTAACTAAATTAGTATGGTTAAATTTCTTCCTTGTAGGGGGAGAGCACCTAAATCTCATAGAGGGAAACAAGGGCTTACAAGAAGATTATTATTATATTGAAAAAAAAAACAGTTATAATGGCTCATAAAAATATGTATTTCTCATTTGATTAGTTTTGAATGCTATTGTTGCCCCTGTCATCAATTATATTCCAAATATCTGATATTGAGTAATTAACAGTATTCCTCCAGCATTCATTGGGTTGAATGAACTCAAGATCAAATCTTGCTCCCCGAAAACTTTAATATTTGTGGATCTACAATTGTTCTTCTGAAAGTATATTATCTTTTCCAAATTGTTAGTTCCTTTCTCTTTCCTTCCCCTTTGGCTACACATCTCTTTAAGTCTAGCCTTAGCTGTCTCTTTGGGATTTCTTGACCAATTTAATTTTAGTTATGCTTTTTTTATATTTTAATAAATAAATTTGGGAATGTTAACATTATGAGATTTTCTTAGTAAGAATCAAATGAATCATGGATTCTTCTTACTTCATACATCTATGTTTTTTTTAACACAGCTGTGTTAAAAAAACATAGATTATGAGATAAGAAGAATTCACGAATAATTTGATTCTTATTAGTTATGCTTATTTAGCTACAGATATCATGAATGACATGTGGTCATCATGTTGTCTCAGTTATTACTTTTTTTTTCTTTTCATGTATAGTAAATTCAAGCTGTTATTCATTTGTGTATATATTCTTTTATTAGTTTTAATTTTTATTGCCTTTAATTTTATTATATTATATAATATACAATATATTTATTATTGTTCTGCCGTAGCGTAGTGGTTAAGGCACTGAGCTACAAGCCGGAGGGTTGAGGGTTCAAGTCCCGTTGGGGTCAGGATTTTTAAACTGACCCAAACCCTCTGGCGGCACTATGGCCCTGGGGTCGACTCAGCCTCTAACGGAAATGAGTACCAGACGCTTGTTCTGGGAGTAAAGGCAGCCGACACGCAGGGCTGACAACCCGGCTGACATAAAGTGCCGATTGTCTAGAAAAAGTGGGAGCCTTAACCTCCTACTACTCCAAGGGCCTCCGGGCCTGTTGTGGGATCACTTTTTATTATTGTTCAGTTTGGCCAGATAATTGTTTAGCATGAAATTTTATTGTGATTTTTGTATTTGAATGTAACATATGTTTGTCCTGGTGAGTGGAAGAGAAGACCACATGGCCTTAACTCCACCAGGCTAACATAAATAAATAAAAATAAATACTTTCTAATATATCTAAGTCATATTTTGTACAATTATGTAATTTTTTTTCAGTAAATCATAAATTTCCAAAACACATGTGCTGCAGAGGGATTTTCAATTTAATACAGGAATCTTGTGCACAATCTAGTGATTAAAAGTTGTATACTGCCATCCCTCCTTGCCCCAAGATTGAAAATTAAAATTTGGACCCCACCGGGTGTCGAACCAACTGTGGTTGCATAGATCATAACTAGTGGTCCATTCTAACATGACAGTGCATTATTTCCCTAACAAAAGTTAAAATTTCTTCCCCCATGGGGACTCAAACCAGGACATCCTTGTAGCTCTGAAACAAGCATGATATCATAGATCACTTGGCCACGGTGAAAAACTGATTGATTAATTAGTTAGTATTTTTATTTAACATCTCAGGTCGTTACTATCACATGCAATTCTTAGGTTAAAACATGAATACGTTAATCATATAACAAAAAACTTTGTTACATTGTAAACATAATAGCAGAGTTATTGTTAGTAGTTTTGCAGATACAGCTTCAATTTCTTTTTTAATAATATTGTTGACAGTACATGAAATGGTAAATGAAAGACAAACACTGAGTTACCATTAGAAGAGCGTGGCGCACTGCCAGTGGAGGGAAACAGCTCCAGTTGATTCGGTTTGGGGTGCACAGGAGAGGAGGTCTGAGAAGTGCCTACACCCACACCAACACAGCCGTTAGTATAAAGAAAGAAGACAGAAAGGACACATTCCAAATTATACAACATTTCAAAATTTCTCAACATTCATTATATGTGTTACTGTTTTATAGGTTAACTGCTCATTTGTATTTGAATTACATAATGGCTTTGTTCATTTTACAAACAACTACTGTACTTTACATGTGTCAGTTTCCCACACTCAGCAAATAGATGGGGTTCAATTTATTCATCTCACTCTGTAAATAATATTAGATAGGAAGGTACACTGGGCACAGGATATCTGAAAGCCTGGCTGACAGTTAGACCCTTCACATCATTGTAATCAATGGTAAAGAGAAGAATTTACAATTTATAAATTAAGTCAGATAAATGTTTTTTTCTAATCACACCTCATAAAGTTCCATGTTTTCACAGTACCAGATTCAAAGCCCTTCTTCTCCAGCGTCAGCCAAAAAATGTATGCCTGAACTGGGAATTGAACCCCAAATAGACTGGCATAATGAACAGCTGAGGATGGGAATGATGATTCCTGATACTGCGGTTCTGTGTTAAAAACATAGATGTATGAGGTAAGAAGAATTCACGATTCATTTGATTTTTATTAATATATAGTGTTGATAAAATGTCTTTCTGTAGGTCAGAAACTCCATTCTTTCAATTGAATAAGTTTGGACCAAAGAAGTGTATTAAACTTTAAACCTCATTTATTTCAGATCACCTCAATGGTGCTTTGTTATGAATTTTAAAAGTATCTATCCATCATAAATCAATGGTAAAGAGAAAAATTTCTGCCTGAACCGGGAATACCATTGATTTACAAGAATTTAATTGTGTTTTTTAATTTACTTATTTCTATCGTAGTAATAGCTTTAGCTTCTCAATATTAATTTAATAAATAATGCTATAGCTGTGTGGAGTCCCTTCATGTCTTCTTCAGGTAGAAGCCATTCATTGTGTATTTGTGAATGATGATTCATTGCAATTGAATGTGGGACCAGTAGAGTAAGGTAAGGGAAGGATTTCTGCTTGGATGGGAATGAAGCCTGGATTAGCTCAGTGGTCTGAGCATTAGCACGGAAAGCTAAAGGTTCAAGGTTCGATTCCCGGTTCAGGCAGAAATTTTTCTCTTTACCATTGATTTACAATAATTTAATTGTGTTTATTAATTTACTTATTTCTATCGTAGTAATAGCTTTAGCTTCTCAATATTAATTTAATCTATCTATCATATTCAATCATATGCCCTTGTTAGATCATGTCTTCAATTGCACACAATCTCTCATAATTCTGAGATTGAAAATTTTATAAAATGACTCAAAGTTCATATAATTTAAATATAAATCAGCAGATAACCAATGAAACAATAATGTATTTTCCAATTATATTTGTTTTGTTTTTTTTATTGTTTCAAATTGTCCTTGTAAATTGAGATTGCAATACTTCACTATTTTTTTTAAATATGTAAATTACTCGAAAAAAATTGGTACAATATCCTGGTTAAAATGTAAAGTCAAGGTCTTGATCATGGGGCGTCCATTCTCAATGCATCAAATAGCTTAGTTGGTTGCCTTCTTCGGAAACATGTTTAATATAATGGTCATCCTAACATCAATAAAGTTTCTGAAGAAGGCAATGATAATTATTACACTAGTATATTACACATCCAAGTTAACTGTTCACGGGCGGAGGGGAAGAGTTTTAGCGCTAGTGTCGCCGATCTACTGAATCTGTGGAAGGGATGTAGGAGAAAACTGTACATCCGATCACGTATTGAAATTTTTCAAGTTCAAATGTGGGGGGAGAATCTCTAAACACGTGTGAAAGATCTTGACATGGTTGTCAAATTAGTCATTTAAGCACTGAACGCTCAAGCGGTCAGATCATTAAAAATCACAGTATTTGTCTTCTCTCCATTACCAGTCTGACAATAAATCACAAGTGGCAACATGTAATGAGAAGGGCAAGGAAGGGACAGCTCATTCCTAGACCTAACCCCAAAAGTAACAGGGTTGTCAAGTTAGTCATTCTGCCACTGACCGCGCAGAACGACGGATCATTAAAATACATAGTATTTGTCAGCTCTCTACCTGCCAATCAAACAACATAATACAAAGGACAGGAAGCGGCAACATAGTAAGGAATAGAAAGAGAAAGACAGTTTGTTGGTTAACATATTTTCCGCCTGCACAAAACACTTGGATGGGTAATACATCTCCTTAATCTTTCTCTAAGCCGAGTTTAGTAACCATATCACCACATTATATTAGATTAAAAAAGGTTATAGAAATTAAATATGTAATTTGTTGATTAAAACATTTTGTCTATTCATTCTTACCTCTTATAGTTTTTTTGTCGAACATATGTTTCAGGGTTCACTTCTTAGCCCTGAAACAAATGTTCGACAAAAACAACTATAAGAGGTAAGAATGAATAGACAAAATGTTTTAATTATTAAACAAACCTCTTAATTAAGTTATGTAGATAGGAAATAACACTATGAGGTTCTTTAATATTGTTTATTTTTTATTATTTCACTCACCTCATACTTCATAATTCATAGCAGACCCTGGGTTTCTTCACATAATTTGTGACATTGTCAATGCTGCGTCACGTTCACAACTGACGTCCAACGGCCTTCTATCCTGCAGACTGACCTCCGCGCCATCTGGTGGCCGACCGAAGAATTTCCAAATCAGTCCTCCTTCTTTATAACCGGGTATTTCAAAATTCATTCATAGTTGTATTTTCATTCTTGCATATGTAAATTTTTTCCCAAATTGTGAGTTCCTTCGGTTTTTTTCCAATTGTTTAAGTAATTTTGTTTTGGTTTTTTCTATTCTATGTTTTTTTCTGACCAGGCATGTGCAGCTATTGCAGATTTTTTTCGGTTCTTCTCTCCATTTTTAACATTTCTGAGGTGTTCTTTTAATCTTGTATTTAGATTCCTTTTTGTTTTTCCTATGTATATCTTTTCACAATCTTTTACAATTAATTTGATAAATTCCCGATTTTTTGCAGTCTATCAATTTAATTGTCATTTTTGTTGGTTTTTATACATAGGAATTACCTAAAGGAATCTAAATACAAGATTAAAAGAACACCTCAGAAATGTTAAAAATGGAGAAACCGAAAAATCTGCAATAGCTGCACATGCCTGGTCAGAAAAACATAGAATAGAAACCAAAACAAAATTACTTAAACAATTGGAAAAACCGAAGGAACTCACAATTTGGGAAAAAATTTACATATGCAAGAATGAAAATACAACTATGAATTTTGAAATACCCGGTTATAAAGAAAGAGGACTGATTTGGAAATTCTTCGGTTGGCCACCAGATGGCGCGGAGGTCAGTCTGCAGGATAGAAGGCCGTTGGACGTCACTTGTGAACGTGACGCAGCATTGACAATGTCACAAATTATGTGAAGAAACCCAGGGTCTGCTATGAATTATGAAGTATGAGGTGAGTGAAATAATAAAAAATAAACAAACCTCTTAATGTTACTTCCTATTGTATTTTAAAATTTAAAAAAAATGTAATTTGTTGATTTATTTGCATTTTATTTAAATTTTAGATGGAAGACTCCTTCATTCCATTCAACAGCTAAGAGAAATATTGTTTTGATACACACACATCATAATCTCTAGATATCAGCAAAAGATGAGCATAAATGAAAAATATAAGATCACTTAAGGATTTAGGAAGTTTATGAGTTACTTTCTGGTACTTGGTAATCCTTATCAAAATGTGCATACAATATTTTTAAAGAACTGTACTATGAAATCCAGGCAAAAAATTTGCATTTTTTAAAATTCCAAAAACCTCAAATTATTCAATCTATTTAAAATGTATCAATTTATCCCCAATAATCTTAGTTCTTAACCTTTATTTGATCTTCTTGACTACTCTTTTTTATTTAATTCTTATACAGGGTGTTTGCCTATGGATGGGGTCAGGAAAGCGCAGAAACTTATGAACAGATGATTCCTGCAAGTGACATTGCAGAGGGCAGACATGTTCATGGGTCTTCCTGGCTCCACCCGCAGGCAAATGCTCTGTATATAACTAAGTCATACAATTAAATACGTACTAATAATAAATATATTTACTATAATCACATAAATAAGTGAATATATATATTAATTAATTATTCAATAATATAAGAAACTAACTAACTAGCTCTATTGAACCCATAGGTTCATGGCCATGCAGACATAAGCTCTCTGTACATCCCTACCCAGAGCTAATGTTTTCCAATCATCCCCTGTATTATCTACTTCCCTTAAATTGTGGATAATGTTATTCTCCCACTTCATTCTTGGTCTACCAACTCTGTATATAGATTCTTTAACATCTAAAATCATTTCACTCCTAGAATGTTTTGTTGTATGTATATATGTGGTAAATACTGGGAAGCCAGAAACAAACTGGATAATAAAAGTTAAAAATGTCCTACAATTAGAATAAATAAAAATATTTTGTTGTATCCAATAAGCTGTGAATTTCTATCATGTTTGTGATTTGTTAGGGTACATGTTTTGTGTAGATAATTCATTTTAATTTTAATGATATGAAATGGTGAAGAGGATGAAAATGGATCATGTTTAAATTAGTTACAATATTAACTAAAGAACACTATAATGTTAAAATATTAAAATAGGTACCTGATACTTATATATATATACCACACACCGTGTCCCATTCAAACCTCCCACATTTTAATTAATCATAACTCTCAAAGTATGCGGAATTATGGAATGAGGTTGGTATTAAAAGAAAGAGAAACTCAAAGAACTTTTGTTTTCATTTTTGCAGTTAATTCATCTGTCTCATGTTGGCCCGGTATACCAAGACATGTTGGAACAGTTCTTGTACCCCCAAGTAGATGATCTGCAACCCCAAGTAATCTTTCAGCAAGATAGAGCCCTACCACATTGGAGCCTGGATGTTCGGAATTCACTCAAAGAATCCTTCCCAGATAGGTGAATTGGACACGGCAGACAAATTTGCTGGCCACAACTTTCGCCAGACATCACTACACTGGACTTCTTCCTCTGGCGGTATGTAAAAGACCGTGTGTTTGCGACTCCAGTATAAGATCTTCATGATTTACGAACCCATATCCTTAACACAATTGCAACAGTACCAATGGACATGTTGGACAGAACATGGCTGGAAATCGAATACAGACTTGATATTGTTCGTACTACTGATGGTGCACATATAGAGGTGTTTTAGTGTGTGGCAATGAACATTCTTTGAGTTTCTGTTTTGTTTAATACCGGCCTCATTTCATAATTCTGCATACTTTGTTAGTTATGATTAATTAAAATGTGGGAGGTTTGAATGGGACACCCTGTATATATAGTATTTTAACATTATATTGCATAACCTCAATGGAGTTCAATGAATTTTAGAAGTGTTGATTAAAAACCACTCTCTCAATGGATATAGAAAATATTGTAGAAAAATAGTGGAGTCAAGCCTTGCTCAAGTTCAGATTTTGACTTGTCTTCCAAGGCAAGTGGATTAATAATAAGACTATCAAATATGTACTGCAATCTCAAAGACAATGGACAATATAATATTTTTAATGTATACATTAGAGATAATTTCTAAAGGAAAGTTGTCAGTATGGCAGAGCATTTTAATAATTTCTATAGGTTTGAGTAAGAGAGAAGTAGAGATTAGGTTGTTAACATTCATTCACAGATAGAAAATGTACAGTAAGCTGTAACAGGGGGAAACAACGACATCGATAGAACAGCACATAACACTATTGTCACCACGACGACAAAGGACGATGCTCCATCGGACCCATGGTTATTACTAATAGCAACTGTATCACCTGCTGTGAGGTAGGCATGCCTACGATCATTGAATTGTGATTCATGCCATGATGCTCTGCCGTACTGACCCGTACTGGGAGGCGGGTGGGGTGGCGCACCATTTAAACCATCCGAGATTCCTTCCACATGTAGATCTTGCAGGGTCTTAGGTATAAACTCTCTCTTGGGTCTGCATGCTGCTTCATCTTTCCTGAAAACATAATCACTCAATCAGTTCAAGCAAAATTACAGAATGTTTAGTTAATTAATAGCAGTATTATTATTATTATTATATAAGCATATATAATATATAATATCTATAATATAAGCATTATTATATAAGATATAAGCAATTAAATTGGTATGGGCACGTACAATGAATGCAAGAAGAAAGGTTACCCAGGACAACATTGGAATGGTGTCCACCTGGAAGAAGATGGAAAGGAAGACCTCAAAACTCATGGATGCAAGAAATAAGAATGGGAATGAGAACATGAGGACAGGAGGACATGGAATGGATGGATAGAGATGAGTGGAGAAGAAAAATAAAACTTTAGGCACAGAAAGATGTGTTAACATTAAAAATCTGTATATAAATAAAAATTATTATTATTATTATTATTATCATTATTATTATTATCATTATCATTATCATTATCATCATTATTATTATTATTATTATTATTATTATTATTATTATTATTATTATTATTATTATTATTATTATTATCAGAATATAGGACACTGAAGTAAGAGAAGTTTTGAAATTGGAAATAATACAAGATAAAATGGAAAATATTAAAATAAGAATAAAAAAATATTCTTATATACTACTAAGTTAGTACAATTTATTTCTATCATAGTATAAGCTTTTAGCTGTATTTAAATCCCATAATGTCTTCTAGAATTAGAATCTACCCATTTATAATCTGAATAATGTTTCACCACTCTAGGGTCAGGGATTAAAATGAAAAATGCTTTGAGCAGTGGCGTGCATTCAACCCCAGCTACCAAAGCACTGTTGGGGTGATTCCATCCATAGTAATTCTGCCCGAAGGCAGGTCTTTCACTGCAATCATAGCATTTTCATGCTATGCTTTGCAGCTTTACTAGGGAATTATAGGTGCGGTAGCTTCCCGTTGCTTTCCACGCCGATGAAGGATGATGATGATAAGATGAATATGAATGATGATGATTGCGATGGCCATATGATTTCGGGGACTGTTTGGGCCTTAAAGTTTTCCTAACATTTGTCTTACAGGTGAGGAAAAACCCCGATAAAAACCTCACCCAGAAAAACTGTACCGAGCGGGGATCGAACCTGGGCCCACTGCATGACAAGGCAGCACCCTACCTCGAGACCACAGCGGTGGACTGTTGGGGTGATTAATATATTAATAAATTTGAATAAAATATATATATATATATATATATATATATATATATAATTTGCCAAATTTCATTCAAATCAATTATGTGTGAACATAAAAATTCAAAATTCCCACCGCACCAGCAGACATGTATCGCATTCGGTTTGATGGAGCCATCTGCACATTCACATTACCTCCATAGAGGAACACAGTGTTTCCTCTATGTTATCCTCACCAACACCAGCTATTGCGCTACAGATGAATCCATGCAAGCGAATTACATTACTATTGTTTATTTTTTATTATTTCACTCACCTCATACTTCATAAATCATAGCAGACCCTGGGTTTCTTCACGTAATTTGTGACATTGTCAATGCTGCGTCACGTTCACAACTGACGTCCAACGGCCTTCTATCCTGCAGACTGACCTCCGCGCCATCTGGTGGCCGACCGAAGAATTTCCAAATCAGTCCTCTTTCTTTATAACCGGGTATTTCAAAATTCATAGTTGTATTTTCATTCTTGCATATGTAAATTTTTTCCCAAATTGTGAGTTCCTTCGGTTTTTCCAATTGTTTAAGTAATTTTGTTTTGGTTTCTATTCTATGTTTTTCTGACCAGGCATGTGCAGCTATTGCAGATTTTTCGGTTTCTCCATTTTTAACATTTCTGAGGTGTTCTTTTAATCTTGTATTTAGATTCCTTTTTGTTTTTCCTATGTATATCTTTTCACAATCTTTACAATTAATTTGATAAATTCCCGATTTTTTGCAGTCTTCAATTTTTTCATTTTTGTTGGTTTTTATTAAATTACCTAAGCTGTAATCATTTTTCGGTGCTAATTTAATGTTGAATTTGTTGAAAATTTTTTGAAACTTGTCAAATACGAAAATTTTCAAAAAATTTTCAACAAATTCAACATTAAATTAGCACCGAAAAATGATTACAGCTTAGGTAATTTAATAAAAACCAACAAAAATGAAAAAATTGAAGACTGCAAAAAATCGGGAATTTATCAAATTAATTGTAAAGATTGTGAAAAGATATACATAGGAAAAACAAAAAGGAATCTAAATACAAGATTAAAAGAACACCTCAGAAATGTTAAAAATGGAGAAACCGAAAAATCTGCAATAGCTGCACATGCCTGGTCAGAAAAACATAGAATAGAAACCAAAACAAAATTACTTAAACAATTGGAAAAACCGAAGGAACTCACAATTTGGGAAAAAATTTACATATGCAAGAATGAAAATACAACTATGAATTTTGAAATACCCGGTTATAAAGAAAGAGGACTGATTTGGAAATTCTTCGGTCGGCCACCAGATGGCGCGGAGGTCAGTCTGCAGGATAGAAGGCCGTTGGACGTCAGTTGTGAACGTGACGCAGCATTGACAATGTCACAAATTACGTGAAGAAACCCAGGGTCTGCTATGATTTATGAAGTATGAGGTGAGTGAAATAATAAAAAATAAACAATATTAAAGAACCTCATAGTGTTATTTCCTATCTACATAACTTAATAGAATTACATTACTGCTTGCTACATCCAGCGATAAGCCACACTACACTAGCAATAATCCACTAGATGAAGCTTGTGTCTTATTCCATTGACTTTTTATTGAATACCAGCTAGTTGTACCCAGTTAATGTCACAACTCAAATAAGTATACAGAAGGTCGAATGATGTTTTGACTTATCGATTCATGAAACATACATTTGATGAAGAAATGTGATTGCCTGATTTGGGAAACGCCAATTCCTCAATAATAGAATTTTTCAAAATAACATTTCTTAATTTATAATATTTCATTTATGCTAGTTACATATTTACAAAATACAAAATAAATAAATAAATAAATACAATTATGCAGTATATTTTGTCAGCTATAGCAACCTGATAATTTAAGAAGCTATTTATATTATATATCTGAATAACAAAAATTGGATTATTACAAACGTGTATATATTATTTGTGGAAAGCAACAGTTCGTTCAAATGTGTTATTAATACTTTTTACTAGTTTCAGTGTTACTGATGAATGTAATTTGTCAGTTTAGTAAAAATGAATGTAAGTGACTGTATAATTTACAAACGAGACCATTTTCATGTAGACCTTCTAACGAGAAAAATGACCAAGGTAGGCCAACTCCAGATTTACTGGATCTAAAAAAAAATACAAGGCATTTTAGTATCATACTATTTGTAAACTGAATAATTCGGAATGAAAGTTTTTATAAACTACAAGGGTCATACTAAAAGTCGTGAGCAACCCATTGTTAAAATTCAAATTTCAACAATGTAACAAAAACAACTGCAGGATCGTAATCTACAGACTTTATACCACAACACTGCCGTTTTGTGGCATCATAGCTTCTATCATGTGACCACACGCAGTGTTTCCAAAATGGCAGACATCAATGTTTCATTTCGACAGCGCGCTGACATTGAATTCCTTGTTAAAGAGGAACAATCTGCTGTTGATATTCACCAAAGACTTCAATGTGCTTACGGAGATGCCTGCATGGGTGCCAGCAGTGTTAGGAGATGGGTGAAACATTTTAAAGATGGGAACACGAATATCAAAGACGAACCTCGTAGCGGTCGCCCACGCTCTGCCTCCATGGATTGCATCAAGGAAAGAGATGATGCGCTCATTAGAGACGACAGGCGTATCACAGTGAATGAAATCGCTACAAAACTTGCAGTAGGACACAGTGCAGTGCAAGAAATGATTCACAGCTTAGGTTACCGAAAAGTTAGTGCCCGTTGGGTTCCATGTTTATTGAGTGAAGACCACAAACTTCAGAGAAGAACCATCACCCATAACCTTCTTCAGAGATTTCGAAATGAAGGTGATGATTTTTTGACGAGTATTGTGACAGGTGACGAAAGCTGGTTTCATTGCTACGAGCCTGAAACAAAACACCAGAGTATGGAATGGCACCACTTGAATTCGCCATCAAAGAAAAAAGCGAAGACAGTGCAATCTGTTGGGAAAGTTATGGGCAGCGTCTTCTGGGATGCGCACGGTTGCATTCTGGTTGAATTTCTTGAACCTGGACAAACCATAAATGCTGCCTGCTATATCCAGACACTTGTGAAGCTCCGTCATGCATTGCACGACAAACACCCTGGAAGGAAGATCATTCTGCAACACGATAACACGTGTCCTCACACTGCTCGTGCCACTGTGGAGGAGATCAGGACATTTGGGTGGGAAACTCTTCCACATCCTCCCTATAGTCCCGATTTGGCACCCTCCGACTACCATCTTTTCGGTTCTGTGAAGGAGCAGATGAGAGGCCAACACTATGAGATGCTGGAGAATATTCGGAAAGCAGTGCGTCAGTGTCTTTGAGCAGCTGACTTCTATCATAAGGGAATTTTCAAGCTTGTAGAACGCTGGACAAAATGTGTGCAAAGAAATGGAGACTATGTTGAAAAGTAGCACAAAGGTCTGTAGATTAACATGGTGTAATTGGTTTGTCTAAAATAAATATTATGATTGTTTAAAAAAATTTTGCTCATGACTTTCAGTATGACCCTCGTATAAGTCACATTTTCGTCATACAACTAGGGTAATTGCTCTGACCACTGCACGCCATTAGCTTTGAGTAAGAATAATAATAATAATAATTGATAAAGTGATAAAAAGATCTGGTTTTAGAAGATGGGCATGTAAAAATAAAAGCATATGATGAATATGCAGATTTGGGATAAAAATTAGTGCAGGTGAAATTCATGATCATGAAATTAATGAAAGGATAAATATGTGTAAATATGAGGAAATCTGCAATATCAAAATTAAATTAACTTTCATCCACATGACCATGAACCTCCAGAATGTTGTTAGTTCATATAGAATAAAAATTAAGGGTTAAACATATGAAATAGTTAAAATTGAAAATAAAATTATTTTCACCTAAAACTGGATATTTACCCCAATATAATAATAATAAGGGTTTTTTATTATTTAGATATAAGTATATTTATTTCTCTTTGGAATGGAGAAGATTATTTATTGCAATCTACTTGGAATGAGAATAAGTTGAATTTAGATGATTCAAATTTTTTATAAGGGCATAAAAAATTCAAACATACTAATTTGAACTGTTAATACAGTTAGATCTTTTACTAAATAATTTTATATCCAGTAATATTTGAATTACTTGAATTTACATTTTTATGTAAATAATTAAATGGGATTGGACGATTTGGATAGGAGTCAGCCAATAGTACTCATTCCTTATCATTGACCAATCAAAAGCTTCCATATTGTAAGATGAATACTGGATTTTTCCTAGAAAAAAAAAAAGATGGCTACAGTACTCAAACAGAGTAAGTCGTCTTTAATAAAAGGTCATTGAGAAATATGAGAATTTATGTCTCTCTCTCCATATTAGTTAACCAAAGGTTTCAAAGTGTTAAAAAGTGATATGGAAGTATAAATCTCCACACCAAGTATATAATTTATTCATAAAATAAGAAAAAAGTCTTCCATCCATAGTAATTCTGCCCAAGGGCAGGTCTTTCCCTGCAATCATAGCATTTTCATGCCATGCTTGCATCTTTTACTAGGGAATCGTAGGTGTGGTAGCTTCCCGTTGCTTTCCATACCAGTGAAAGATGGTGATGATGATGATAATGATGATGATGGCCATATGATTTCGGGGACCATTTGGGCCTTAAAGTTTTCCTGACATTTGTCTTACAGGTGAGGAAAAACCCCGATAAAAACCTCACCCAGAAAAACTATCCCGACCGGGGATCGAACCTGGGCCTGCTGCGTGACAAGGCAGCACACTACCTCGAGACCACAGCGGTGGACTAAACTAACTACAATCCTGAGAAAATACTGCATTATATGGATGTACAACGAGGAACCACAATGTGGCTCACTCATCACACTCAACAACAACCCACTATTACACCTCGCCACATATCCTGTCTTCTAAATAGACCGATTTCACAATGGTTACATATTCAGTATTACACAACTGATGTTATGTAGTCCAGAACTGAAGATGCAATCACTAACATTACGAAACCAATCTATTTAGAAGACAGGATATGAGGTTAGAATAATTTTAATTTAAATTAAACCTAATAGTAATATTACCAATAATAATTATTATAATTCAATATAAAATACTTACTTTTCTAACAATGTTTCAGTTAAAGTCTTCAATACCTCTGTGCATTGTTGATGATAATCCAAAAGGCCTTCTGCAAACGTTGCCAGTTGAGAAATTTGTTCCACCTAAATAAAGCACAGGAACATGTGGTAACACCTATAACTCAAAAACTTTATCTACATCAAAACTTTTACTATCACTAGGTGTAAAATTGTAATGTCTAGTATAAAGTATAAAAAATGAGCCATGGCTGAAAAAAGGGAACATAAGCAGAAATATGTTGAATTTTGTTTTAGTTACAAAAAGTAAAAATAAATGTTTAAGATATCATACATTGGTACAGAGCCATGGGACTAGCAAAGTCAATACGGGAGCAATATCCACACAACATTGTGAACAATTTGGATAGATACAATAAGTAGTGTCTCCAGGCAGAGGAATCCAGCTATACTGGGTAGGGATCATAAATAAGGTGAATGTGGAATCATCTTACATCATAATGTGTTGTGTTCTATTTGAACATGTGTCCCGCGCCGTAGCCGAGTGGTTAAGGCAGGAAGCCTTGGCGCAGAGCTATGGGACTTGTGCTGGTTCTAGTCTCCATGGGGAAGAAATTTTCTCATGGTATTTCAGCCAGCATTGTGCTGCATTTGGGTAGCTACAATATATAGCAGCTCCAGGTTGAGAAAACCAGCTATAACAGCTGGGGGACTCGACATGCTGACCACATGTCACCCCTACACTGGCTGTTGATCATCTACTTCTGCAATTGACACATGTGGATGTGAGGCCAGCAGCCGGCTGGTAGGCTAAGGGCCTTCTAGGCCTGTCGCACCAGGAGTTTTTATTTGAACATGTTTCAATATGTTGTCATCAGCTGATGATGATATGCATAGCATATCAAAACATTTTTAAATAAAATAAACAATTTATAAGGTAAGATGTTTCCAGATTCACCTTTATTGTAAAGTAAAGTAAAGTGATCCCACAACAGACCCGGAGGTCCTTGGGGTAGTAGGAGGTTAGGGCTCCCACTTTTTCTAGACAATCGGCACTTTATGTCAGCCGGGTTGTCAGCCCTGCGTGATGGCCACCTTTACCTCCAGAACAGGAGTCTGGTACTCATTTCCGTTAGAGGCTGAGTCGACCCCAGGGCCATAGCGCCGCCAGAGGGTTTGGGTCAGTTTAAAAATCCTGACCCCAACGGGACTTGAACCCTCGACCCTCCGGCTTGTAGCTCAGTGCCTTAACCACTACGCTACGGCGTGCCCCCAATTCACCTTTATTGTATTTTATTAATGTTGATCATGTGTCACCCCTATACTGGCTGAATGATGATCCAACTCTATGTGGATATGAGGCCAGCAGTTAGCCAGTAGACCAAAGGGCTTCTAACCTATCACACCATGGAGTTTTTTTAAAGAAAATTTATTAATTTTATTTAATAATTAAGAGGGCATGCCATTAGCATAGTTGGTTAAGGTAATATGATTCTTGATGGAAGTGCTTTCTTTATTATGATAAACTTTAATTGGTAAATTCTAGGCAAACACGATTGTAATTGGTTGTAAATAAAAAATCATTGAAATGTGATTGATCATTGACTCCCATTTGGGGCATGAGTTAAATAGTCAATAGTATTAAGATGGTGAAAAAGAAGCTCCTGTAAACAAGAGAGTGTAATATGCATCAGAATTGAATGAGAAAAAAAAATTTCTTCTTTTAATTGTAACCCTGTAATGACTGCCTGGACCCATTAATTGTAAATGTTAGTAATAATAAAAATATTAATAATCTTTATTCATTTTTCTTTCTACTTAATTTCTAAGATGATTTGCATTTTCTTTAATCCAGATGACGTATGGTACCAGCTAGTTCAATAAACAAGCTTCTATGGTATTATTAAACAGCAAGCCAAATCTATCTCTACAGATTTCCATTTTCCAACACAGCTTTTAATTACTAATATTTAATTTTAGGAAGTTATATTTTGAGGTTATTTTAATTATATTATTTTTGGTCTGGACATCTTACCTCAATATTAATGTTGATTTGTTCTTGGACATGTTTCAAAACAATTCTCTGTTTTATCTTCAGCTTTCCCAGACTGGTTTTATTTATGTTGCATTATGTTGCACCACCTGGATGTCGATGTCAGCTCCATCCTGTGGTTGGCCAAAGAACCTCCAAACAAGGTCACCCTCCATCGGAATATCAAAATTCATAACTCTGTTTCTGTTCTTCTGAATATAAATTTTTTCCCAAATAGTCAGCTCGTTTGTATTTTCTAACTGTTTTAATAATTTAGTGTCTGAATTTATATTATGTTTTTCAGACCAAACATGAGCAGCAACTGCAGATTTTTCAATTTCTCCATTTTTAATATTTCTTATGTGTTCTTTGGTTCTAATTTTTAGGTTTCTTTTTGTTTTCCCTATATATATCTTTTCACAACCCATGCATTCAATTTGATATATTCCTGATATATTCAGGAATATATCAAATTGAATGCATGGGTTGTGAAAAGATATATATAGGGAAAACAAAAAGAAACCTAAAAATTAGAACCAAAGAACACATAAGAAATATTAAAAATGGAGAAATTGAAAAATCTGCAGTTGCTGCTCATGTTTGGTCTGAAAAACATAATATAAATTCAGACACTAAATTATTAAAACAGTTAGAAAATACAAACGAGCTGACTATTTGGGAAAAAATTTATATTCAGAAGAACAGAAACAGAGTTATGAATTTTGATATTCCGATGGAGGGTGACCTTGTTTGGAGGTTCTTTGGCCAACCACAGGATGGAGCTGACATCGACATCCAGGTGGTGCAACATAATGCAACATAAATAAAACCAGTCTGGGAAAGCTGAAGATAAAACAGAGAATTGTTTTGAAACATGTCCAAGAACAAATCAACATTAATATTGAGGTAAGATGTCCAGACCAAAAATAATATAATTTTAATTACTAATTGCTTTATTTATGAAAGCCATGAAATTACTGGCTCTATTTTGAGTAATACAATGCAAACAGATTATCCAATAGTAGAGATTCTAATTTAACCAGTCACAGTGCTAGGTATTTCATGTCCTGTCATTTATTTAACTGTGGCTTTTGATGTTATATTTTAAATTAACATGTTCTAGAATTGGATATAGTTTTATAGTATTATTTTTTATAACTTTGGCTATTACTCTTCTTCTTAATAAGGTGCTATAGATTCAATTGGAAAATGCTTTGGCCTTCTCAACGAGTTCTTTCCACACTTTTCTATTCTGTGGCTGTTACTCAAATGTATCAAATTGTTTCATATGATACACTTCATTTATTTGTGTGACCTATGTAATGTGTGTTGTGTTCTGTGTTGTTTCAATGCCATTTTCATTACATGAACGTATATTCTCATATATATATACATCAGTTAGGAAAAACCGGGTAAGTGAACTTTTGGTCGAAAATGAGTTAAAACATCTCCTGATAGCTTTTGTCCGATGCATGTTCGGTAAAAACGGGTAAGTTGTCAAGCGAATAGTGACGGTGTTATTAAGCATTGAATTTTCGATGTATACACTCTTTGATATAAGTCACTGAACTAGTTTTTACTCTCCTGTAAAAGAATTACTTTTCAGACTTACCTG
This sequence comes from Diploptera punctata, assembly GCA_030220185.1. Lineage (NCBI taxonomy): Eukaryota > Metazoa > Arthropoda > Insecta > Blattodea > Blaberidae > Diploptera > Diploptera punctata. The sequence continues at coordinate 3,230,967 of JASPKZ010008362.1, read as the reverse complement.
GGCTTTTCCTAAATGATGTAGATATATACAACACATACATAAAACACAAAAAATCTTATGCCAAAACATGAAGAAAATTCCAGAACAAATTTCCAAAGTCTTTTTCTAATGACAATATAATAAGAAATTTAGTAAAAAGATTCAAACAGATTCAGAAAATTATTATAAAAGACAAAGGAGGAGACACATTCTTAACTAACTAACTCACTGGTACTATCGGACTCTTAGGTTCATGGCCGTGCAGACATAAGCTCTCCATAAATCCCTATCCTAAGCCAGTGTTTTCCAATCATTCCATATATAATTTACTTCCCTCATATTATAATTAATATTATTCTCCCACCTCATTCTTGGTATACTTACTGGTGTTTTCCCTCTGGTTTTCCTACAAAAAACTTTCATGTCCCTCTTTCATTCCCCATTCATGCCACATCCCTACCCATCGCAGTCTACAAGACTTAACTGTTCTTATTATATCTGGTTTCCTATAAAGATCATGTAGGTCACTGTTATGAAGTCTTTTCCATTCGCCTGTCTGTTTATCTTTCTTTGATCCAAAAATTTTCTTAACAACCTTATTCTAATAAACTTGTAATTGTTTCTCCTCCCTTAAAAGAGTCAATGTTTTAATAGAAGAAAAATAGATGAGATAGGAAAGAGACTAGAGCACACCCTGCAAATTTCTCTTTAGCAATTGGTGCATGAAACAGGAGTAAATTTCAAATCTGCTCTGCTCATAAGCAACAAAATTACTTAATTAAAGCCATTCAAAATTCTGATAGTTCAAAAATTAAAAGAAACAACAATCCAATATTGTGAGCTGGGTAAGTATACATTTCTATAAGATTTAAATTAAGATTTTTTAAAACATTTTAATTTAAATCTTAAATGAAATCTCATAGTGATCTTTCTTAAAACAGTTCAATACATTTCTATACTAAATATCTCAGTGATAAGAGACCGACAAATTTATTGGCTACAGATAGCTTCCTAGTGCCCATAACTGGGAAAATTACAACTTTCACTATTGGAAAATCTGTTTGCAATGTATAGTATAACAATAGGCATGAAAAGTGCAGTGGGTGGCATTGGAATACACATTGTAACAATAATAGCAATATATTTCACAAACTCACGTCATTTTCGAGTAAGTTGTACATTCCCATCTGTGCAAGGTGCAGAGATTCTGCAAACTTATCTTCCGACATTCTGATTTCCTCATCTGTAATGTGAGAACCTGTAAATACGAGCCAGAAAAGGAAGGGAATAAAAGATAGTGGAGAAAATAAAAATAACAAATAAATATAACTGTAACATAATATCTAGTGAAGTCAAACATAATCGTTACTAAATTAAATTGTGGAATTTATAGATATAATAACATACTTGAGAACTATTACAAAAATATTTTTTTAAATAGTACAAGAAGATGAAAACAATATGCTTCTAATTGAATACTATCATAATCAATTTCAATTAATTGATTAGCAGAGTTGAAAAGGGAAGAAACTCCACTGCCTTCGAAGAACGATATAACACATATGCAACACAGAAATTATGAACTCTTGCTATATTTGCATTCCGTGTAAGAAGAGGATCAATATTGCAATTGATAAAAAATTTATCAGAGCAAGCTGTAAGAAATTATGAAGTCTTTTTTTTGTTTTCTCAAAAGTGGGGTACTTGGGAGTTTTTTCCCTTTTCAACTCAGTAATCCAATTTAAATTAAAAAATTCTTATTTTTAATCAAAATTACAATGGTTGGAATTTGACTGAAGATGAAGGCAAAATGACTTTTGAAACTGGAATTTTAAGAGGTGAGATGTAAAACCATTTTATCCAACTCATTTATAAATAAAAAAAATAAAATGATTAAGCATAGTAAGTAGTAAAAAAAGTAAACTTTTAACTCATGATTGATGACTGATCCCCATTTGTCCCACTGCTGGACAAGGGTGCTCCCCTAGTGAAAAGTTGCTTAACCAGCCAATTTAGTTATGCTTATTTACCTACAGATGTCAACAAGTGACATGTGATTTAGCACTCTGTCTCAATGAGACATCTAGTAGACAAGTAATATATTTCTTGGATGGATTAAGATAGGTTAAATTTTGCACAGAGGTATTTTTATTCAGCTTGTGGCTCTTTTGCTCCAAAAAAAAACTCAAGCGCGACAGGCCTAAAAAGCCCTTGACCTACCAGTTGGCTGCTGACCTCACATCCACATGTGTTAATCACAGAGGTAGATGATCATATAGCCAGTGTAGGGGTGACATGTGGTCAGCATGTCAAGTCCCCCAGCCATTATAGCTGGTCTTCTCAACCTAGAGTCGCTACTTATTGTAGCTACCTAAATGCCTCATGATGCTGAGTGGGCACTGGTCCCATACTGGCCGAAATTTCATGATAGAATGTATTCTCCCATCAGGACTCGAACCGGTGCAAGTCTCGTAGCTCTGTGCCAAGGCTTCTTGCCCTAATCACTTGGCTACGGTGCTGTAGTTCTTTTACAAGCCTGAAAATCTACAGACTCAGGACCCATGGCTTAAAGTCCCTCCCGGAGAACTTGTGCCTTGGAGTTTTCCATCCTAAATCCATTGACCCCAACCAGGTTTGAACCCACATCCTCGGGACTAGAGGCAAGGAACATAACCACTAGACTGCTGTGGCCAACAATGCCATCAGGTTGTCTTACAACATTTTTGGCATTCTCTCCTGGCACTGAACAAACTGTAACCCACTTATTAAAGTGGGGTGTCTGAAACACAGAATTACGTTACCCTGATGATATCCATCCATAGTAATTGTGCCCGAAGGCAGGTCCTTCACTGCAATCATAGCATTTGATTGCTATGCTTGCAGGTTTACTAGGGAATTGTAGGTGTGGTAGCTTCCCGTTGCTTTCCACACCGGTGAAGGATGATGATGATGATGATAATGATAAGGATGATGATGGCCATATGATTTCGGGGACTGTTTGGCCCTTAAAGTTTTCCTGACATTTTACAGGTGAGGAAAAACCCCGATAATAACCTCACCCAGAAAAACTGAACCCAGGCCCGCTGCATGACAAGGTAGCATGCTACTTCGAGACCACAGCGGTGGATCCTGATGATATGATGGGTGATAAATGATAATACAGCATGAGAAGAGTCCTTAAACCTAAACTTAACCTAAATACCAGATCATGGGCAACCATAGGAATAATTCCTTCTAAGAAACACATCCTGAATGGGAATTGAACCCAGGGCCTCATGAATAGTAGTCAGAAATCTGACTGCAAAATCATGGAACTTGTCACTAAACTTCACAAATTTGACTAGCCGAGGAATTTGTTTAGTATATGCAGCTCGTGCACGTTGAACGTTATCAATTCAACAGGGTCTTAATGTGGAATACATTCTGTAATTAATTTATCATTTTTCTGCTGTACCTCTCTGTTAATATTCTCAAGTAAACAGCAGAATGTAACAATATTGTTTCCATCTTCATATATTTAAATATCAAACATTGCAATTCATAATCAAATAAAAATATGCAGTACCTTTCATAAAATATGCAGTATCTTTAATAAAATAGAAATAATTATGTGCATAAAATCAAACATAGGAAGCAAAGCAGCAAATAAAACTCAACTCAAATATTGCAAAATAAACAAATTAAATCATGCAAAATATGGGATTTAGACAAATTATCAACACACACACATAAAATTAGAACACTCCTAAAAAGTTACATTACTGCTGTAAATTAATCTCAGTTATTGAAATAAACATTATTTCAACAAGACAATGTTATATTTATCAAAAGAAAGAGTTATGTGGGGTTTGATTTTAGAATTTAGGTGCATTACGAATTAATAAAATCTATTAAAACTAATTTTCCAGTCTCCCTAATAGTTTATCCTTTAGTTTTACTGGGATCATCGTCATTAGATCTGTCTGAATATTGCTTTGGGGAATTTGATTTTATTTAAATGTTCTCTTAGCAGGTAACCAGCCTGCTGCTGAGTAAGTCCGTTGAGATGTTTTCTGAGATCAGTTGCAGGTGTATATTTAAGAGAACAAAAGAGAAGTCAAGATATCAGAGATTAATTACAAATATGTAATGTAAACGAGTGAATATAAAGAAATAAATGTAATTGGTTTGAACATGTACAAAGAATGTCAAATAATCATTTATCAAAAAAGATGCTTCTTTATAAACCTCAAGGCCAAAGAAATGTAGGAAGACTGAAACAATTTTGGAAGGACGACCTCTGCAGTATATTTTGTTTCAGGGAGCAGAACGTGTCAACAGGCCCATACCTTGAAGATGATGATGATGATAATAAAACTAATTTTAATTTAATATTTAAAGGAAGTGACACTATGAGGTTTATTTTAAATAATAGGAGTTTGATATGCATGACTCACTTCATATTTGTAGCTTTCTTGAAGACTAGGGTTTCGATGCTTTAGCATAATTATTAATTCTTTTAACCAGTTAGAAAGAATTGATAATGACGCTAAAGCATTGAAACCCTGATCTTCAAGAAAGCTACAAATATGAGATGAGTCATGCATATCGAACTCCGATTATTTAATTTTAATTCACTAGTAGAATAAAAATAAACCAAAGTGAATGGCATGTGATCTGAAGAAAATGACCAAGAATTAATTAATTAATTAATTTTTTTTTTGTTCAATGCCACTACATTGTCATTTCGACATTTTGGTACTCGCTCCTGGCATGGTGTTATTGTAACTCACTTCTGAGATTGGGGCGCCTGTAAGGCGGAGTTACGCTTCCCCAATGATATATAATAGGTGATTATGATGTGCCAGGAGAGGCCTTATCCAATGATGATGATGACCAGATGATGTTCGGGGACATTTGGACCTTAAAGTTTCCTGACATTTGTCTTACAGGTGAGGAAAAACTGCAAAACAATCATCACCCAGGAAACTTGCTTCGGCCAGGGAATGAACCCAGGCCCACAGTGGTGGATTATTTAAAATTATTGTACTATGTAAGGTAAGGTAAGGTGATCCAACTACAAGCCTCAGGAGGCCCTTGGGGTAGTAGGAGGTTAAGGCTCCCACTTTTTCTGGACAATCGGCACTTGATGTCAACCGAGTTGTCAGCCTTGTGTGACGGCCGCCTTTGCCCCAAAACAAGCAGCTGGTACTCATTTCTGTTCGAGGCTGAATTGGCCCCAGGGCCATAGTGCTGCCAGAAGGTTTGGGTCGGTTTAAAAATCCTGACCCCTTCAGGAATCGAATCCTCAATCTTCCAGCTCGTAGTGCAGTGCCTTAACCACTATGCTAAAATGGGTCCTTCATAATTTCCTTTTTGAGGGAAGTGAATTTTGTAGGGGATTTAATATTCGAAGGAAGTGACACTATGAAGTTTATTTTAAATAATTTGAGTTAGAAAATGCATGACTCACCTCATATTTGTAGTATGAGGCGAGTCACCATGAACCTATGGGTTCAATAGTGCCAGTGGGTTTAGTTCTAAATATTTTCAAATGCATAATGTTCTAATTATATAAGAAAATATTTAATACATTTCATCTCTGCAACAAATAATTGACAAAAATAGATGACTTGGTAAAAGAGGAAAGAGTGGTACTGTTGAAAAAAGAAAAGAAGTTACATGTGAAGAAAAAGTGCACCTAAATGCTAACTTTCCCTCATTCTGAGGTTATATCATTAATAGTGAGTGGATAACATATTTTTAATGACTCACCTCATATAATTTCAAATTTCTTTGATACTGGCGGTTTCAGACAATATCTTGTCCCTCCACATGGAAGCCATGACTGAAGAGGGACAATATCATGTCTGAAACCGCCAGTATCAAAGAAATTTGAAATTATATGTTTTCCACTCACTATTAATGAATATATTTACATTTAAAAATGCAGTAATATTGAATATTTCAAATTATGATCCTTCTGCCAATAGTGATTTAATTCCCATCAAAACAATGCAATGCATGAAATTAAATTCTAAAGCACATTCTATAATTCTTTGTAATGGAGACCTGAATAGAATTATGTTATTAACTTTTTTAAGTTTGTTTCCCAACATATTTGTGATATCTGACAAAAAAATTAACTTACACTATTATATGTTATAGAAATTGTGTATATACTATTAATTAATAAACATATACTGTACTTTATGAGTACACCTAATATAAATACATAGCTATTTATTCTACAGGATGTTAAGAAATTATACTGAAGATTTGTTCAGCAGTAAAAACTATTTTTTTTAAATATGTGATTTATATCTAGGAACAGTTTTTGGGACAATATAAAATGTCAAGAATAGTTAAACAGCTTGATGATAGATGATTCAAATTTAGCATCATATGTTGACACTGAACATAATTTGTAGTTTATCAAAGCATGCAAAAAAAAGTCTCAAATATAAAATGCTTACACTTGGATTTGCAACTATAAACTAATTCTGAGCTAAGTTCCAGTTGTAATGTAAACATACCAGGTATACTGACTTCATTTCCATTGATCGAATAACAGTTTTATGTTTAAGCACATAAGAAATGTAGTTCAGTCTCTCTAACTCTCCAAAATAATAAAAAACATGTCTATACAACTTATAGGAGAACCTTAAAATATATAATTACATTTTTAATATATTAAATAAGCATTGTTTTATTCTTACACATGCGAAATACAGAATACATTGGAAATTCGTTGTTTCAAAATGACTACTTCTATAGAATTCCTTAAAACATTGGAAAGGAAAGCATTTGAAAAGCAGAGGGAAACAAATTATTTTGAATCTTTTCAAACAGTTTAATGAAAAATATCCCAAATTAGCCATGGAGGATGTGTGAAAAATAACAGCAGATTTTACAGATGAGTCAGGATGGAGCATAAATTCTACTCGTAATGAAATCGTAAATAAAAGATATCTATCGACATCATGGAAAAAGTGTAAATGTTTGATTAGATATGCCCATATGTAATTTTTGTCATAAATAAATAAGAAATGCAGGAAGTTCCTAATTATTGGTACCATCTTACATTGTATTCAATTTTATTTCCCATAAAATATGATGCTGCCTAAGAATAATGTTTCTATCGATGACAGTTCCCTAAACAATTGTCATATGATGGGTAAATGTAGTACCATAGTTCCCCCAATAGACGGTGTAATACCTTGTGCAAATTTGTTTACAGTACAACTGGAACTTAGCCCCGAATAGTGTACTGTCATATATTCATGAATTACTATTACAGTAAAATCCCCACTGAATTTTGCTTACCTGAAATTCTAAAAAGAAGTAATTTTTATGTTTCCCTCTATATACAATGTAAAATTGACAGAATTCAGTTTTATTTACAATTTATAACAAATCTAGGAGTAAGAATGTCTGCCCTTCTCTACACAAATGTGAACAATCTTTGCATTAAATATCCTATTTGAGTAAATGATTACAGTTTATAGGATTTTTATGATGCAGCGACATATTTTTTGGTAAAATCTGATATGTCTGTTAAATATATGTCTTCTTCTTAATCATAATTTGTAGGATTTTCATCCTGTTTATTTAACAGTAATAGAATATTAGAAAAATCACTCCCATAGCCTGTTCCAAGCCAGGTTGAAAAAAGAGTGAGGGGAGGAGTAACACCTCGTAAAAAAAACCTTGGTTCAGCTTGCCCAGCTGATAGTACCTTGTGAGGGCTCCTTGCCAGGGTTAAGGTGAAGACCTCAATGGTAGATACAGCGGAGAAGGAGTCCTTCGGTACGGTGTACCTGATGGAAGAGGCAACTCTACATCTACTGCCTTCTAGATTGACAAATGGGCAGATGGGGTTTGTTAGCCCTGCAAGACAACCCATCTAGGATAGACAACAAACTAACTAACTAACTAACTAACTGGCACTATCGAACCCGTAGGTTCATGACCACGTGGACATAAGCTCTACATACATCCCTATCCTGAGCTAATGTTTTCCAATATCCCCTGTATAATCTACTTCCCTCAAATCATAGTTAATGTTATTCTCCCACCTCATTCTTGGTCTACCAACTGGATACCTCTGGTGCCCCCGCTATTATATAAAGTCCTAACATTCCATGTAGGAACATGTCCCTATGTTTGAGCCTTTGGCATCCGGAGAACCGAATGGGGGACTATTTGACGTCCAGAAAATTTTACCCCAGTTGAACCCATGTCTGCATTTCTTGAAGGTTGTATTTTTACGGTGAAAGATCATCACTCTTTTGACCAAGGTATTTTTTCATCTGGCTTACCACCTTCGACCAGTCCGGCATGGGTAACCCCTATCGGAGCAATGCTACTGCCAGCATAGCTCTCAGGATCATTTAAGCACGCAGGCCACTCCACCACGACAAGGTAAAGATACCATGGAGGGTCTAGGAGAGACAACTCCGAAATAAAATGGGGCAGGCTGAGCTCTGAAGCTGGGTGAAGGCAATCGGCCTAGTGAGGAAACCCCGAATAATAAACCCGCCATGAAAACGGGCTAGCAACCCACTTCACTTGCTCGCAGTCCCAAGGATCAAGCCTCGGATCAAAGACGGAAACAAAAAAAAATATATATTAAATGCTTAATATTACAAGATTCTGGGCTATGTGGCCATGTTCTATAACTGGCGTTTCTTCCAGACATATCTCCCTCAACTGTGGAGGCCATCTTCAGTGGCAAGTACAATCTTTTAATATTATGATTACCAGCCTGCATTCCACAATATGTAAATGCTTGTTATTTAAAAAAACTAACTGAATTAAAGCACTTTGTTAAATCATATTTATGCATATTTGACCATTTCCATGTGATAGAGTATAATTTAATAAATTGAAAGTCATATTCGGCATAATTTCATTCTTTGAAGAAGTAAAAATAATTTATTTTTTCCATGCTCACTTTAGTGGTTAAATATCTCAAAAAAACACATAGCATTTTGTTTTCAGGAAAATAATGAGAGATTTTCAATGATTTTTTATTAAAATTTGTCACTTATATTAAAGGGAAAACTTATATTTTTAAGAGATTCCTGAGGCTCCTGATTTAGACAGAAATTTTCTCCTACTTATACAATCCTGTACGCTTGAAATTGAGAACATTCATTTTAACACACATTCTAGAAGCTTCTTATTCAATTATTTTATAATGGGATTTTAACATTACTTTTATAGTTAGTGTGTCTTGCGCTATAGCTGAGTGATTAAGGCAAGAAGCCTTGGTGCAGAGCTACGGGACTTGCGCTGGTTCGAGTCCCCCATGGGGGAAGAAATTTTCTCGTGGAATTTTGGCCAGTATGGGACCGGTGCCAACCAGCACCATAAGGCATTTGGGTAGCTACAATAAGTAGCAACTCCAAGTTGAGAAGACCAGCTATAACGGCTGGGGGATTTGACATGCTGACAACATGTCACCTCTACACTGATTAGATGATCGTCAACCCCTATGATTAACACATGTGGATGTGAGGCCAGAAGCCCGATGGTAGCCCAAGGGCCTTCAAGGCCTGTCGCACTTGGAGTTTTTTATAGCTAGTATAGCTTCATTACTTTTATAGCTAAATAAAGTAATGTTAAAAGAATAATAAAATAAAACACTGATAAGATAGAAACTGTTAATAGGTTTGTTAACTTATTGTTAGGGCATTATGTATAATCAGTCAAGTTCAAGGCCATCTAACTAAACATTAACATTGAATCATTCCTTTATCTATCCATTCATTCATAAACTTTTACATTAAAATTTTGACATTTTATAGTGTGCACAAATACTGTTTTAGAGCACTGATTTGTAATATCTCAAGTACTTCAGCATATTTATTAACACCCTGCTGTGTATATATATTTTAATAATGTCAAATAAAATGAGACTATGTTACAAATGCATGCAATGTAAAGTAATATTTTTAATATATTTTAATGGTGATATATGTTATGAAATGCAAGGCAGAAGGAAGAAATGACATGGAAATAGTTTGAGAGGGAATAGAACTGAAGAGTCCTGAAATAAAATTCTGGAGGAAGTTTAGGTTTGATCAGGACTTAAATTAAATCCTATAAAAGTTTGACAGGAAGTACGTGCTGATGATGAAAATCATTTGCATTATTTAAAAATAATTTTAAAATGTAAGAATCTAATATAAACAATATAAACAGTATACACACACATTTAAAAGCAACAAATCTCAGTTAAGAATAATAATGTGCAAGCATATTAAACTTCACTCAGTTTTTCAGAATCAAAAAAAGAAACATAACTTATAATCAGAGCTTAGATTTATGGGAAAAAGCTTTTTTTTATTGGTGATCATTTGAAAATTTTAAGTTTACAGATTGGATGTTTTTATTATTCATTTCATACATCTCAATGATGGATAAATTATATTTTAAGAGAAAAATACGCTTAGACTGGGGTTTGAACCCAGGACCTTTCACTTTCTATGCGAATGCTCTACCAATTGAGCTTGGGATTAACAGTGTATATAAGAGAAAAATTTGCGTTTAGATTGGAGTTTCCCAGATAGATAAGAGAAAAATTTGTGTTTAGATTGGAGTTTCTCAGATAGCTCAGTTAGTAGAGCATTTGCATAGAAAGCGAAAGGTCTGGGTTCTAACCCCAGTCTGATCATATATTTTTCTCTTCAAATATAATTACGGACTTGATATTCATGAAAGAAAATGAATCAGGTATTATATACATCTTATTTCACAAATAAAGGGAAATCTTGAAGAAGTGGTTGAATTCAAATACTTAGGAATAATAATTACAAACTGGAATGATGTGCAAAACAAAAAAAGAAGAGAATATAAGCTGAACTCTAGAAATGCATGCTATTATGCATTACAGGTACTCTTGTGATCCCAACTTCTCTACAAAAAAAAATTAAACTGAAAATATATAAAACTGTTATCCTTCCAGTTATTTTATATGGACATGGACTCTCACTTAAGGAAGGAGAAAAGATTACAAGTATTTGAAAATAAAAATCTTAGGAAAAATTTTGGACCTAAGAGAGAAGAGACAACTGAATGGAGAAAACCACATAACATTATATGGAACCATTTGTAATAAGAAGTAAGTCTTACAGAGTGCAGTGGGCAGGACATGTTGCACAAATCAGAAATGAAAGAGGGGTATGGAAATTCCTTGTAGGAAAATCAAAGAGAAAGTACCCCATCTTAACCTGCTTCCTTCTCCTGATGATGGGACTAGTCCTGAAAGGCCTACAGTTGATTAATATTTTAAAAAGTTGAGGAGACTGACCTATAAGGTACGTAATTTAAATATCGAAAGATACAGACAACTAAAACATGGGAGGACAGAAATAGCTGGAGATCTCTTTGTAATATTTGACCGAAACATTTCTAAATGATTTGAGAAAGGAAGAAACGAAGTACCAATGAGTTAATTAGATGGTTCAAGAAACATTATACTGTTTTTTTTTCTGCACTAAAACATTTGTTCTTACTCCAAGAACATGGAGAATAAAATGAATAAGTTTATAGAGCTAGAAATAAGTTGGATATAAAATTGAAAATGTCATGATTTTTTGAAAATGCTGAGTGAAGTTTTCAAACTACTGTGATTGGGTAGAGGGAGAACAACATACCGGTTGAGCACTTTCTTGGGCTCCCATATGGGCTCTGTCCGCCCTTTTTATAGACAACTAATCACAACAAACAACAACACAACAATAAATCAAACATGAACAAATTTTATGTGCTCACCCATTAGTAAACATGCATTTCACAAAACAAAACAGAAATTGGTTGACATCTTCTGTTCCTTATTAATTCAATGCAACTGTGAATTAATAACTAAATAATTTTATTGAAATATGAACAAGCTTATCATTGTATTTCTGAGATTTGAAAAATGATGAAATTTTTTTTAAAAACTAAAAATATCATAATTTGATGAAATATTTATTATTGTGACATAGGTTATGTACTGTACAACTATCTATCTAAAACTATGCACAATAAATAAATATTCTTATGAATTAAGAACCTCATAATGCTATTTCCCATATTTAATTATGAATTCTTTAAATGGAATCTTCATGTAAATTTATTTTAATTATTTGAAGACATAAATGGACACAAGTTTTTAAGAAACATTTCTGATTACTGTTGGGGTAACTATTAAATTTAGATTAATACAAATGTCAGTACGGCTTTTTTCAATGCTTTTATTATTAATTTCATATATCTCAATGATAGATAAATCATATTTGAAGAGAAAAATTATACGCTCAGAATGGGACTTGAACCCGGGACCCTTGGTTTTCCAGATCAAGTGCTCTACCATCTGAGCTACCTGAGCAAGTACTGATCTAAACGCAAATTTTTCTCTATATACATTGTAATTCCTGCCCACCAAATGCTATGAAGCCTTTGCTTCTATCTATGCAAATGGCGGCTCCTTTATTAAGAAGACATATTTGGGAATTATACATTACATTATGAATGCCATTACGGCTTTTTAAAATGTTTTTATTATTAATTTCATACATCTTAATGATAGATAAATCATATTTGAAGAGAAAAATTATATGCTCAGACCGGGACTTGAACCCGGGACCAAATATGATTTATCTATCATTGAGATCTATGAAATTAATAATAAAAACATCGAAAAAAGCTGTACTGGCATTTATAATGTAATGTATAATTCCCAAATATGTCTTCTTAATAAAGGAGCCGCCATTTGCAAAGATAGAAGCAAAGACTTCATAGCATTTGGTGGGCAGGAATTACAATGTATATATTAAAGAAAAATTTGCGTTTAGATCGGTACTTGCTCAGGTAGCTCAGATGGTAGAGCACTTGGTCTAGAAAACCAAGGGTCCCAGGTTCAAGTCCCAGTCTGAGCGTATAATTTTTCTCTTCAAATATAATACAAATGTACCTGAGTGACTCAATCAATCTCAATTGCAGGGAAGTTATTCTCCTTTACAACAGAAAATGGCACTATACTAATTCAAAGCCAAGTTCCAGTTGTACTGTAAACAAACTTGCATAAAGTATTACTCTGCCAACTTCGTCTATTGGGGGAATGATGGTACCTGTTTAATAACTGCCATACGACTGAATTGTATACAATAGAAACATTATTCTTAGAAAACATCATATTTTATGTAAATGACTGAATACAACATAAGATGGTACCAATAGTTAAGAACCTCCTCCATTTCTTATTTATTTATGACAAAAAAATTATATATGGGTCTACCTATTAGACACTAATGCTTTTTCTATGATATTGATAGATATCTTTTATGTACAATTTCATTACGAGCAGAATTTATGTTCCATGCTGACTCACCTGTAAATTCTGCCGTTATTTTCACCATATCCTCAATGGTTAATGTGGGATATTTTTCACTAAACTGTTTGAAATATTCAAAATAATTTGTTTCTCGCTGCTTTTCAAATGCTTTGCTTTTCAACATTCAAGATTTTCTACAGACATTTTGCCATTTTGAAACAAATTGAAATTCCAACATATTCTGCATTTGAGCATGCTTAAGAACAAAACAATGCTTATTTAATCTATTAAAATTGTAATTATATTTTTTAAGATTCCCCCATATCTTGTACAGACATGTGCTAGATAATATGTACTTTTAATAGTTTTATTTTCTTTGTTTCAAGTGTTAGAAAGCAAACTATATTTTATTACACTGTTAAAGGTAAAATTGTTATTCAGCCAATGAAAATTTAGTCTTACATCTGGTTTGTTTACATTACAACTGAAACTTAGCTCGGAATTAGTATATCTTGATTACTGCATTCGTGGGTCTACTTCTGCCAATCTTTGTCCCTTGGGCCCAAAGGTCATTGCTTCCAGTGTATGTTACAAACATATTACGTGCGTAGACTTTAATTATATTTAAATTAATGTTGAGAAGTAAACATTATGAGGTGAGTTATTAAAAATATGTTCTCCACTTAATATAAATATTACTTGCGTTATTGCATGATTTTATTTTCATGGTATAGTAAATGTGTAAAACAACAGATAGTACAATTTGGATAAATCAAATTTTATTATTGAAATGCCCATTCATGACAAGAACATTGGAGTCTGGTATGCATTGGGAAGCATGTTAATGGGTGGGGGTGGGGCACACCACAGTGTTTGGTTTTTCAGGCAATTTCAAGAGGGAATGTTGGGGGTTTGTAGGGTGTCCTGCTGGTGTCAGGATTTTTTTAGGTAATCTAAATATTCTGGCAGCACCGGGTGAGCCTTGGGTCAACTCATGCTTCTAATGGAAATGAAGTACCGGGGTTATATGTTCTGGAGAGTAAAGACATCATCACACATGACGGACATCTCGTGGCTGATTGTCTAGCAAGGTCTTGAGAGTAAAGACATCGTCACGGCGTGTGACTAACCTCTCATGCTGATTGTCTAGAAAGGTGGGAGTTTGTAACCTCGTTACCAGGTCCTAAGGGCCCTGTTAAGAGGCCTGAAGTGGGATAACTTTTTTTCACCTTTTTTGAGTGTACTAACAGTAGGATGGTATAGAAATGATATCCTCGCTGACCCATTCATTGACAAATTAACATAGGCAGAATATTTTTCTGCTTAATTTTTTCAACAAAACTCTACCACTCTCCATACAGCATGTCCATCTTCGGATGAAACTTTCCATATGTTTGGGAACAGGATTATAAGTAAGGATCTATGACCTCCTTGCAGCCCAAATCTTACCCATAGAATTTCTATTTTTGGGAGGTACTAAAAGATACGGTGTACAGGAAAAAAAATCACATAAACTTAAAGATAATATTTATTGTGATCCCACAACAGACCCGGAGGCCCTTGGGGTAGTAGGAGGTTAGGGCTCCCACTTTTTCTAGACAATCGGCACTTTATGTCAGCCGGGTTGTCAGCCCTGCGTGACGGCCGCCTTTACCCCCAGAACAACCGTCTGGTACTCATTTCCGTTAGAGGCTGAGTCGACCCCAGGGCCATAGTGCCGCCAGAGAGTTTGGGTCAGTTTAAAAATCCTGACCCCAACGGGACTTGAACCATCGACCCTCCGGCTTGTAGCTCAGTGCCTTAACCACTACGCTACGGCGTGCCCCTAAAGATAATATATAGACTGAAATTATATTTGAAGAGAAAAATATATGCTCAGACTGGGGTTTGAACCCAGGACTTTAGGCTTTCTATGCTAATGCTCCACCAACTGAGCTATCTTGCACTCCAATCTAAATGCAGATTTTTCTCTTTACATTGTTAATTTTTGATAAAATAATAATAATAATAATAATAATAATAATAATAATAATAATAATAATAAATATATAGACTGAAACTTGATCATTTAGCACTAGTGCAATAGTAGAAATTTTATTAGATGATGTGAAACATGTATGGTTGCAAATGAAAAGTACATTTTTAACTGTTACAAGGTAAAGGAAAAAAAAAAAGAAACCTTCTCAAATTCATGTCTAATTCAGGGCCAGGGATGAGATGCAATGAAACTCCTTACATTGAAAGTCTGTGAATGACAAGGATGCTGACTAATGGAGGGGCAGATGACATGTAATGAAACAATATTAACCCATTTAAATCGGATGACGAGCTGAGGTCGCAAGACGTTCTTAAGCACTAAAATCGTATGACGACCTGTGGTCGCGCAGTATAGAGATCGAAAAAACGAATTTTTAGTTTATTTTGCTGCTCATAGATATCTGTTACATACACTTTTTCTTCTTCTACACATCCACAAGAATGCTATTTCATCCCCTCCATGCCATTTAGAAATTTCCAGAACGAGTTTTATCCTAAGAAAAAACATGTGTCAGTAGTAAGAAAAATGGCGCCAAGGAAAGTTAAGGGTAGTGACAGTGATGGAATTAGGAAATTATTAGAGCGTGAATTAGGCAGTGATTCAGAAGTTTCTGATATATTTAGTGATGAGAGAAGTATTGATGAATCTATAAGTGATTCAGAAGCAACTTCAGCTGAAGAAGAAAGCGGTGAGAGTGATAATGAACTTATTGTCCAGCCACCTGCAGAAAAACAAAGCTGTATCACGCCAAGTGATTGGAAGTGGGTGAAATCTGAGAATAACCCTGTTGTATATCAGTTTAGTGGTGATAGTGGTGTATGTAATGAGATTAAAAATCAATATGAATATCAATATTGTTTATTTTTATTATTTCACTCACCTCATACTTCATTTTTTTTTATTTATTTATTTTTTTATTTTATTTTGCAGCTCTTTTGTTTCTAAGTTCTTTTAATTTCAAATATCTTTTAATTTCTATCTTAGTTTTCGAAAAATGTTCGTTGAAATGTTGTATGTTTGAAACCGCCATCTTGTTTCAGTTGTTTACGTTATTCTTGTTTTCCTATGACTTGATAGCCAACTTTATTAAGTTATGTAGATAGGAAATAACACTATGAGGTTTTTTAATATTGTTTATTTTTATTATTTCACTCACCTCATAAATTATGAAGTATGAGGTGAGTGAAATAATAAAAATAAACAATATTAAAAAACCTCATAGTGTTATTTCCTATCTACATAACTTAATGAATATCAATCTCCTTCTGAACTCCAAATATTTTTAGATTATATGGACCCTTTGTTTTCCGTAATAACTAAGGAAACTAATGACTATGCAAGGGAGCAGTTAGTGAATCCTGAAAGAAAGAGGACTTTAAATGGTTTGATGTGACAGAAGATGAGATGAAAGGCTATTTTTTGCTAGTGATACTAATGTCACAAGTACGAAAATCATGCTTTTTCCTATAATGAGGACAGTCAAGGGGTATCGCAAGATATTTTTTTTATTTACTTGATATATGTGTTTACAACTCCTTCATAGTCCACAACAAGCTAACTGGCAGCAAGAAAAAAACTTTCTCTGACTTCAGGATCGCCCTTGCAACCCAGCTACTTGAATGTATTTACATGCCTGACTACAATGTACGAGGCCGACCTTCATCTAGTGCTACACCCCTAAGACTACAAGCAAAAAATTGGGGTCACTTCCCAATGCACATCCCACCCACAGAGAAAAAGAAAAAAAATGTTACTAAACGGAGTGTGGTATGCTACAGCAAAGGAAAAAGAAGTGAAACTGCATGGCAGTGTGAAAAGTGTAACACTCCTCTTCACTTACCGGGCTGTTTCAAGGTCTACCATACCCAGACATCATACTAAATATATCCATTGGTGAGTACATAATTTCACTAACGTATTTACAGAATTTTAAGCCGGAATATTCAATAGTTGATTTTTAAATCCATTTTTAGTTACTGGAGGTAATATTAAGCTGCTGCATTACATTTAAATGCCAGGCAGTAGGATTTGGGATTTAAATCAGGTTTCTTGGGTAGCAGAGCTGGACTTTAAATGAGAGGTGGATGGGTTAATGAGATGAGTGTGGAGAAATGGTGGAATGAAATTTGTGGTAGGGGAAAATCATGAAAAGACCAAGATGTGAATTCGAGACCACAGTGATGAGAGGCGGGCATCTAATTGCTTGTGACATGGAACCTCCTGTTAGAAAG
The DNA here is from genome assembly GCA_030220185.1 of Diploptera punctata. Lineage (NCBI taxonomy): Eukaryota > Metazoa > Arthropoda > Insecta > Blattodea > Blaberidae > Diploptera > Diploptera punctata. Next base: position 3,213,416 of record JASPKZ010008362.1, on the reverse strand, counting down.
AAGGCAAGGAAAGATACTAAGAAAAAGAAAGAGAGGCGCTGGGCTGAACAGATGTGGGATCAGAACAGGCAAAAACCTAATCCGTGAAAGATGATGATGATGATGAAGAGAGAGAGATTGTATATCATTTCAGATATGGGGGCAACTTTACCACGAGTTGAGGCATGAATGCAATAGCAAAACTGGAGCTGTTTTCTGTTGGAAAGGAGAATAACATCCCTGGTATAATGTTAAATTTCACAGAGTTTATATTTTATTGTCACTCTGTAAAACATGACATTTTCAGTTATGCCAGTTACCAATATAAAACCATACATTTTTAAGTACAATTATTAAAGATAGAAACTCCATATTTTCTGTTAAAGGGACTGAAACCTATATAACAATGTTTTGAAGAAAAAAGCAATGTCTACTATTTGAAGGCTAAAAAAAATTAAAATGTTATTTTTTCAATGACTGAATGACTCAGTCATATTTTTATCTTACCTCATATTTCATGTTTTATTAAACATGGGAACTGCAGTTTTCAAAAGGACATCCCTCTTATTTTCAACCGATATGACTCATGTCATAATATTGATATGACTCATGTCATAAGATCGGTTGAAAATGAGAGGGATGTCCTCTTGAAAAATGCAGTTCCCATGTTTAAAAAAATACATGAAATATGAGGCAAGATATAAGAATATGACTCATTCATTCATTCATTGTTTAAGAACCTTGTAATATTATTATTTCTTCTTCTTCTTCTTCTTCCAAGTATTAGGCCAAGGCCTGTTACGATCCTATAGAAAATTTTCCCTTCCGGGAAATTCTCGTATAAGATTTGAAAGCATAATAATAGTCCCTTCGATTGGTTGCTGGCCAAAGGAAGGCAAGACCAGTGATGGGGCTGCCATCTTATAGCCTCTGATCAGGCTTTTCTGGAGAAGGAAAGAAAGTAAAGGAAAGAAGAAATGGAAGAAAGGAAAGACTCCCTAGCCCTCGGATGCCCTAATAGCATCTGGGTCGAAAAAACAAGAGTTAACCAAAGAGAGGTTAGATAGTAAAGTTAAAAGAGTGCAAATCACAGGTAAGTGGAAGAAATGTTTTGCACAGCTTGGGCACCTTGTGGTCGCCATCCGCATATCCCCTAGATGAGGACCCCTTTCCCATATTTAACTATGAATTTTTTTTTTTGTTGAAATTGTCATGTCAGTTAATATGGAATTCATTATTGTAGATGTTATATATATATATATAGAAACATTCAATTGAATTAGAACATTTTTAGGATATCTAAATATTCTGATTAATATCACTTCACAAAATTTCATTTTTTGAAACCTTGAATCAATTTTTTGATTAAATTATTTTAGAGACTTTTTTTGTTTTTATAATTATTACATTATTATTAAAACTGACTGAATATAAAATATTGATAACTTTTGTAACATTTCAATTAAATATGTTTTTGGAAAAATTGTAATTTGTATTTTTATATTACTGCTGGTCGAGTGGAAGGGAAGGCCTTATGTCCTTAACTCTGACAGAATAAATAAAATACTATTATTATTATTATTATTATTATTATTATTATGGATACCTCCTGGAAAAGGGAAATGTGGTAGACCAAAGCCAACGTGGATAAAGGGGATTCAAGACAACATGAAGAAGAGAAATATGACAGAAGCAGACACGCAAGACGTGAAGTGTGGAAGAAAAAAAATTGTATATTTTGGTTGAGGATACCTGTGTATATAACAGAAACAATCCTGAAATAAAAAAAATATGAATATGGAGTTTATTATTATTATACATGGAGTTTATGTTCAGGAAATTATTGGACGAATATGATAACTGGGGTTTGAAAATAAATGTAGAAAAAACATTTTGTATGGGATGAAGAGCAGAAAAAAGAAGATTTAATATTAGAAGATCAGAATGGGTATATTAGAGGATGTGAAGAATTTGAGTATCTGGGAGTAAAACTTCGATAAAGTGGATAAACAAGAAAGTGATATTAAGAACAGAATAAATAAAGGTAGAGCAATAACACCAATGATAAATGGAGTTTTATGGAACAGATATATAACCAGAAAAAATAAGTTACAAATATATAATTCATAGTGAGGTGAAGTTTGGAAATTCAACAAAAAATATGTCGATGGAAATGGATTTCTTGAGGAGAGCAACAAGACGTTCAAAATTAGAAAAAATAACAAATATCATACAAGAAAAAATAAATATTAGATATTCAATATTAGATTATATAACATACAAGCAATTAAATTGGTATGGGCATGTATGATGAACGCAAGAAGAAAGGTTACCCAGAAAAACATTGGAATGGTGTCAATCTGGAAGAAGAAGAAAAGGAAGATCTTGAAACTCGTGTATACAAGAAGTAAAAACTGGATACAAGAAGTAAAAACTGGAATGAGAACAAGAGGACTGGAGGAAATTGAGTGGATGGATAGAGATGAGTGGAGAAGGAAAATAAAACTTTAGGCACAGAAAGATGTGCAAACATTGAAAATCTATATATAAATTTAAAAAAAAATTATTATCATTATTATTATTATTATTATCATCATTATTATCTATGATGCAGGACCAAAAGCTTTACTTTTCTTTTGAAGGAAGCCACACTCGGATTTTTATGCCCTTAAAATTTATCTTGGATGAGTTCACGATTTTTGGAATCTATATTTAATCATGCTTCTTTATGGGTAAAATTCAAATATTGAAAACAATATTCTATTCCTTTGATCCATTAATGATTGAAAAATTATATATCACAAGAAATATTGTAATAAAAATATCAAATTTTTCAATCTTATATTTATGAAACAGAAGTCAACCACACTAATAAACTTTAGTAATTTCATCAAATCGTCTCACACACTATAACTTGACAAACCTGTCATCTGACGATTTCTTAAGTGCATCATACTAGGAGCTAAAATAAAAAGGTTATTTGTGATTTCAAATACTTATAAACAAGTGTTTTTAAATAGACATGCAAAGTTACTATGCAGCTCACAACCTTAACTTTCATATTTAATGTCACAAATTTTACAATATTAGGGTGTAGATGTATTAACATATGAGAATACAAAGAAAATTATTATTTTATTTCCAGAAAATTTAACCCCAGTAGAACCCATGTTCACGTTTCTTGGCAGTTGTAATTTCATGGTGAAAGATTTTTAATCTTTCAACCAAAGTACTTTTTTCGTTTGACTTATTGCCTTTGATCTGTCAGCATGAGTAACATACATAAACTATTATGTATTATTAATCAAATTGTAGATCATTCATAGTTGTTATTATGTGTAATGTAACCCTGGTGAAGTGGAAGAGAAGGCCTTCTGGTCTTAACTCCATCAAGTAAAATAAAGAAACCTTTATTATTAAATCATATTAAGATATGTAACATTGAAAAATTGTTATGAATAATGGGTACAACTTAATATGCTAAAAATAAAAGAATAATCCACATCAGTCCAACTTAAAAAGTTAACAAAAATAAGAATGAAACAAATTGTGAATTCTTCTTACCTCATACATCTATGTTTTTTAACACACGACTGCAGTATCAGGAAAAACATCATTCCCATTATCAGCTGTTTTCACGACTGTCAATTTTTTGTTATGCCGGTAATTTTCTAAACTGCCATCTGGTGTACTTTTGAAGAAGTAATTTTCTAAACTACCATCTGATGTACTTCTGAAGAACTTTGTAATCAAACTTGGTTCGTCTGGTACCTCGAAGTTCATGGTTCTAGTATGGTTTTTGAATGTATATCTTTTCCCAAACTGTTAATTCCAAAGGTTTAGATAGATGTTTCAAATGTTTTGCTTCTTTTTCAATTCTATGATCTTCTAATAAACTATGTGCCGCTACAGCTGATTTTTCAATTTCACCATTTTTTATGTTTCTAAAGTGTTCTTTTTTCCGAGTGTCTAAGTTCCTTTTTGTTTTCCTATATATATACTTTATTGCAATCTTTGCAATTCATTTGATAAATTCCAGATTTTTTATTGTCTGGGGCATTAACTTTTTTATTAGTTAACAGAAGATTACCAAGGTTGAATTTGTTAATTGGAGCCAATGTTATTTTTTTTTGAAAATCTTTTGAAATTTGTTATGAACTTCTGGATGGTAAGTAACTTTCTTGAACTTTTCATCTTTCTCAGAATTACATTGCAGAGTGGTGCATTCAAGTAACCTCTTTTGTTGTTTCAATTTCTTTAATTTCTTCTTTATTATGTTTTCTTCAAAACCATTAAACAACAAAAAAGGTTACATGAATACACCACTCTGCATCATAATTCCAAGAAAGATAAAAAAATTCAAGAAATTTACTTACCATCCAGAAGTTCATAACAAATTTCTAAAAAATTAATATAACATTGGCTCCAATTAACAAATTCGGCTTGGGTAATCTTCTGTTAACTAATAAAAAAAGATAACACCCCAGACAATACAAAATCTGGAGTTTATCAAATTAATTGCAAAGATTGCAATAAAGTATATATAGGAAAAACAAAAAGGAACTTAGACATTCGCAGAAAAGAACACTTTAAAAACATAAAAAAGGCTGAAATTGAAAAACCAGCTGTAGCGGCGCATAGTTTATTAGAGAATCATAGAATTGAAAAAGAAGCAAAACTTTTCAAACATCTATCTAAACCTCTGGAATTAACAGTTTGAGAAAATAAATATACATATTCAAGAAAACCATACTAGAACCATGAACTTCGAGGTTCCAGACGAACCAAGTTTGATTACAAAGTTCTTCAGAAATACACCAGATGGCAGTTTAGAAAATTACTTCTTCAAAAGTACACCAGATGGCAGTTTAGAAAATTACTGGCACAATAAAAAATTGACAGACATGTAAACAGCTGACGATGGGAATGACTTTTTATCCGATATTGCAGTTCTCTGTTAAAAGAACATAGATGTATGAGGTAAGAAGAATTCACGATTCATTTGATTCTTATTAAGAAAACCTCATATTGTAAAATTCTCAAATTTGTTATGTAATTTAACAAAAATAACTCATCCTAACCTTATATTTGTCCATTTTGCTTAGTATGTTATTGTTAGGTGTTATTCCAAGATTCATAGACTGTCATATGCACTAGAATAGTCAGACTTGTCAGTTTGGCACATTATGCATTGTAGTTTAGATTGTTGCAGAGTAAACTGTTGTGATTTTACCCCATAAGTAAGAAAAAGAGTTAATTTCTACTTTTTTTACAATTCATAAATAGATATATATGCCTCCCAAGTCTGACCCCGCGTCCACATCGTGGGAGGTGGTAAGTGCATTTCAGGTTCCTTGTTGGACCTGCACATCATCCTGACAAATATACCTGAAACGAGTGAGCTAAAGGGGCTCCAGTGAAACCACGTCAAGGCCTAGTAAGTCAGTGGTAGATGCTTTCAAAAAATAAATAAGCCTCGGATATCAACAGAGTATACAAAGACGGACCAGCAAAGAAAATGGTATAAGACTTGGAACATTAAATATTAACACATTAAACAGTGCAGGATGTACAGAAGAATTGATACAAATGATAAAGAGTGGAAGAATACAAATCCTTGGAATATGTGAAACGAAGAGAACTGGACAGAGTAAAAAGAAGCTGAGTGAAGAATATGAAATGTACTGGTCTAGGGACAAAATGAAAAAAAATAATGGAGTAGCAATAATAATAGCACCAGGATACGCACAAAATATTATGAATATAGATTTTGGAAACAGAAGAATATTAAAAGTAAAAATGTAAATTAAAGGGATGGAAATTTCTCTTTTGCAAATATATGCTCCTCAAATTGGGTATTCAGATCAAGAGAACAAAGAATTTTTAAACAATCTGGAAAGATTGGGAATTACAACGTATATAAGAGAAAAATTTGCGTCTAGATCGTAACTCGCCTCGGTAGCTCAGTTGGTAGAGCACTTGGCCCGGAAAGCCAAGGGTCCCGGGTTCGAGTCCCGGTCTAGGCGAAAATTTTTCTCTTCAAATATAATTAATCTGGAAAGAGTTTCAGTTGAAGAAAATATATGCTTAATGGGCGATTTTAGTCTCATGTAGGAGAGTCAGAATCGACTTTCTGAAAGGACACGATAAGAGGATGATGATAAATAGATATACAAACTTCATTTTTATTATACAATTTGAAGAAATTCTCATATCTATTATTAACCTCAAAAGAAGAACAATTAAACCCTTTTTTACACAATGTTATAAAGTCGCTTCAATTTATGTTAATTGGATATAATTTTCTTAAAATGTTGTAGCTTTTTTCTTTAAGGTATGTGAAAACTGCATAGTAATAATACATATACATGAAAACTAATACCAATAAAGTATTTTTCATACCTTTTATAATGACAATATTTCCATATTGCAAACATTAAGCATATGTGATTAGCATGAAACACCCATTGGTGATTAGAAAACAAATCTGAATTGAAACTGAATCTACCTTTGGCTTGTCTCCTCCTCTTACAGTCAAAATCCAACCTTCGCCCTTGAAGTTTCTTCCTATGGTGCTGTAAAAAAAAAAAATAGTTGGTATCTAATGATCTTCATTTAACATTAAAGTTATTTTCTTTCTTGCTTTCCAATATTTCAAAATAATGTCTTTGTTTTGATGACTTGCTTCACAGTATGTTAGATGCTTTATTCATTTCTTTCTCTTGAGAACACAATAAACATTTTGGATTAGATAGGTTAACAATATAATTATATGAGAATTGGAACTTTAGTAGTGGCAACACTGCTGCAGAGACATTGTGTGAACGTACCTAATGATGTTGCTGAGACAGCATGTCAGTTACATACCTACCTTACCTTAGAACATATGGACTATCCCTTCCCATACCACATGCACGAGAATTGGTAAAACGAACAGAGGCTTGTTTTATTTAATGTGGTCTAATGTAGTTTTGTCACGATGTTTTAAAAACAGGAACAATAGAGTTGGATAAAGATTGAATGTGCCAGAAGTTGTACAGTATAGCAGTGTCATCAAGGTCTTCAAGAGGCTTGCAGGGAATCTACATTGCCTTACAGAACAGTGTCATGGTGGGTAAAAGCCACTCACCATGCCACTGTTCTGGCCACCCACTGTGCCACTGTTACGTAAGGCAATGCAGATTCTCTGCAAGCTTCTTGAAGACCTTGATGACACTGCCATGCTGTTTGACCTCTGGCACATTCAATCTTTATCCAACTTTGTTGTTCCTGTTTCGAAAACATTGTGACAATGCTACATTAGACTGCCAGCTAACACGAGGGAGGCTCTGTTCCTCTTACCAGTTCTCATGCATGTGATATGGGAAGGGAGAGTCCATATGTTCTTGAGGTAAGGGAGGTAACTGACGTATGCTACCAGCGACATCATTAGGTTATGTCACATGGCATCTCTACAGCAGTTCCAACCATGTATGTTCATCCAAACAGTCATGGCTAGGCTATGGATTTGCTTTTGTATATTTGCACGTTTTCTTTTCCTCCTTAACATTTTCAGAAATTGAAATAAATATAAAAGAAAGAAATATTAATTTTAGGTAAAAATATTGAATTTACATTACATCCAAGAAAAATAATAAAAAATAATGTAGGATCATATGGGGTCTGTGTAAATCTGGGGGAAATGCAAACTAGCTGAGTATTTTCATGTTCTTATATCACCAAATACTGACAACGTTATCAAAACTACCTCAATACATGGTTTAAAAATTTACAAACAAGATAGTCTGGGTTTTCAACATCTTTAGGAGATTATATACAATTTATAAAAATATGTCTACTGATTGTGATTGATGAGATTGTGGTGGAATTTTCAAATCAGAATTGTGCAAGTAATTCTGGAACAAATTATGAACGTGTTATATGAATTATGTCAGTTTTTATGGGTTTTTTAATGCTGTTATTTTGTTTTAAAACTTGCAATAACAGATTTTCTAAATGGGAAAATAGAAGAATCTACAATAGCATGGTCAGGAAAACACAGAATTGAAACTAAGGCCAAATTACTAAAACAGTTTGAAAAATCTAAGGAACTCACAATTTGGGAGAAAATTAACATCTGCAAACAAGATACTCTGGGTTTTCAATATCTTTAGGAGATTATATGCAATTTATAAAAATATGTCTACTGATTGTGATTGATGAGATTGTGGTGGAATTTTCAAATCAGAATTGTGCAAGTAATTCTGGAACAAATTATGAACGTGTTATATGAAATTATGTCAGTTTTTATGGGTTTTTTAATGCTGTTATTTTGTTTTAAAACTTGCAATAACAGATTTTCTAAATGGGGAAATAGAAGAATCTACAATAGCATGGTCAGGAAAACACAGAATTGAAACTAAGGCCAAATTACTAAAACAGTTTGAAAAATCTAAGGAACTCACAATTTGGGAGAAAATTAACATCTGCAAGAATAAAAAAAAAACCCATGAATTTTGAAATTACTGGAGAAAGAGAAAAAAAATTAATTTGGAAGTTCATCGGTCAGCCAACACAGGGAGTGGAAATCAACTTACAGGATGGACAACCACAAAAACGACAGTTGGAATGTATCGAAAATGTCGCATAAAAGCGACAAAACCAGTCTGCATGAAAATAAAAAAAATATGAGGTGAGCCAAAATATCCAACTCATTAATGATTAAAAGAAGCCTCACAGTTGTAATTAATATTTAATTTTAGGAAGTGATATTTTGAGGTTATTTTAATTATATTATTTCTAGTCTGATCATCTTACCTCAATATTATATAATAATAATAATAATAATAATAATATTGAGGTAAGATGATCAGACTAAAAATAATATAATTAAAATAACCTCAAAACATCACTTCCTAAAATTAAATATTAATTACTACCTCTTAAGTTACAAGGAAGAAACAAAACCAGAAATTGTGTTTGTGTTATAAATAACAAAAAACAAGATGGCGTCCTCCAAACTCAACTTTAATAACAATTTTTTGGAAACTAAACATGAAATCAAAAAGTTTTTAAAATTAAGAGAGATAAAATTTAAAAGATTAGCTATCATTAAATTTATCAACCAATATATTGTCTTAGGCTTTCACGGCCGAGTTACTATAATGATCTTGTGGAAGATTTCCGGGCTGTTAGCCGTGGTCTTGAGGCTTGTAGTTCCCTAACGTTTCGCCAGAGACTGCGTCCGGCACCCTCAAGGGTTGTCTAGAGACTGGCAATTTTGTCGACTACCTGCCCTATTTATACATTTATCCACGACGTGTTCTCTGCATGGTCCGTTACATCGTAAATTGTATCTGCCTTCTGGTTGGTTAGCATTAGGGTCTTCCATTGCATCAATGAGGTTGCTGTCTGATGTTCTAGTAGAGGTTTACATCTGGCTTTTTTTGAGACTGGTATCCATGCTTTGTTGACTTTTAACGATTCTTCCTTTCTATTGTAACTATTTTGATGTTTGAATATTTCAATGGCTTCTCGTTGCAGATGGGTAAAATAGTGTATGGAGTTAGATAATATATCTGTGTTGTTGTATTGTACTGTATGGCCTTCAAGTAGAGTGTGTTCTGCTACTGCTGACTTTTCCACTTGTTTAAGACGGCTGTATCTTTTGTGTTCTTTAAGCCTGGTTGTAATGCCGCGTTTAGTGGTGCCTATATACACTTGGCCGCAACTGCACGGGATCCTGTATATGCCTGCTGATTGATGAGGATGTAGTTGAACCTTAATAGGTCTGAGGAGGTTTTAATTTTCCTGGTAGGCCTATATACTGTTTTTATGTCTTCTTTCTTTAGCAGTTTTCCAATACAGTCAGTTACATTCTTGATGAAAGGTAAGAATACCCTGGTTGACGTTTTTTTTTTTCTGATTCCTTGTTGTTGTATCATCTGGGATGGTTTGCTCTGTTGATTTCTTTGTTGGTGTATCCATTGGCTGTGAATACTGTATGGAGATGTTTGAGTTCAGTCTTTAATAATTCAGGATGGCAAAGTTTCTTGGCGCAATTTGTCAATGTTTTGATGATACCAAGTTTCTGTTTGGGGTGATGTTTGGAGGTTTTATGAAGATATCTGTTATTATGTGTAGGTTTTCTATATATGATGTGATAAATGTTGCTATCTTCTTCTCTTCTGATTGAGATGCCCAGAAAGGCTATGCTGTTATCTTTTTCTACGGTGAATTGTATATTGGAGTTTATGTTGATGATGTGCGCCAGAAATTCTTCTATTTTATCTTCCCAGTGGTTCCAAATTACAAAGGTGTCGTCTACATATCGAAGCCATGTCTTGGGTTTAAGAAGGGCAGTGTCTAAACATTATTATTCAAAGTTTTTCATAAAGAAAAGTCAGCAGTAGCAGAACACTCTCTACTCGAAGGCCATACAGTACAATACAACAACACAGATATATTATCTAACTGCACACACTATTTTATCCTTCTGTAATGAGAAGCCATTGAAATATTCAAACATCAAAATAGTTACAACAAAAAGGAAGAATCGTTAAAAGTCAACAAAGCATGGATACCAGTCTTAAAAAAGCCAGATGTGAACCCCTACAAGAACAATCTACTAGAACATCAGACAGCAACCTCATTGGTGCAATGGAAGACCCTAATGCTAACCAACCAGAAGGCAGATACAATTTACGATGTAACGGACCATGCAGAGAACACGTTACAAATAAATGTATAAATAAGGCAGGTAGTCGACAAAATTGCCAGTCTCAAGACAACCCTTGATGATGCTGGATGCAGTCTCTGGTAAAACATCGGGAAACTACAAGCCTCAAGACCATGGCCAACAGTTCGGAATTCTTCCACAAGATCATCATCAACCAATGTTTAAAATTAGAATTGGTTCCCATTTTCATCAGAAAAACCGTCAGGGATAACAATAACAACAAACAACAACAAATTTTGGAAAACAAATTACTTAAACTAAAAAAGAAATATTGAGGTAAGATGATCAGACTAAAAATAATATAAGCCTCACAGTGTTATTTCCTACACATATTTAATAGGATTTACTACCATTGTGCATTCTTGCCCCAGCTACTTCCCACATGAGGAAGTATGTACCAACATTGCTGACTCAAATGTATATAACAGTTTGCACTTACCCCTACTCATCTTCTTTATCATTTATTTTCAAACTATTTACATCCTGGTGAGGAATTATGTAAGAAAAAGAAATAAAGGGAAAACATATTCCAGGGAGATATTACAAGAAACTTTAAACAACACAAAAAGATAATCTGTTATTGTATATAGAGATTCTTATTCTTAGCAGTATGGAATTTCAAAAATTACCTTGTATAATCACTTTTATGGTAAAAGAGGAGCGAGCTTAAAGTCAAACATTGGGCAAAAATACAGCAATTCATGTACAGGTGATAATTGAGCTTCTAGTGACCTTCAGATCATTCAATTTGTAGAATTTAATCCAAAACAAGTGGAACAGCATTGGTTTTATAAGATCTAGTGCATGCCGTCATAAATGTTTATGCTTTTAGAACTTCCAGTAGACTCTTATACAATTTTATACTGAGAACTCATGAGTACCAGCCCAATTAAAGCCCTGAATCAGTACAGAAATCTTAATTTTCAGTGCATAAAATAATAATTTGCCTAGTAATTAAAAAAAAATGTACAAATTGAAAATGCCAGGTTAAGTATTTATTAAGTTAAATTACCATAACTTCCTTCAAATCCTTAGTTTGCAAATGGTGTAGAGGTTCAAGGAAATTCTGTTTGATATTGTCATCCAAGGAATATTTCACATCTGCCATCTGCTTCATCGATTCTCCCATTTCAAGCAGTGCCAGACCTGAAACAATACAATAGTGTTATTTGAGATTGTATTTTTTAAACATTCTTACCTCATATGATTGTTTTGTCGGACATATGTTTCAAAGCTGTTGCTCAATCATCAGCGGTTAAACAAACTGATTTCTTCTTTTCTTCAAGTTGTCGGCCCTGGATCTGTGTTCCAAATAACTTGGTAATGAGGCTCCTTTCTCTGGGAATTTCAAAGTTCATAATTTTCTCTTGTTCTTCTGTATATTGATTTTTTCCCATTTTGTGAGTTCATTGGTATTTTCTAACTGTTTTAATAATTTTGTATTTAAATCTATTTTGTGTTTTTCTGTCCAAACGTGAACTGCAACTGCAGATTTTTTCTATTTCTCCTTTTTTTTACATTTTTTATGTGTTCTTTAGTTCTAATCATTACATTTCTCTTTGTCTTCCCTATGTATACTTTATCACAATCTACACATTTTATTTGATATATTCCTCATTTTTTATTATCTTCAATTTTTTCATTTTTGTTGGTTTTCATAAGTTTTTTTTGCTATAATCATTCTTTGGTGCTAACCTGAAGATAATAAAATATCAGGAATATATCAATAAAATGTGCAGATTGTGATAAAGTAAACATAGGGAAAACAAATAGAAATTTTTAACATTAGAACTAAAGAACACATAAGAAATGAAAAAAAAAGGCGAAATCTGCAGTTGCAACTCACATTAGGACAGAAAAACACAAAATAGACTTAAATATAAAATTATTAAAACAGTTAGAAAATAAAAATGAGCTTATGATATGGGAGAAAATCGATATACAGAAAAACAAGGAGAAAATTATGAACTTTGAAATTCTTGGAAAAAGGAACCTCATTACCAAGTTCTTTGGAACACATATCCAGGGCCGACAACTTGAAGAAAAGAAGAAATCAGTGTGTGTAACTGCTGATGATGGAACAACAGCTTTGAAACATATGTCTGACAAAACAATCACATGAGGTAAGAATGTTAAAAAAATACAAACCAAATATCAAATTAAACCTCATAATGTTATTTCCTAATGATTTTAAAATTGAAACAATACAGTGTATTAAAGTTCACTGGAATATCATCTGTCTCATGATAAAATGGCCCAGATTTAATTCCAAGCAGGGTTGAAAATATTACATGTACAGTCTTCAATTTTGGGACAGTTTTCTCCTACATTTTCCATGTTACTATATGAATGTCAAACTTGTGCCCATGTAGAAAGATTCTGCTACATGCCAAATGAAAATTTAGAGAAAGATTCTTCGCATAATGCTGACAAGGGAACTATCAACCACAGCATGCCAAAATCTACCTTGAAATTTCTTCCAGAGAAGCATTGAGATGTACCAAGACAGTGTCAAAAAATTATCTGTCTTTTTAACTGCAAGATATAGAAATCAAAGCCAGAATCCAGGAATGGCAACCCATTGTGCAATGAAGATGTATGTCCCTGCATGAATTAGAGTGGAGTGGATTGAGGCAGGATGCAGCAGATGGCAGGTTGTCAGGGTTATCCACTCGACCAAGTCAGGGGTTGCATTTTAAATGAGAGATTTGGTGCTGAATTTCTGTGCCTTGCAGTTAAAAGCAGCAAATAATTTTTTGAGCATGACCTTGGTACATCACAAAGCTTCTCTGGGAGAAATTTCAAGGTAGGTTCTGACATGTAGTGGTTGACAGTTCCCTTGTGAGACAGTATTCAATATGAGGCCAAGAGAAAAAACAGCCATGCGTTTTTAAATAAATATTTGTTCTGTGGTACTATAATTATGTAAATTATAGTCTAATGGACATATACAAAGAAGGAATTGAGCAGAATCCAAGCTAAAGAAATGAAATTCTTACGTAGAATGGAACATAAAACAAGGATAGATAGAATAAGGAACAATAAAATCAGGGAGACATTAAATGTAGAAAATTAACAACAGATATAGAAAAAAATAAACTAAAATGGTTTGGACAATTAAAAAGAATGGAAAAATAAAGACTACCACTAAAGCTGTTAAATCTCAAGATACAAGGAAAATGACACAAGAAGGATGGATTAATCAAGTGAAGAAAAGTTTACAAGAAAGAGGATATGACTGGGAAGAACTAAAAAGAAGGAAAGCATGGGAAGATATAGATGTTGGAGACATATTCGGAATTGTCCTTCCAAAGGAGGGCATGATAAGAGGATGATGATGAGTTCTAACGGAAAGAATATCTAGATTTTTATTAATTTCTAATAAAAACTGACTGGTAAATACACAGATTTAAAACTTCTAATGTATATGTTTAGATACAAAGATCTAAAGAGTCCATTATAATTACCTCTACATATTATATGCATAGTTTTTTTTAATAATATATTATTTACTTCAGTGGCATTTCCCCACAAACATATTCTAAACTATAAAATACTGTTAAATGCATCGTCAACATCATCCCAATTATAACATGTGAGAAAAATAAAGTAGAAATACCGACACAAAGCTTAAGAGATAAAAGAAGGGGAAAAATATGCTGAGAAGTGTTCTATGATGAGGAAGTAAGCTGAATAACTATTTTTTATTTAATACTAGCTGTACCTGGCTAAGTGTTGCTGTAGCTCAGTCTGGTTAAATGGAAAGATAGTTATTCATTGCCATAAAATATTTACTATAGCAGGTGTAGCTTTTATGTCCAACAGATGACATTGTTTTTAATTTTTTAAACAAAAGCATGTTTTTACCTGTCACAGATGTAACATCTATATAATAGGAATATAAAAACATACATGTATTCAAATGCAATGTTAAGTCAACATTTCAAAGCAATTGGTGAAGAACTTTAATAAGAGATTTAAGATTTTGAACAAACAAACATTTATACTTTTATTTATATAGACTGTGTGTAGAAATATTTGGACCCAGCATTAAAAATCACAAGCACAGTGGACAAGAGTCTGAGGTATCATCATATCTTTGAGTTCCCATGGAAAAAAAAAAAAATTCCCATGGAATTTCAGTTAGATATTTTTTTTCCTAGGCCCTGCATTTTACCCTATGGGTATATCGCAGGGTATTTAGTCTAAGGGTCGCATGTTTGGACGCATTAGACAGTAAAATGCCTTCTCTGCTGAGCAAGTTGTATGCTAATACGATTTTGCTTACTCAGAAATCTGTTCATGCGATAATAATTGGTTAAATTTGTAAGCTACCTGCGGAGGTACCTTACATGAGCAACTCAAATTAAAATCCCGAAGGGAACCGAACGGGAACCGATGGTAATCGATGTACTTTGCTGCTTTATCCAACATTTATCCAAGATGTCGGACCTTGAAGACTTCGATCATGTTTTCGGTATACACGGAGAAGAGGAATTTGATAGAGTCTACCAAAGAATTCAACTGGAAGAACAGGAGAATTGGCGTAATATTGCGTGTCGCAGACGTGTTTGTATACGGTATTATTTGCGGGATGCAAGCATAAATGCATTCCTCTATAGCAGACGAAAATAACGGAAGTGGTTTTATCGCTGAGAATTCTGGGTAATTCGTTGCCAATATTACGAAAACGTCGACTCTCGTGCGTGACCGATAAGTCGGCCGTTAATTCGTTCTCGGCAATTGCTCACGGTGAATCAGCTCACTAGTGATTGGAAGTAATTTGAGTAGAGAGTAACGTTCTAACATACGACCCTAAGAAATGCTGTGTGTTAATAAAATATGAAAATTGGTCCTTCATTGTACAGAGTTAGTGTCTAAGACTGTGGTTGCACTTTGGTCCCATTCACTTGCAATGTCTTGAAGATTTCATTTATGAACTGGATTGTTCATGGAATTTTGGTTACTTTTCACAGCAGTATGTAAGGGTTCTTAATTTTTTATTTAATTTTCTTTTGGTAGCTTGCAGTGAAGTAGAGGGTCTTCATTTTAAGATTGCAACCCTAGCGCCTGGCAACCACTCGTCACATGGATCTCGTATGGCAATCTCACAAATAAATCGAAGTAGCTGTGAAAATGATTAGAGATTGCAATGGAATAAAATCAATTTTTGTGCTGTTTATTTTTTACTTTATGATCAAATTTATTTCCTTCAGCTTCAATATAATGTTCAAACCAGTGAAGAAGATTTTTGAAACATGTTATCCAATTTCTGCCTTGAAATGTTGGAGTTCAGAGTTCAAACATTTTCTTTAAGTTCCTCTAATGTTCCGAGCATTTGAAATCGTGACTTTTTTTTGGGACAGTTGCATTAAAGAATTGATGGCAAAATTTACAACTTTTGTAAGATTTCTTCTTTGCATTTGTCAAAAGTAAAAATACCCTCTGTTCATTGATATACACCATGTTGTTGAAATCGCCACAGTCACTACTTCACAACTGAACACAAATTCACAAGTTTAGTTTAAAAAAAACCTCGGAAAACACATCTGTACCTTACAGTTACACAAGTAACATTAAGGGCCGCATGCAAATACATTAGTCTCTGGTGAGTTGAGTTTTCCGTGAACACGTGGAAAGTTCGAATTAGCGAGCCGCCGAGTGGTCATGCATGACAGTAGTTTTTTTTTTTTTTTCCAAATATTGGCAAGAAATTACCCAGAATTCTCAGCGATAAAATCACTTCCGTTATTTTCATCTGCTAGAGGAACGCATTTACGCTTGCGTCCCGCACCCGCAAATTAAATCGTATACGACGACGTTATTACGCATATTACGTCGATTCTCCTGTTCCTCCAGTTGAATTATTTGGTAGACTCTATCAAATTCCTCTTCCCCGCGTATACTGAAAACATGATTGAAGTCTTCAAGGTCTGACATCTTGGATAAAGCAGCAAGATAAGCAGCAAGGTTTCAAAGTACATCGGTTCCCATCGGGTTGCTCACGATTCGTTCTCTGTAAAGTCACCTCGCCAGGTACCTTAGGAATTTCGACAATTATTATCGCATGAACAGATTTTTGAGTACACAAAAAACATCTTTGGATGCAACTTTCTCAGCAGAAAACGACTTTTATGGTCTTATGCGTTCATAGATACGACCCTAAATAGGGGTAGAGAGAATGTGAATGGAACTTGATTTGCCTGCCCGTCCATAGTTCACTGACCAGGAAACAGGGTTGATTTGACTGTTTGGTCTGCCAGGCGCTTAGGGCTGCGACTTATACTGAAAATATGTATAGCTGTTTGGTTGTCATCTGAGCGGCACTTTGGAGAAGCTGTTTTTCTAATTCTATGTAGGCACTGATATAATTTTCCATGATTTGTGAGAATTTTATGAATATGAATGTTGGATTTAGATTGATTTCTTGCCTCGTATGAATGTTCAGGAAGAAGAGTGGGACCGGACAAACCGGAAGGTCGAGGGTTCAAGTCCCGGTGGGGTCAGGATTTTTAAACTGACCCAAACCTTCTGGCGGCACTATGGCCCTGGGGTCGACTCAGCCTCTAACGGAAATGAGTACCAGACGCCTGTTCTGGGGGTAATGGCGGCCGTCACGCAGGGCTGACAACCCGGCTGACATCAAGTGCCGATTGTCCAGAAATAGTGGGAGCCTTAACCTCCTACTACTCCAAGGGCCTCCTGAGGCCTGTAGTGGGATTACTTATGAAATTTTTTGGAAAAACATTAAGGCTATAACCTTGGAAAACTCCCGGTGCTTACCCAGCATCCTGAGGAATTGGGGTAGCTACAATAAGTAGCGGGCACGCCGTAGCGTAGTGGTTAAGGCACTGAGCTACAGCGGCACTATGACCCTAGGGTCGACTCAGCCTCTAATGGAAACGAGTACCAGGCGCTTGTTCTGGGGGTAAAGACGGCCGTCACGTAGGGCTGACAAAAAGTGCCGATTGTCTAGAAAAAGTGGGAGCCTTAACCTCCTACTACCCCAAGGGCCTCCGGGCCTGTTGTGGGATCACTTTTACTTTTTTACAATAAGTAGCAGTTCCAGATTGGACAAAAAAAATAAAAATAAAAACGCTACTTGACATGTGACTCCCTACACTGATTGAATGATTGTCATCTCTGTGATAGACACACATAGATGTGAAGTCAGCAAACAGCAGGTAGCCAAGGGCCATGGAGTTTAGAAAAAATAAACACTTACCAAACAAGCTATCATCTCCAAGTTTTTTACCATAGGTAACCATACAATCACCAAGCACTCCTTCTGGTTGAGGATATGTCGCTGCTTTTGCCTGACCACTCAGTTTTGAAATTCCTTTGACGGCTGCCATTTTTGCTCTTGCTGTTGGATTGGGCTGAAGGAACTCTTTTGTTTTCATTTGTAATTCTTCTACTAATTCCACTGTGACATCTGTTTTCTGAAAATTAAATAAAAGTCCATTAATATAGTCTATTAATGTAACAGATCGTGTTAAACAGTCTATAAACACGCAACTTTAAGGACAATTGTACCAATCTAGATATTGCATTGATATATTTAGCTCTTATTTAGTCAGTAATTATCTATAGCATTATAGGATAGGGTGCTTACTCTGTCTATTGTTGCTACTCATTTTACAAGTTGCTCACAGAGACTCTGGGGAGGAGAATAACTTCCTTCAACCATGCGGACATAAGCTCTCCACACATCCTGAGCTAATATTTTCCAATCGCCCCCTGTATAATCTACTTCCCTCAAATCATGGCTAAATCAAGGATAATTTTTTGTGAAGGAACATATAGTCGCAAACACGTCGTTTATGAGTTATGCGCAGATGAAGGTGTTTATCCGTAAGGGTCGGAATTGAATACAAACAACTGTACACGTATCATTTTATTGAAAAATGACAGGTGTTTAAGAGTTGCAAGGGATAGTGATGTGCATTTCATCACCTCTCCTATCCAAATCTCATCCTCAACCTGCTCGTGGTGCAACCTGCTATTACACATGAGGCTCTGAGGACCGAGTACTGGGGTATAACCACATCACCTTAATGTAGAGGAAATGCTACATTAGTGGGAACCCCACAATAATACCCATCTGGGCCAGCAACCCATTGGGCGAAAAAAATTACATTTGCTTTCAAGTCTCAAACCAAGCCTCGGATGAATCAGACAGATCAACCTGTTGACGACCTTTGCGAGAATACGGATACGACATTAAGCTGATATATCAAAGAAAATCACAAATTTTACAAAAATAACAGGGATAATTAACAGTATAATTAAACCATCTTTAGTACAAAAGAAGACAAGATTACGGCTTTATAAGGTTCTTGCAAGACCAGTATTAAGATATGGTAGTGAAGCATGGACAATACGAAAAAAAGATGAAAGCCGAATAACAGAAAATGAGATGCGATTTATGCGCCGTACAGCAGGCTACACAAAGTGGGACCATAAAATAAATGAGGAAATTATGGAAGAGTTGGATGTAGAACCCATTCTTCACCATATACAAAACTACCAGAACAACTGGAAAGCCCATCTTCAACAAATGCCGTCTCATAGAATTCCAAAAGCCATACTTCGTTACTGCCCCCAAGGCAAAAGATCGCTGGGACGTACAAAAAAAGCGCTGGATGGAAAATTCCTCTTTGAGACCGTAACAGAACACACGGCCTAATACTTGCATGGATGATGATATGTGTTTACAATAAGTGTTCAAACAATAAGTGTTTTGACGACGTAAAAAAGAATCCTCCCATGATCGGCCGAGCTAGCCGATCGTTGCTGCGACGATATCAAACATGCAATGAGGCACAGGGTCGACTGTTTGAACACTTATTGTAAAAACATGTATTTTCCAATAAAATAATACGTGTACAATTGTTTGTAATCAATTCCGACCCTTAGGGGTGAACACCTTCATCTGCGCATAACTCATAAACGACGTGATTGCGACTATATGTTCCTTCACAAAAAAATATCCTCTCTGCATGGCCTATCATCCCTATCATTTTGTGGGTGAGGTCCTGTTACACCCTGTATATATGCACATACAGACGTGTGTGTTAAAGTTCTAGCAGCATTTTTTTTTACAACGAGTCAGTATATGGCACTGAAATAAATCGAGAATGACATTCTACAATAAATCAGCAAAACCCGACTATTTGAAGTCGGGGTTTCCCTGAAAGCCATAATTTAAAAATAAATATAACGGCACCATATTTGTTTTATCGTAACATAACTGGATAAACTAAACTCATGGCGGTATAAGACTAAGATAACCTTGCCCTACCAGCCAACTGCTGGCCTCACATCCGCATGTGTTAATCATAGAGGTGGACAATCATTTACCCAGTGTAGGGTTGACATGTGGTCGGCATGTCGATTGTGCGTAGCTGGTCTAAACAACCTAGGGCCGTATGAGTGTTACTACTGTACAACAATCGCCCCGTTTTCACTACCTGCATGTAAACTCAACACCCCCCGTTCCGCGCTAGACCGTTACCCCCTGCGAGGATTTTGT
The DNA here is from genome assembly GCA_030220185.1 of Diploptera punctata. NCBI lineage: Eukaryota > Metazoa > Arthropoda > Insecta > Blattodea > Blaberidae > Diploptera > Diploptera punctata. The sequence continues at coordinate 3,193,185 of JASPKZ010008362.1, read as the reverse complement.
TTCACTGAGAGTACAGTACATACCAAATACAAATATTATAATTTTACCAATGCCACCAGGTTGTCTTTATGATACTGGCGGAATTGTAACCCACTTCTTAAGTTGGGGCGCCTGCAAGGCGGAGTTACGTTACCCCGATTATATGATAAGTGATGAATAATAATGAAGCGCCAGGAAAGTCCTTAAACCTAACCTAACCTAAATTCAGACAATGGGCGACCACAATATTAATTCACTTTTAAAAAATCCAATGCAATAAATGGAGTCATAATTATAAATTTTGGTGAACAAATGTCAACCGCAATCAAATTGAAATTGCACAATGTAACTGCAAAATCAGAACTGAAATATAGCAGCGAAAATTGTATACTAAATTCTAAAATCAAATCAAAATTGCAAGCGGCATAGATGAGATTTATATGTCCACTCATAGGTTTGAAAAAATGGACAAGCAAAGAAATACTATACGCGATACATTAAAAGTTCAAAATAAAGTTGAAGAAATTCAGAATTATCAAAGCAATTGGTTACAACATGTCCAAAGAATGGACCCATCTCGCTTTCCTAAATTAGCATTGCAGTTTCAATCTAAAGGACTTCCGAGATAAAGGAAGACAAAAATCAACATGGACTAACCAACCACACCTTGAGATCTCATACAAACAGGCTTAAACGACCTAAACCTAAATACGTTTATGATGATGATGATGAAGAAAAAATCCTGTGGTCTGACTAGGAATTGAGCCAGGGACCCCGTGAACTGTAGTCAGAATCTCTGACAACTAGCATGTCAAATTTTAATAATGAACAATGTACATTTTTATGGGGAGTACGCCGTAGCGTGTAGCACTGCGCTACAAAGCCGGAGGGTCGAGGGTTCAAGTCCCGGTGGGGTCAGAATTTTTAAACTGACCCAAACCTTCTGGCGGCACTATGGCCCTGGGGTCGACTCAGCCTCTAACGGAAATGAGTACTAGACGCTTGTTCTGGGGGTAAAGGCGGCGGTCACACAGGGCTGACATCAAGTGCCGATTGTCCAGAAAAAATGGGAGTCTTAACCTCCTGTACCCCAAGGGCCTCCTAAGGCCTGTAGTGGGATTACTTTACTTTACATTTTTATGGCGGCTCCGTGGCGCAAGTGGTTAGACGCTCCCTCTAACCATGGTAGACGGAAAGGAGTTTGGGCAGGTTTCTCCCGTTTTCCCCTGCCACAATTTCATTCCACCATTTCTCCATACTCATCTCATCCATTACGTTTCATTTTGTTGATGGTGTGTCAGGCGTGGTCAGCCGGCACCCTTGTCACTAACAGCCCTCTGTATAACGGGCTCATCTCATTTCTCGACCCGACCCTGAATTGGACACGAGTTGAGGATATTATTATTACTATTATTATAAATTTTTATACTTCAAATTGGATCATGTTTTTGCTGTGTTTAGACTTAGACCGAACTATCGATAAAAATAGTTAACAAGGTTTTTGCCACACGCTTGAAACTATATATATATATATATATATATATATATATATATATATATATAAGATCAAGTTTTATGTGCTATTTACGAACATGAATATGAAAATGTTCCATCACCCTCAAATTTTTAGGAAATCACTAAAAAAATATGAAAAAATAAGAAAGAATTGAAGTTAGTCTACATAAATAATTATAATTATTATTAATTATTAACGAATTGTGGAGCTTTGTTACCTTCCTTAAAGCCAGTATGCGCAACAATTTGTCCATTCTTACATGCCTGAAGATCCGTAGGGATGTGCGGTACTTTTCGAGGAAGGGAGTAGTGAAATTTATTACTTTATTGCTGTAAGTGCTCGGCCGACGGGAAATGGCTGAATATGGGGTGAGGTGGGGTTTGAACATGAAAAGTTCAAATTTTAGCTTTAGTTTGAGTTTGGCTATGTCTCTGAAAAGTGTTTTAAGTGATTTTTGCTTCCTACAGTTTTAACTTTCACTGCAATGAAAAAATTATGCCGTGCTTGTGTTAATTCGCCAAATAATTTCTGTTACGTGTGTGGACAGTTTACTATTAAAAATCAACGTCGGTCTTTAACAGAAACATTAAAAGAGGCGTATTACAGGGAATATTCATTGGCCTCCAAATTCGAAGACTTGTACATGATAATACCTTTCAGAGAAAGTTAAATGATAGAGAGCTAGCAGCTTGGAAAGCCTTATGTGAGGTAATGAATGGGTTTCTGGGAAATAATAAAGCAGAAAATGATCGGACAGTTGGTTCAAGAACTTCTGGAGAGTTACCAAAAACTTGGATGCAGAATGTCTCAGAGAAAATTAATTTTTTCCATTCGCACCTGGAATTTTCCCCTGAGAATTTGGTTTCTGTCAGTGACGAGCAAGGGGAAAGATTTCACCAGGACATTCAGAAAATGGAGCAGAGATATCAAGGTAGATGGGATCCTCACATGATGGGCTACTATTGCTGGTTTTTAGTTAGGGAGACTGACACACAGTACAAGAGGAAGAATTAACTGTAAGTCTTATTTTATTTAATTTTAAAGTAGCTGTCACATTTATAATCCGTATTACCTGCATGTTTCAGTTAATAAGTCGTAGGCCTACTACAAAGGGTTTTTTACTATTAATTCTAAGTAGGCCTATTTCTTAATTCCAAATCACAATTTCAAATTGTTTAGTTTATAGCAAAAATTACATCATTTTATTACATTTTTCTGAGGATGAAAGCCAATTTGTCAATAGTAGCATCAATTTATTCCTTTTATAATACCGCATATGTAAATTTAAGGCATTTTATAACGTAATTCCACAATTAAATCAATTATTAGTTGTGAAATTTTTACAATTATGTTTAAATTAAACTAGATTTTCTGTCATTTTTGCTAGAATCGAACTCAGTTCTGTCACAGAAAAACGAACGTTACGTGTTACGGACTTTTTACTGTCACGTTCATATTCAGGAGGTCTGATTTATATGAAATGACGTGTTTTTGTCACTGTGGTAGATAAAATGTTGAAATTTGTTGACTAGTGAATTAATCGTTATCTGAGTCAAAAAAATAATTTATTCAAGTCGGCGTTTCAATCTCCTTGTGCGAGATCATTTTCAAGACATGGTTGTGTATAATACATAGTTACCATCACCAAGACAATTTTTTTACAAACTTAAATGAACAAATTTGAAATTCTAATTTAGGCTATGATTAAAAATATTTTAACAAGGAATCATATGTTTCATACCATTCACTTAAATATTTTTGTTTATTCAATACTTTATTTTGTTCTTTTTATAGCAGAAATGGCCTATATAAAAAAGAACAAAATAAAGCATTGAATAAACAAAAATATTTAATTGAATGGTGTGAAGCGTATGATCCCTTGTTAAAATATTTTTAATCATAAATTGGAATTTAAAATGTATTCATTTAAATTTGTAAATAAGAAAAATTGTCTTGGTGATTAGTAACTACGATGTATTACACTGAACAACATAAAATATTTTTTTTTGTCTCAGAAAGAAAAATATGTGATTCTGATAGTATTTTTTCCTCTGAATTCAAATATGATATCGGTTTTTCTCCATCACGCAAGGTTTCCGAGATACAGGAATTCATAATTTCAAACACTAACTGCGGCAGAAATGAAATTTATGAGACGTACTGCGGGCTATTCAAGGACAGACCATAAAAGGAATTCTGAGATTCTCAAAGAATTACACACAGAATCAGTCATGGAATATGTACAAAAATACAGAAACAACTGGAAATCTCACGTACGAAGAATGAGCAGAACAAGAATACCACGTCAGATCTTAAATTACCAGCCACCAGGCAAGATATCTTTGGGCAGACCCTTCAAACGTTGGATTGAGACCGTAACAGACCACTAGGTCTATCACATGAACGGAATAAGAAGAAGAACACTTTAATATTTTCTACATTCGTAACTACACAATATTCGAACATTCGGACTCACCTAGAAAGTAAAAAATTACGATTTTCTGCTATATTTAGCCTGTAGAGCATCCCTCTTGATGGTCCAACAATAAGCAGCCAGCATATTAGGATTCCATTTGCCTTGATATCTCTTTTCCATAGCTGAAATCTCCTGAGTTAGCTCATTAGGTTTTATTTTACAATGGACAAATGGACGAAAAAACGCTTATTAAAAAATAATTATTTAAATCCATTAATTGAAATTGAAATTAAAAAAACTGTGGGTGATAGAGAAATTCCAAATACATATTTGAAAACAAGATAAAAAACTGCATTAAGTACAACTATTGGTACTCATGAGGCAAAAATCATGTTGACCAGTGTTATAAACAACTATGTATTGAAAATGATCTCACACAAGGAGATTGAAACGTCGACTTGAATAAATTAATTTTTTTGACTGAGATAACGATTAATTATTGTTATTATTATTATTAACTACTCTCAGGGAATATTATGGGGAATATAATACATATATATAAGAAAAATAAATGTTTGAATTTGATTCGCCTGGTGGTGTAATGGATATCACGCTGAGGTACAGACTCAGAGATCCGGGTTCGAATCCCGTCCAGACATTTATTTTTCTTATCATACCATATTAAGCTTGCATTGCTCAATGTTAAATATTTAATTATAACATCGATAAAGCGTCACTGCTATAAAGTAAAAATGTTCTCTTTAATTTGCTTACTTGTTATAGTCAGCTACTAGATGGCAGTGAAGACAGAGTTCTCGCGACATCTAGTAATAACGGGGAATATAATACATATATAAGAAAAATAAATGTTTGAATTGGATTCGCCTGGTGGTGTAATGGATATCACGCTGAGGTACAGACTCAGAGATCCGGGTTCGAATCCCGTCCAGGCATTTATTTTTCTTATCATACCACACACACACACACACACACACACACACACACACACACACATATATATATATATATATATACACACACACACACACACACACACAAACAAACATATTAAATACCGAACTATCGATCTTTTGAATACTGCTTCGAAATGTATGTAGGCCTATGTATACTATGTGTAAATAAATAAACTGGAAGATGAAACAAAATATAAAATGTACTTTCTTTAGTAAAAGAGTGTATTAAAGGAGCAATGAAAGATGAACAATCAATCAGTGAGTCACTGGGTGTCATCTATCCACGTCAATATAACCTGTAAACCACACAAAGCTTTGTAAACGCAAAGAAATTCCTGGAATGAAGGGGTTTCAATCAACAAATAACAAATTTTACTTAATTTAGTTAATGATTCAATTTATTAAGTCGATGGGGAAAAAGTAAAATATTTATAAAAGTAATGGAATATCTATAAGGAAGGAAAAGTACAATATGGAAGTAATAGCCTATAAGGCGGTTAGAATCAAAGGGGTGTGTTTTTTTTCTCTCTCTCGCAAAAAAACCTAGTTTGGTAGATAATTACATTCTTGAAGCGTAATTTTATTTTTTGCGTGAGAGTGCGTTTTGTCGTACTTACAGCAATGGCGACCATGATTGAAATATTAACTTCCTACATTTCGGGGTTGCCAACTTAAATAACTACACTGTAATATTACGTATTACAAACCTCGTGTATACTACATACAAAGAATATACAAAAATATATCCAAAATGTAGTGTTAAGATACATTATAAGAAACAAATCACTGCATTTTAAATGAACTGAACTTTATTTGAAACAATATAAACAGTAAATACGTACTTGCCGCCATTTTATAATTGATTGATAACACTAATAAATGTTGCCCACACTGTTTAACTTTACTCAGTTGTTGTAATGAACGCAAATATTTCCAACAAAGATATTATTTTACTATTATTTATTATTTTGAATACACCACGCGCAAAAAAAAAAAAAGAAGAAAAAAGTACAACGCATGTTTGTGAAGTGTTTTACAGAATTTCGGAAATTAAAAACCTCGCTATCGCTAGGATTTTAAACATTTCCTCGCTTCTGTAAAAACCCTTCCCAACCTCGCATCGTAAATACTAGAAAGTGGCAAAGTAAAATAAGTGTATGCGTTAGGAGTAAATAAAGAATGATTATCAATTTCAATTCTTATAGGCCTACAACTTCAATTTTAAACCTCTTTTTCTCAATACTGCAAAACTTGCACTTACATCTCTTTACTTCTACACATCATATAATATGTAAGCTTGCCAAGTTAGGGTCTTAAAAATCCGAACCCATCTTCGCTAATCTAATATAAAATGTTACATAAAATATACTTAATGGCGCGACAGGCCTAGAATGTCCTTGGCCTACCAGTCGGCTGCTGGCCTCACATCTACTTGTTAACAGAGTTAGAAGATCATCCTGCCAGTATAGGGGTGACACGTGGTCAGCTTGTCCCCAGTCATTATATCTGGTTGTATCAACCTGGAGCCGGTACTTATTGTAGCTATCCAAACTCCTCACGATACTGGGTTGCGCACCGGTCCATACTGGCCGAAATACTATGAGAAAATTTGTTTCCTATGGCGACTTGAAGCAACTCAAGTCCCGCAGCTCTGCCTTAACCACTCGGCTACAATATGTTATATACCTAATCTAAATATCTGATTATACATGCATAATTGTACCAACCAGGCTTCTATGCCTAAATACATTGAATAACTAACTCACAGGCACTATAGAACCCATAGATTCATGGTCACCCGGATATAAGCTCTCCATACATCCTATCCCGAGCTAATGTTTTCCAACCAACCCTTTTATAATCTACTCCCCTCAAATCACGGTTAATGATATTCTCCGACATCGTTATTTGTCTACAAACTGTTTTCCCTCTGGTTTTCCCACAAGAAGCTTTCATGCCCCTGTTACATTTTCCATTCGTGCATTTGTCCTGCCCATCGCAGTCTACGAGGCTTAACTGTTCTTATTATATCTGGTAAGTAAAGTAAAGTGATCCCACTACAGGCCTCGGGAGGCCCTTGGGGTAGTAGGAGGTTAAGGCTCCCACTTTTTCTAGACAATCGGCACTTGATGTCAGTCGGGTTGTCAGCCCTGCGTGACGGCCGCCTTTACCCCACAACAAGCGTCTGGTACTCATTTCAGTTAGAGGCTGAGTCGACCCCAGGGCCATAGTGCCGCCAGAAGGTTTTGGTTAGTTTAAAAATCCTGACCCCACCGGGACTTGAACCCTCGACCTTCCGACTTGTAGCGCAGTGCCTTAACCACTACGCTACGGCGTGCCCCTTATTATATCTGGTATGATTTTCAAATGTTAATTTCATGTTAACTCCTACACCTAATAGTTTTATAGATAGCGACTAAACTCTCGCCATATCTGAAAATCTGTATGTATGTACATTGTACAATGAAACGAACCAAACATGGCGGTTGCTAGAGTCAAATTTTAAAATCGAATTTCAGGTAAATCCCCATTTCTAACTACACTGAGCAACAAAAAAGAAACTTTTTTTTTTTGTCTCAGAAAGAAAAATATGTGATTCTGATAGTATTTTTTCTCCTGTATTCAAATATGATATCGGTTTTTCTCCATCACGCAAGGTTTCTGAGAGACAGGAATTTATAATAAAATTTCAAACACTTTAATATTGTCTACATTCGTAACTACACAATATTCGAACGTTCGGACTGACCTAGAAAGTAAGAAATGACGATTTTCTGTTATATTTCGCCTGTGGAGCATCCCTCTTGATTGCCCAACAATAATCGGCCAGCATATTAGGATTACATTTGCCTTGATATATCTTTTCCATAGCTGAAATCTCCTGAGTTAGCTCATTTGGTTTTATTTTACAATGGACAAATGGACGAAAAAACGTTTATTAAAAAAATAATTATTTAAATCCATTAATTGAAACTGAAATAAACAAATTCCGAATACATATTTGAAAATACGATAAAAACTGCATTAAGTACAACTATTGGTACTCATGAGACAAAAATCATGTTGGCCAGTGCTACCGATTTTGCTGATTTTTTTATACATCGGTTTATTTCAATAATATACCTATATACGAGTTGTGAAATGTCGAAAACTTCAACCGCTAGAGTGATTTTTAAATTTTCGCTTCAGGTGAACCCCTACAACATTCCGATTGAGGGTCTTTCCACTTTTCAGCGGTTGCCCTTTTACCAGCCGGCTGCTGGCCCTTCACATCCACATGTGTCAATCACAGAGGTAGATGATCAACAGCCAGTGTAGGGGTCACATGTGGTTAGCATGTCGAGTCCCCCAGCCGTTATAGCTGGTTCCTCAACCTGGAGCCGCTACTTATTGTAGCTATCCAATTGCCTCACGATGCTGGGTGGGCACCGGTCCCATACTGGCCGAAATACCATGAGAAAATTTCCCCCATGGAGACTCGAACCAGCGCAAGTCCCGTAGCTCTGCGCCAAGGCTTCCTACCTTAACCGCTCGGCTACGGCGCGGGACACCCCTACAACATAATAGCATAAAAATCCTCTCCATGAAAAAATACATATATGTGCTAACTTTTAAATCAATCGGCGAAGAACTTACAATGATTTAAGATTTTTAACAAACGAACATTTACATTTTTATAATCAATTGAGTTGGTGTTTACTTGATGAAAATCCATATTTATTAATTAAATAAAAATAAAACTACGTTTTATTTTTATTTAATTAATTTACATTTTTGTTTATATAGACAGTCTAGGTTTATGCTCGCTTCTCTTCATCTCTATCTGTCCCTTGATATGTACATATCTATCACCAATTCTCTAGCACCCAGAAATTCATGGCCGCGCGGACATACACTCTCGATACAACCCTATCCCGAGCTAATGTTTACCAATCATACTCTGTAAAATTTATCTCCCTCAAATCATGGTTAATGTTATTCTCTCAACTCATTCTTGGTCGACCTATTGGGCGCTTTCCTCTTGGCTATCATATCCATGCTCATCTTCAATTCCCCATTCGTGCAAATGCCCTGCCTAACGCAGCCTACGAGACTTAATTGTTCTTATTACATAGGCCTACTGCACATCCATCATTGTATTAAATTCTAGGGACTATCTCTGACGTGTGCGTTCTATACTCCTGTTTTCTTGACTCGGATCCCACCGGCACTAACCAGCTAACTAACTCACTGGCACTATCAAACCCGTAAGTTAATGGCTGCGGGGACATAAGCTCTCCATACACCACTATCCTGTGCTAATATTTTCCAACATCTCCTATAAAATCTTCTTCCCTCAAATAATGGTTAATGTTATTTCCACACCTCATTCTTGATCTATCAAATTAAGTTTTGCCCTCTGGTTTTCTTACAAGAAGCTTCCATGCCCCCTCTTTTATTCCCAATTCGTGCCACATATCCTGCCCAATGTAGAATACGAGACTTAACTGTTCTTATTATATCTGGTTTCCTATAAAAACCATTTAGCTCACTGTTAAGTAGTCTTCTCTATTCGCATGTCTCCTCATATCTCTTTGGTCCAAAAACTTTCCTAAGAACTTTATTCTCAAATACTCTTAATCATTTCTCCTCCCTTGAAGTAAGAGTCCATGTTTCGCTTCCCATCTGCTTAGAATAAAGCAATTCACTTCTCTAAACTGGCAGAGATAAGGTAGCCTGCGAAAATTAAAGTTCAAAGACTGTATGAAAACGGATCTATAAATAACCTTCCCTTTGAGAGTAAATAATTAATAGTTCGCTTTAGAATTGTATCAATGGAAATAAAATTCATTCCTTTCCTCGCGATAAACTTACCGATAAAATCCCTCGTCACGAGACAGAATTAAATGAAAAACAAAACACGCGAAAATGAACAAACATTATGAGATAAAATCAATCCATTAGTCTATATTGTGTTGCTATTATCTGATACGGCCACAGTGCGTTATGGGAAGGGATGATATGAAATGAACTTTTTTTCGTAATAATATAGGATTTCACATGTGGGCGATTTATATTTATACAATAATACAAAGAAGCAACAAATACGAAATTAACAAAAATAATTTCGGTCTCCAAATAAACAAAAATAAATTAAAGTTTGCAGAAACGTAAATTCAATACAATTCGGTTGGTAAAATACTTCTTTCCTCCTTTGGCTCTTATAGCTTAAGTTGGTCCGTAGCTTCCCCTTTTGGGGCTTCTTAACCAATGTGATTTAGTTACGTTTATTTCCCTAAAGAGGTCGTGAGTGACATTTTATCAGCATGTCGTTTCAAGGACATCTAGTAGGCAATTAAGGTAATAATAGTATTGAAATGGATCTATTTTATCTGGCAGAGATAATGCCTTGAGGGCTTGTCTACCACTCAACCAAGTTAAAAAAATACAAAATATAGTCTTACATCTAAATTACAACAAACATAAATGATCATTATGGTATATCTGCAATAGTCTACCGCTGTGGTCTCGAGGTAGCGCGTTGCCTTGTCACGTAGGGGGCCCGGGTACGATCCCGGTCGGGACAGTTTTTCTGGGTGAGATTTTTATCAGGGTTTTTCCTCACCTGTAAGACAAATGTCAGGAAAACTTTAAGGCCCAAACGGTCCCCAAAATCATATGGCCATCGCAATCATCATTCATATTCATCTTATCATCATCATCATCCTTCATCGGTGTGAAAAGTAACGGGAAGCTACCACACCCATAATTCCCTAGTAAAGCTGCAAAGCATAGCATGAAAATGCTATGATTGCAGTGAAAGACCTGCCTTCGGGCAGAATTACTATGGATGATGGATCTGCAATGCAGGCAACTCCTTGGAGCAAGCTGTTGGACCCTTGCCTCTCACCGCTGGGGTCCCGAGATCGAGTCTCGGTCACTCCATGTGGGTTTCGTGGTGGACGAAACGTACCTTGGACAGGTTTTCTAGGGGTTTTCTCCCGTTTTCCTCTGCCACAAATTTCATTTCACTATATCTCCATACTCACACCATCCATTTCGTTTCATTTCATTTGCCTGCCCCGTGATGGTGCGTAGGGCGTGGACGGTCGGGACCTTTATCATTCACAGACCTATATAGGGGGCTCGTCTCGAGTTGGACCCATGTGGAGGATATATAGGCTATATATACACACAATTCACATTATCTACAATATATGTTGATTTATTCTAGATTTAGCGAATTAAATATAAAATGTACAAGAAATGGGGGGAAACTAATTATAGGCCTACAGAATAAATGTAATTCTGAACAAAGATTAGATATTAAAAAAAATTGCATAAGCGTGACTTAAAAGTGATACTTGGATGGTGGAATATCTATTAAATTTTGTTGAGCGGTCTCTTTTTTCAGGCTTGAAGTAGTTCTTCCTTTTATGAGCCTAAAAATCTTCAGACACGGACTCACGGTTTAAAGTCCCCTCTCCCCGGAGGACATTTCCCTTGGATTTTCACATCGAATCCGGCCAGGTTTGAAGCCAGACTCACGGGCCTAGAGGCAAAAAACATCACCACTAGACCACCGAGACGGACGGTTGGCAAATTGGTAGCCTACATTTCTTTTTAGAATTTTAACAACTCGCATAAAAATACGATGTAATTAAAGGTTTTATTTAATTTTGTAATAATACATGTAATACCTCCATGGCATCTTCACCTTGTCGTAGTGAGTGGCTTGCATGCTTAAATGACTCCGAGAGTTATTCCGGTAGTAGCATTGCTGCCGAAAGTAGCATATTACCCATGCCGGACAGATCGAAGGCGATATGCCAGACGGTCGGATGAGTGACGATCTTTCACCGTAAAATTCAACCGCCAAGAAACGCGAACATGGGTTTCACTGGGGTAAAATTTTCCAGAGGTAAAATAGTCCCCTGTTCGGTTCTCCGGGAGGGACTACTTCAGGAAATGCATGCCAAAGGAAACTGATTATACAGGGGATGGTTGGAAAACATTAGCTCAGGATAGGGATGTATGGAGAGCTTATGTCCGTGCTGCCGTGAACATATGGGTTTGATAGTGTCATTGAGTTAGTCATAATAATATTTAATAAATATGTGAATATTATAAAAAATAATAAAACTTGATATTTGAAAAAAATGTAAAATATGTTTAATTGGAATCCAGACAATAAGCGTCGCACATTTCAAACACATATTTATTTATGAAAGAGCTATATCAATTTTTGTGTTGTGTTATGCATGAAAACCAAACCTATGGAAAACTGCAATCAAATATAACACGTGTAAGAGTGAAAATTGTTATTTCTTGTAGCCTATTTAAAAGCCTTGTAAAGTGATGGCACATATACTAGTGATGGCACGTAACTACCGAAACGATTTTCTATCATCCCAAGATACAGGCTTACATGATTTTTTTTAATTGACCATTTCACACCATCCTCAGAATAAAATGAAAATAAAACACACGCAAATGAGCAAACATTGTAAGTTAATATCAATACATCAGCCCACATTATAGCTATTATCTGACACTACCATATGTGCGTTAAACTGAGATAAAGTTACGAAAGATGTTCATTAAAAATAATAGGTAATTTAGCAACACGATCTGTCAGAAATCGGCAACGAGTTGCCCGTGGGCACCATTGAGTTTTTTCAATGGGTATTATTCGCCCGCCTTAGGCTTTTACTTTGTATTATCTGAACAATTTGCAAATGTTTTCGTTTGATAAATGCCGGGAAACTTGCTGATAATTATTTGAAAGAATATTTACTTCTTTGGCAATCCGCAAATATAGGGTAAAATAAGCACTTTTGTGATATTTAATTCGAAAGTTTGTCACCGTGATATGATGCGAGATTAAAATTTGTACTTATACAAATATATTACTGGCTCTGTCTTCAAGGTTGAATCACAATTCGTTTGTTGTCAGCGTTCTATCTAAAACGATTCCATAATTACTGTGACGAGTTTTGAAAATGTAGTCTTCTCTGATTATCTGTATATTCGCCTCTCTTTGGTCTAAATTTTTTCACAAGAGCTTTATTTTCAAATGCACGTAATCTTTTCTCCTCCCTTAAAGTAAGAGTCCATATTTGCGTCCATATAAATAGGAGCAGAACTTTATATTTTTTTCAATTTAACATTTTTGAAAATACCTATTGTGAATTTCAAGAGTATCTGAAAACTGTTTGCCTACACGCACCCTACTCTTTGTGCCATTTAAACACATTCGAAATTTAGCAGGATACTATACAATTCTCCCCCTTAACTGAATAGTATGCCTTTTTTGAAGGCTAGATATACGGCTAGTTGAGGTGTAGTGTCATATTACCTTTTCTTTTTTTTTTCTTTTTTTTAAATCTGTCTTATACTAAAAATCTGATCAATTGTAGACTTATTTCTTCTAAATCCACATTGATGATCTCATATTACATCGACAATATAGAGAGTAAGACTGGGTACTAATATCCATCCATAGTAATTCTGCCCGAAGGCAGGTCCTTCACTGCAATTATAGCATTTTCATGCTATGCTTGCAGCTTTACTAGGGAATTGTAGTGTGGTAGCTTCCCGTTGTTTTCCACACCGGTGAAGAATGATGATGATAATGATAAGGATGATGATGATGATGACCATATGATTTTGGGGACCGTTTGGGCCTTAAAGTTTTCCTGACATTTGTCTTACAGGTGAGGAAAAACCCCGATAAAAACCTCACCCAAAAAAACTGCCCCGACCGGGGATCAAATCCGGGCCCGCTGCGTGACAAGGCAGCACGCTACCTCGAGAACACAGCGGTGGACTGGCTACTAATATAATTGTTAGAATATTTTACGAAGCTGAAATTAATGAGATGCCCATGTAGTGTTGCAATCAGTTTTATATTCTTTCTCATAAGATAAATAATCGATTATTTCCATTAACTTGGAAGAGCTTCTGTTTTCCCAAATTATACTACGCCGCCGACGTCTCTTGTCCAAAAATTTTTCTCCCCGATTTTATCAGTTTTGTCAGGACCCTACCTGATCTGAAGCTTTATACATATTTTATTTTTTATCGCCATTTCAACCTCTAATGCGCTTGGCTCTGACTAATATTTATCTGCCTGTAAAGCAGAAATATAAGTCAAAGAGGCCAAGCGTCTTATTCTAAAAGTAATCTGTAATTTAATTAATTTATTTTTTAATATACCGGGTGCGGCATAAGTTAGTTAACCTTTGCACATGGTTGCAAGGAAAAAAAAATCTGATTGGCGAAACTGGGGTTTGAATATGGGATCTTCTGAATATAGCCTAATCTCAAACACTACTGCTTGAGATAATTTGCTAACTAGGGAACACTTTCGGTAGTTTTTTTTTGTATAGATGTTTAAGTTACAGAAAATAATATATTTGCATTTTCGGTTAACTGACTTATACTGCATCCTGTATTTTCGTACAGTTTAGATAATGAATAAAATAATATTACATCACTGTAACTTTCACAATTTTTTGGAGCCCTTTCTGTATTCACAATATGTGTCTGTCAGTCAACAGGAATTCCTTTTTGTTTTCAAAATATTAATTGAACAATATTGTCACAAAGTTAATTAATTTGTCGTTTCTATAGCAACATAATTATGGTTGTTGTCCAGGAAATTAAATCCTCCCTTCTTTTCAGATAAATGGGAAATGATATCCTGAGTTCAATATGTCTTACCAGTAAATATAGCAGTTCATGTTAAAATGATCACGATTGAAACAAATTAATAATTTTGTAATACTATTACGGAAGAAAATTTGACACTTTATGGATATAGAGTAGACACAATAGTGCACAAAAAATAAACCGTACTGACGGGACGTTGGCTGTACAAAGTAATTAAAATGTATATTTATAAAATTAATTTAACATTTTCTGGGTTTTACATGTTAAAACATAATTTTGAAGGAATGTAAGATAAAATAAATGTAATGTTCTTGCATAAACAGGCACTGTTCAGTTTGATTTTTCACTTAGTAGTAAATACAGCAAATACTTACTCTTTCCATATCCACGAAATCTACGTCCATTTGCGTTCCTTCCGCCCCACCCATCTTCTCCGTCATGTACTGCAACAAAAAGACAGAAAATGTTAAACATGCAGTCTCTTTAAAAACATAACACAGCATATAAAAGGGGGAGGAAATTGAGAATTAAAGCAAAGAAATAATACTGTAGAAAGAACAAATAAACGGGTCAAAATTAAGTGGGGGAAAATTGAGAAAAAAAAGCGAGACATGAAAACAAACGAAAATTATGTGTATTTATATTTCAGAGGCCTCTATTTTAAAGGAAGCATTTTATGTCTAGAAATGTAAGTCAACGAACCTACTTGTTTAATTCCGCTCAGGAGGAAGCCATCATCTATTTTTTTCGCATCGAAAAGACAGCAGAAGTCTCTGAAATTGGGTTATTGTATACGAGAGCAGGGGGTGTAGGCTATCTAAGTTATTAGGACTCACAGCAGGGGGCCAGAAAATGTCTGTGATTTATATTAGACATTGTTAAATTTTGGGCCAAAATAACATGGATTGATGGTGTTTTAAACAGCATGAGGGAAAAAGAAATGGGTGATGGAAATTGGAATGACAAGGAGCTATAGAGAATGACAGTAGACACCTTCTCACCTTCTCTCTCTCTCTCTCTCTCTCTCTCTCTCTCTCTCTCTCTCTCTCTCTCTATATATATATATATATATATATATATATATATATATATATATATATGTACATACTGTACATGCGATACTTAAATATTATATTTGCAGCATAAGAAATATGTACTGATTATTGTTAGAGATATATCTTTGTAAACTCGACATTTTTTAATAATATAAATGGTGCTGATCAGAGATGGGAGTTTGTATTCTTATAGAGTGGCGCCCCCTTACCCTTTCATCAAAATAAAACTCATTGTGGTCCCGTCAGATGAGTCCTTACAATAAAAAAAAGTGTTTCAGTGCCCTCTTCAAATGGCGCCCATGACATCTGCCCTATCTTCCATACTCTAGATACAACCTCATAAGACGCAAGTATATCTAAAAAAAAGTATCGTTTTTAGTAAATAGGCTTACTCCTCAATTCCAAGAGAACACAATAATGTTTGTCTCACTCTATCGTGCAGTTAAGTTGGCAGCTTTATCCGCACAAGTGATGCTGGTTATTTTTTTAAACTTTGTCTAGTAACAAGGCGTCTAATGGAGCTTTTAAATTTTAATGTCATTATCACAAACTACTAAGCAACATATGTTAACAAGCTTCAAGCTAACAACTTTATTTCAAAAACTGTTACCGTCAAATTGAAACTTGCACACGTTCTATCATCTACATCTCTACTATAGAAATAAAAACAATGTGAGGCACTGAATGTGTACAGAGTGGAAGATACCAATACCATGCGAATTGTAAAAATTTCACAACATAATATGTCATTATGTAAGGAGGGAGAACTACTTAGATTCCCAAAGAGATTTATCAGGTTGGATCGTGGGAGAATAGAGCGTTCGGATCTCTTAGGGAGAGGGTCATGCACAAAGATAAGAAATGGATTTTTTTTGGGCATGGTAAGAAAATTGAGAAGCCAATTTGGGGCTCAATAAAGGAATTTGTATTATTGACATAGATATTGTCTTATAAGTAGTATTTTTTTAATAACATTTTATATGGAATGTTTTCCGACAAGAAATTAAAGAACTCGTCAAAGTAGAGACTGTCATATTCTTTGATCTTGATCCATCTTTCAGCGAGGTTTATTCTCCCGCGACGGAACAGTCTCTAGATTTTGATGCGAATAATTCATTGAGATACTTCCAAAGCTTCGACGTTTTCGAATTTTCATGCAAGTTTTGGACTATGGATCGAAACAGAAGGTAATTTTAAGGCGATATTCTGGGTGTGGTATCAGTTCGATTTCTCCCAGTTCCTGAATTTTATCATGGTTCTTCGTGCAACATGGGTCTGGTCGGGTTTGAACGTGACCCTAAAAAATTCATGAAACTCGCATCGGTTGTTGAGAACAAAGATTCCCATCGATTGCACACCCGTTTGGAACAAACTCCCAGTCAATCACACCTTCAAAATTCCACCAAACACACAAACACATTAAAAACCGATATTACTTATGAAACAGGCTAATAACACAGTGCAACAAATCACAAGGTCACAAAAACGTTTTTCGAAAATATAGGTGTTCCTTATGTATTTCGACCTCCTGAATAGAAAATGATACTCAAAGCATCGTATCACACACAGTTTTTTTTTCACAAATCACATATTTTGCAACACTGATATCATTGTAGAAGTAGAATACAACTTTAAAACAGCAACATATTGAAATACACACAGTGAACCAGATGCATACAGAGAATGTGGTACAAAAGAAGCTTACTTACTTACTCACTGGCACTATCGAACCCGTAGGTTCATGGCCGCTCTCTATATATCACTATCCTGAGCTAATGATTTCCAATCATTCCCTGTATAATCTACTTCCCTCAAATCATAGTTAATTTTATTCTCCCACCTCATTCTTGGTCTATCAACTGGGCGTTTTCCCTCTGGCTTTCCTACAAGAAGCTTCCATGCAAGTCTTTAATTCCCCATATGTGTAACATGTCCTGCACATCGCAGTCTACGAGACTTAACTGTTCTTATTATATCTGGCTTCCTATGAAGACCATGTAGTTCATTGTTAATAGTCTTCTCCATTCACCCATTTGTTCATCTCTCCTTGGTCCAAAAATCCTCCTAAGTACCTTATTCTCAAATACTTGCAATCTCCTTTCCTCCCTTAAAGTAAGAGTCCATGTTTCGCATCCATATAATATAACTGGTAGAATAAGCATTAAAATAATTCATTCCGTGCTTTCTTAGTTGTCATGGCGTGGCTCCTGCTTTTCCTCTTAAGAGGAATATCCGTGTGCTCATGGTGAAGCATTAGCAGTAGTTGCCACCCCAAGTTCCCTGGTATTGTCGTTATATCTCCTTGATATCCTGATGGAATCTTTCACCCTGTTCCTCACTTACAGCACACAGATTTGGAGGAAAAAAAGTCAAGGTACTTATTTAAAAAAATGTAGCTTTAAACTCTTTGAACATCCCAGCATTTGAATGTCGTCAGAATGTTCTCAACTATATCGATATACTCTGGGATACGACTGTTTCCAAGAAGTTTTGAACCACACAGTTAAAGGAGTCCAGACTTCTCACTCCACAGCATTCATTGAGTGAAGGAAATCTTCAGCCAGCATTAGTTTCCGAATATCGAATATATTTCAACTTAGCATCTAACAGTTTGGGGAACTAGTTACATAGATATTTGAAACAGTTGCCATATTTAGGGAATGCCTTGACAAACTGCTTCATCATGCCCAGTTTGATGTGCAGAGGGGGCAAGACTATTCTGTGTCGTTCCACTAGATAGTCACACTTGATATTTTTGTCCCCTGGAACCAATTTCAACCAAAACGGGGCCACCGTTTCTTCTCCCGATGTCTGTCATGAGCCCGTCTGTCCCATTCACAGATGAAACAGGAAAATTTTGTATATCCTGATTGTTTTCTTAGAATCAGCCAAACTTTCAAATCACCACACACCATCAAATTATTGTGATTCTCATATTGATTTGTGCAAAAACCGTGAGTGATACGATGTTTTGAATATCATTTTCGAATTCAGGAGGTTGAAATACATAAAAAAGTCTACATTTTCGAAATAAGTTTTTTCACTGTTGCATTGTGTATTAATGAAACAGAAACATGAGAATTGTTTCTCCATCTGCAATTTTATTTTATGCCTACATATGAACACGAAAAAGTGTTATACACCGTGTCTCTAAAGAAAGTGACATTTTGCTAATTTTATGATTCTGACACTATCATCCGTAAACTGAAGATTGATGGTTCATATTATGAACATTAAGTTTTTCTTTTTGTGAGGCATTGTATTACAGTGCCTCGATGTAGGCGCCGTGCGTAATGCGACTAACTTTGATCTAATCGAGGGCCGTTAAACAGTGCTCACTAGGTGTGAGAAAGGCGCCCCCCCTCCTACTCAACCCTATGTCGGACAAACAGTCAAAGTAAAACATCTTTATTTACACTTAACTACCTATGACAAATCATCATCATCATAGTGCATTCACGAATTTAGGTAATTTGTTGACCTGTTTCGGCCTCAAGAGAAACACTATCCAAAATTCTTTTGAGTGCAGGTTGATAGCTTAAGATTTGTTTGGGTATCCTGTGATCTTACATTCGATGAACATATTGCATCCATCTTGATTTGTAATCAGAAATTTTGTTTTCTAAAGGTTACATGTGCAATTATTCTTCTAAGATGTATGTGGGTCGTCATATTTCAATTCCTTCTGGATTTCTTCGTGTTGAGACTTGCAAGTAAAGTTGAGATTCCTTAGGACGGGTTACTGACCCGACGGTAAGTATTTCAGTGGTAGGGCTGCTACCTTTTAGTCTCTGGACCGCATTTACCCGATGGAACGTTTATACCGCGTGACTCTGTCCTCAGAGCCTCGTTTGTTAAAACGGGTTGTACCACGAGAAGGTGAGGATGAGAATTGGGTAAGAGAGGCTATATACACGTCACTACCATTTGCAACCCTCTAAAATCTATACGTATACTAAATATCAAAAGTATGTGTTAAGGAAAACAAAAATAGAGATAGCCTAAATTCCAATATCTAGTTAAGAGCAATGTAAAAAAAACATAACGAAAATAAGGAGGTTTGGGACTTTTACAGGTAACAAATTTTAACGGTGGTCATCACAACAAAATGTTGCACCATCGGTTGTGCTCGATGGAATGACCACCGTTGAATACTATCGCCTAGTAGCGCAGTTTCGAGTGAAGCAAACTTCTACTGAGATGAGCGAGGGGAATATCTTGCCACACCTCTCTACAGGGTTTCGATAGGCCTTCAACAGTTCTAGCCTCCTAGTAGAAAGACTTCTCTTCAGTAGACCAAAGAAGCAGAAATCCATTGGAGGATCACGGGACTTGGCAAGAAAAATGAATCATCTTAATTCCAATTTCATCTTCCATTTGGCGGTAGAATCGAACCGATTATTTTGCAGTAAGGATGGATGCCTTGTCCATACGCTGGGGAATAGCTTGAAGGTAAATTGGTCTCACTACTTCCTCCTGAGAGTAAACTGCTTTGACATTGAATATGCTAGCCACTTAACTTCATTTTCAGCTTACTCTGGGAGCAGTAGCCAACCACCACAATAACATCTTTTGAAGACCTTTTTTTTGCAATATATTATGAAATTAGAGTTGTGTTTTATCTATATTTCTAGTAAAATATGCGGTATGGGTATTTATTGGTGTCTTCAAGATAGATCCATCCTTTGTATAATATGACCATCCATTGTCATCAATCACCTGCGAGATGCTGTTCATAGATCTTTCTTGGATTTTTTTTATCAGCTCTTGAATGTTTTTCTCAGTTATGAGGTGACCAAGTGCTTTAGCCACTCTTCTAAATTTAGATTTTCACGGATACCACCAACAGTTCGGAGAGGTATTCCCTTCCTTTCAGCAGCGTTTCATTGGGCTGGAGAATTTTCTATCAGAACGTCAGACCTAAATTCCCTGATTATGTTATGGGTGCAGGTAGGTTTGATTTTTTACGGCCGCCCTCTTTCCCCAGGAGCCTACTTTTACACAAATTAATCACCTTATTGGTATTACTTTTATAAACAATTATTCCAGATTCTTTAAATGTTTTCATTATAATACGAGTAGCTGCATTTGCATTCGTAAAGGCCATAAAAGTAGTATTCCCAAAATGCCGTTAACTTATTTCTCACAGAAAGTTTAGGAAGCGACTACCTTGTAAGTATCCATACAGGAGAAATCGATTGGAATTGTGTATGAGTCTCAACTCTCTCACAGTTAATGCTAGTATAGGGCACAATAATGGTAAGATGCTAAAGAGGTATAAAATAAAAAAATAAATGTCCGCTTGTAGTCGTTCGGGTTGAACATATATTAATTTTACTTTTATCTAATTCATCAACATCATCACCATCTTCCTTCACTGTTTAGGTCTTTGTCTGTTCCAATCTCACATATGTTCAGCACAGCGCATTCTTGGTCTTCCTACCGATCTTCGTCCTCCGGGATTATACATCAGTGCCATCTTTGGTATCCTATTCTCTGTCATTCTTTGCAGATGTTCTATCCAATTGTTCCTGTGTTCTTCTATTTGTTGAAGAAAATTATTGTACTTTTAGTTCCTCTCTAATATTCTCATTTCTAGTATGTTCTTCTCTTGTACAACCTTTCACCCCATAGGAAGCTCAACCTATTTCAACCCTCTGTAATTGCTGTCAGGTTCACGTATAACAATAACAACTTAGTTGCTCAGGAAAATGATACCTTGTGAACAGAGCGTAGAAACTTCGTGTTAACAACAGTGCTTGATTTTTTTTTTGGCAAATGATACAAGCGGCAAATATTGTACTCCGCATCTAGTCTTCAGCTGAAGCTGTCAGAATATCAGCTTAATTCTCTTGTAATATTACTGTAGACTTCACGCCTAGCTTCAGTACATCAGCATTCAACTACGTTGAGTGGATTATTTAATGTCAGATACGACAGGACTGTTGGAGAAGCACTTATCAATAGCTTGGTTTCTCTACCCTCGTCTAGAGAAACGACTCGATTTTACCTTCGTAACAGTTGAAATTACGTGTTTTAGCAAATTATGAAAGAATGAAAATATTCAGGTTGTTCTCACGAGACGATTTTTTAAAAGTTTTTTACAAATATTCTGCGATCACACACACACACGCGCGCGCGCACGCGCACGCACACGCACACACACACAAACATATATATAGACAGACACACACGTGGCCGTTAAGGATCTAGAGGGAGTAATTTATGTTTGATCGAAACCAACTTGACCTACAGCAATTATAAAAAAAAATAAGGTCGAGTACCTCTATCAACAAAATCGAACTATTAGGGGTGGAAGTTCACCTGAAACAACATTTAAAAATCCCTCTATAGGTCGCAATGCTCGATTTTTCACAACGAAACTCAGTATATACTATTAGAATAAACCAAGGAAGGTATTAAGCAAACATCAACGAAATCCGATCATTAGAAGTGGAAGTTTACCTCAAATCCAAAATTAAAAACTAACAACCGTCATATTTGGTTCATCCCAATGCATACCATACAATTTAATTCACCCTTAAATTGACATTGTATCCTATAAGATACTTCAGTTTTAATTATTTTAACTTTAAAAATAATCGGTTGATATTATTTAAATTCGTGTCATGCAAATAGGTAAAAATTTACGGTTATATATGTTTTTTTTTTCTGTAATCATACACTTTTAAAGAAGCTGGCATCAGAAATTGAGTTTCAATTCAACAATATATATATATATATATCTTCTATAGTGTTCTGCCCTAAGGCAGGTCCTTCACTGTAATCATAGTATTTTTATACTATGCTTTGCGGCTTTACTAGGGAATTATAGGTGTGGTAGCTTCCCGTTGCTTTCTATATAGTCACACACACGCACGCACGCACACACACACACACACACACACACACACATATATATATATATATATATATAATATATATATATATGAGTGTTCCACAGACTGGCAAAATAGAACCATAAATTCGACTTGCTGAGGATTCGTTTTGTTTACGAAGTCGCTGTGAGACGGAGTTACTAAATATATTATAGCCTAATTATATCACTACTCTCCCTTATATTAAAACGGGTTTGCAAAAGGCGTACTGCATGCTATACAGTAACAATGTGTTTATATGAAGACAATGTTATACATTTGCTATAAAATTAAAGCTGGTTTCAATTAGGTAAAATTGCATTTTAGTAGACTAATATCATCCTATTACGCAATATAGGAACTGTTACTATCACAAATTTTGTCCAGAAAAACGCTAAAATAAAAATATATAAAAAGTTAATCTTTCAGTTTTATGAATCCGAAATATGGTATTTTACTTTAAGATGGGAGAAAATATTAAGAGTATTTGAGAATAAAGGTCTTAGGAACATTTTTACACCAAAGAGAGTGACAGGCAGGTGAACGGATAAGACTACATAATAGTGAGTTATATGATCTTTCTGGGAAAAGAAGAGTTAATGTTCGTAGAATGCGATGGGCAAGTCATGTAGCACGAATGAGCAACGAAAGAGTTGCATGGGAACTTCTTGTAGAAAAACCAGAGGGAAAGCGCATAGTAGGTAGGTAAAAATGAGATGGGAGAATAATATTAACCATGATTGAGGGAGGTGGATTATAAAGGAATGATTGGGAAACATTAGCAGAGGATTGGGATGTATGGACAGCATATGTCCGCACGGCCACGAACCTCTGGGTTCGATAATGCTAGTGCGCTTATTAATACAGAAATTGATACAGGTATAGAAATTAATGTATGTATACATTTTTTTCTTCAAAATGCAAAGGTTGTCTTTCGACATTCCTGGTATTCTCTCCTGGTATGGCGTACTTGTAACCCACTTCTGAGGTTGGGGCGCCTGTAAGGCGGAGTTACGTTGCCCCGATGATATAATGAGTGATCGTGATGATAGTGGTGCGCCAGAAGAGTCCCTAATCCTAAGCTTAATCTAAGATGAATATGAATGATGATGATTGCGATGGCCATATGATTTCGGGAACCGTTAGGGCCTTAAAGTTTTCCTGACATTTGTCTTACAGGTGAGGAAAAACCCCGATAAAAACCTCACCCAGAAAAACTGTCTCGACCGGGGATCGAACCCGGGCCCGGTGCGTGACAAGGCAGCACGCTACCTCGAGACTACAGTGGTTTAAACTATGGAGATGGAGAAGTCTGCAAAAGTGGGAACATTTGCGTTTGCCAATGACACATCTGGTAAGAAATGATATATTATCTACACGTCTATTGAATAAAATTAGCAATCGCTCGGGGAGAGACCTGGTATATTTTTCCACGAGAGTTCGAGATTATAATGAGTATTCAACTGAGAGGATTGTAATTCCTAAGTTCCGGTATAATTTTTGGCGGAAAATGGTTCCTTTGTGAGCGACTGTTTGGTTTATTGATTTGGAAGAGGAAGTAGGATTGGGGGGGGGGGTAGATCCAGCCGAGAAATAGGTCACAGAATCGGTTAGTGGTTTCTATTCCCCAGTCAACAGAGCCAAGGACCACTGGACGCATTGAAAAGAATGTCGTCTAAAACAAAATCTATTCGTTTCCTTCTATATTAATTGAAATCTAAATATTACATCTGAACTAACATAATAATAATAATAATAATAATAATAATAATAATAATAATAATAATAATAATAATCCATAGTAATTCTGCCCGGGGCAGGTCTTTCACTGCAATCATAGCATTTTCATGCTATGCTTTGCAGCCTTACTAGCGAATTGTAGGTGTGATAGCTTCCCGTTGCTTTCCACACCGGTGAAGGACGAAGGATGATGATGATAAGGCTGATGATGATGATGGCCATATGATTTCGGGGACCGTTTGGGCCTTAAAGTTTCCCTGACATTTGTCTTACAGGTAAGGGAAAACCCCGATAAAAACCTCACCCAGAAAAACTGCCCCGACTGGGGAGCGAACCCGGGCACGCTGCGTGACAATGCAGCATGCTACCTCGAGACCACAGCGGTGGACATAATAAAATAATAATAATAATAATAATAATAATAATAATAATAATAATAATGAGATAATTTTTGCTTATCACAAGGTTTGGATTGAATTATAGTTTTTTTTTCAAAAAAAGAGAGGAATATTTTTCATTCAATAAACAAGCACCAAAATACTTGGAAACCAAATATGGAAAAATTAAACGAGTTTGACAATTTAAATATCTTGGTGAAATAATTCAGGAAAATGGAATCGAAACTAAAACCAACAAAAGTCGATGCCTAAAAAGAAAAAAAAAATGGAAACAGCATTCCTGTTTACTCACAACATAAACAATAAAAAAATGCAAATATTTACATACAAAATTAAGGCACTATAACACTGTAATTAAACCAGAGTGCTCTATGGAGCAGAAACAATCATTTTTAACAGGAAAATAAATATATATCGAAAATATAGTGAAAAAAGAATACAAAATTATAAGAAAAAATGTAGGTCCTCAAGTCATAGGTCAAAAGTACAAAGGAAATATAATTATATACAGACATTCACAGTGATATTATAAAACGAATGTTACAATTTTATGGACATATTAAACTAATGAACTCAAATAGACTTTCAAAACAAATATTGAAATTCGACGAAAATAGAAGCATCAGTGGATACTATGAAATGGATTGGTGAAGTGAAAATTGACTTAAAATTGGTAGGTATTACTGAAGAAGATATCATAAATAGAGATATCTTTAACATTAAGGTGCACAAGTGACAGGTTGACCAAGAGGACAAACCAAAGAAAAAACTGGAGCAACATGAACAGTAGAGAGAAAAAAGTCCATAGCTAAACGATGAGGAAAATGTGGAGTAAAAGGAAACGCCTTTTAGTACTTTGTGTAGTTCTACATGGGCTCATTCGCAATAAAAAGATGAGATATTGAGAAAGAATGGGAATATAACGGCACTCTGCACCAACCATTTGTAAACTTCTAAAAGGCAAATCATTCAATTAAGACGAAGAAGTTGTATAGTATGTTGCTGGACTTCGGAATTCCTAAAATGTTAGACTTATTTTAATGTATCTAGATGACATAAAGATTAGAGTGCGGGTAGGCAAACATTTTGCAGATACTTTCGAAATTCACGATGGGTTAAAGCAAGGAGGTGCACTATCTCCACTACTATTCAATTTTGTAGTAGAGCATGTAATCAAAACTCTAGAGCATAAAGATGACGTAACACACAGATTGGTATTAATAGTCCGTCGCCGTGGCGTAGTCGGTAGAGTCTCTACCTTCCACTCAGGCGACCTGGGTTCGATTCCCGGCGGGGTAGGGAATTTTAAATCTCCACCTTGGGTCTGGGTGTGTGTCCTGTCTTGTGTTTGTATGTGTGAATAAGATAAAAAGGTTAACTAAGGTAAAAACAAAAAGGAAGAACAGTGTACACGAAAGAAAAACGAGAAAGAAAGAAAGAAAAAGTCCGTCGCCGTGGCGTGGTCGGTAGAGTCCCTACCTTCCACTCCGGCGACCCGGGTTCGATTCCCGGCGGGGTAGGGGATTTTTAATCTCCATCTTGAGTCTGGGTGTGTGTCCTGTCCTTGTGTCTATATGTGTGAATAACAGAAGATTAACAAAAAAGGTAAAACAATAAGGAAAACAGTATAAACGAAAAGAGGAAACTATAACAACTACATGGTCTTTATAGGAAGCCAGATATAATAAGAACAGTTAAGTCTCGTACTGCGATGGGCAGGACATGTTGCACGTATGGGGAATGAAATACTTGCATGGAAGTTTCTTGTAGGAAAGCCAGAGGGAAAACGCCCAGTTGATAGACCAAGAATGAGGTGGGAGAATAATATTAACTATGGTTTGAGGGAAGTAGGTTATACAGGGAATGATTAGAAAGGATTAGTTCAGGATAGGGATGTATGGAGAGCTTATGTCCACGCGGTCATGAACCTACGGGTTCGATAGTGCCAGTGAGTGAGTAAGTAAGTAAGTATAACATGGAAATGGATAGTTAATGAGAAATGAGGGAAATCGTGAAGAAGTGGTTGAATTCAAATATCTAGGAACAGTACTAATTACAAAGAAAAACGAGGTCCATAAAGAAATTAAACGTAGGCTCATTTCTGGAAATGCACGCTATTACGCATTACAGTGACTTCTCATCTCAACTTCTCTCAAAGAACATTAACTGAATATAGCTTATATAAAAAAATATCTTCCAGTTATACCGGGTGTACATAAAACTATGAAAAAAAAACAAAACTCATGTTAAATGAAAGAGTAATATCTCCAGTTTACATTACAAGTTCATAGGTGTCCAATGTGAGCCCCGTTTGTTACATGACACACATCCAATCTGTAGGCTAATTCATGCCATACAGTAATAGGCATGTCTGGATTGATGGTAGCAACAATTCTTGGTTATAGAGATGGAATCATTTAATAAGGCATGTCATTATGATTAAAGCCCCAATGGCGCCTGTTAAAGGTCTCGAATTCTATCTCTCAATTCGGGTAGGTTAGCAGGCAATGGAGGCATGTAGATTCTCCTTTACAAAACCCCAAAGCACAAAATCGCATGGGGTGAGATCCAGTGATTTAGGGGGCCCTGTCATCTGGACCATGACGATCAATTCAGTAATGACAGTGTGGAAGGTCTTACGAAAACGCTTATATATGCGTCCCTACCATTTAAAATTGTTACAGGTCTAGTGATTACGCAAATTTTGCGCTTGAAATGTTGCAGCAGCAACATTCTTCTCAGACACTCTTGGTCGTCCCACAATTTTGCCTTTACACAGACAACCGGTCGTTGCGAACTGATTATGCCATCGACGGATGTTGTTGGTAATGGGGTGATCACGATTAAACTGCCTACGAAACGCACGTTGAACTGTCACAACTGATTTACAACTCTCAAACTGCAAAAAACAAAACGCTTTTCTGTTCAGGAGTTGCCATCTTTGTTATCACTGTTGCCATAGAAACAAAACAAAAGAAAGCAATCCGCTCACACACACAACTAAAACTACCTTCTTTCCTGTTTCATTTCACTCTACACACAACTTTCTATGGTTCATCTGAATGACTATTTAACTCATGCCCCAAATGGGAGTCAATGACCAATCACGTTTCAATGATTTCTGTTTTACAACCAATCAGAGTCGTGTTTCACCAAATATTTATCAGTGTTATAATTACCATATTAAAGAAAGCTCCTCCTTATAATATTGCGATCCTTTGGCAATAAATAGTATGATCTGGTTGCAGTGATAAACAAAAGAAGCAGTAGAAGCGTACCTATCGTTTCTTATTTGTTTTCAAACATCGCCGTTTACAATAAATATATAAATATTTTAAAATAACTATAGTTAAATAATGATTTGTGAGTAAACAGCTTAATTTTATTCGTTAAATAGTCCTAACAAATGCCACTCTTGATTTCCAAATTCTCTAGATAAATTCACTCCTCACTTCGTGAGTCGTGAATTTATCGATAATTTGGAAATCACTCGTGGCATTACTTATGATAATATTATTATAGTCTAACCAACGGATCTGTGCCCCCATAAGTAAACACTAATTCCTTTTCTGCCTCGGTAAATCATTTCCCTCCCTACATTCCTATCTCTCTCTTTTATTTCGCCCCTCAAACTACTCACAATTGCGAGCCTTCTTGGGGGACAGGTTATTCGCACTTACAGTCCAGTGTTGTCAACTCAACATGAACACTAGCACGGAGTGGGGAATGAAATATTACTAAGCAAATATTAATAATCAATCAGCGTTATTAGACCTACTTAAATATGCAGAAGTAACAATTATCCTTACATTATTTAGTATTCATGATCCATGACACTGAGATAGTTTGGCAACATCCCTATTCGGAAAGTTATCCTGGCTGCAGTTTGACATGATGTGGAAGTGCGTGGAATGGAGTGAATGCAGCCGTTAACTTTTCTAAGAACAACTGCAGCGCTAAATGGGCACAGATCCGTTGGTCCGACAATACTTGAAACTGTTATATTATTTTATGTACACACTGTAATATATGGATGCAAAGTATGGACTTTTGCTTTAAGGGAGTAGAAACTATTACGAGAATAAAGTTCTAAGGAGCATTTGTGGACATTTGATTACCAGATGCTTGTTTTGGGAGTAAATGCGGCCATCTCGCAGGGCTGACAACCCGCCTGATATATCGTGCCCATTGTCCAGAGAGGTATGAGCCTTTATCTCCTGCAATTCCAATTACATTCTAAAGCCTATAGTGCGATCACTTTATTTACTTTAATATAGGCGCATCTGTAAGACCTAAGAGTAAGATAGGAACTAGAAATGTGCAGTGATATTAGTTTTCAGCGGCAAATAATTTTCAGTAACATGGATGTAGAAGCGCCATCCAGGAACGGAGGAAGTCGTCAATTTTCTCCTTATCGCACCATTATGCTATACAAAAACAAGTTTAATCTCGATAAATGGCGACTGCATGGAAACATGAACCAGTTTTAATACTTCCTGCACATTGCTGCACCTTGCATGCATCCAGGGCTTTCACCTCTTTTATAAGGGGAAATTTTTGACTTATTAAATATAGATTTTTCCTTAATAAAAATATTCGTATTCAACCAATTTCTTATATATATATATGCTATGATTGCAGTGAAGGACCTGCCTTCGAACAGAATTACTATGAATGGATATATATATATATATACACTGTATTGTGGAATATTCATAATAAAAAAACACTTTTGTTTCGCGAGAAACTATTGAACCCTCACAAAAATCCTGTTATTTTTAACTAGCGTAATGACCTCCTAATATCTACTGCGAGTTCGTTGAATTCATTCTAGGTGGGGAAAAATCATTCATTCTAAATTATCCAAGAACTATCTTTTTAATTAACACAGAATTCCTTTTTCAAACCATGTTGAAAAAAAAAACAAGAAGTATGAAAGAAGAAGAATTTTCAGACATCAATTTTTTTCGCAATAAATGTTGCATTTCAATAGAATTTTGTACTTTAAAAATATATCTTCATTAAAATGCAGTTGAAACTAAAATTACTATTTAATTTGAATCGTCTTTTTGCGTCCTTTTTTTTTCAGAGCTTAGGTCTATTTTTAGGATATCTTTAGGCCTTTTTAAAGGTATTTTGTTGGAATTTTATAGGTCCTCAACTTCCGAGCCCTAGTTATAACTTTTCGTTATTTTATGAAGTGAGTAATGAGCTTTGTTGGCCAGTTTGTCTTCTTTGCACTTGAATGTGTTGGTTATTAACGTAAGTAATGCCACGAGTATTTCCAATTTATCTAGAGGATTTTGAAATGAAGAGTCGCATTTGTTAGGACTATTTAACGAATACAATTAAGCTGTTACTCGAAAATCTCTATTTACATATAGTTACCGGTACTTTAAAATACACTACTCAAAAAAATTAGAGGAACACATGTTTAAACCAAAGCCACAAAATAAATATTGTAACAATTTAATTTTTCTCTGAATATGTTAGTGAAATTCCAAGAGTTGCTGTAACCAAAGTGAGTTCGTATTGATTTATTTTTTAAAAAACAGGTTTGAAGAATAATCTGTGGTTGGGAATTGTTATTTTTGAGTTCTCTGAAGCTAATGCAGAGCAATGAGACATCTGAATTAAACATCAGTTGCACGAGCAGTTGCATTGATTGAAGATGGTTGTTCCATTCGCCATGTCTCTAGGATTCTTGATGTCAGCCCTTCCGTCATCCATAGGCTGTAGAGGCGGTATAGAGAGACACATGGATACAAGAGGAGACCCGGGCAAGGTCGTAAGAAGAAGACTACAGATGTACAGGATAGATTTCTTGTGTTATCAGCTTTACGCAGAAGAAAATCTACAGCCAGATATATACAAAATCATTTACGCACAGCAACTGGGACGGTAATTTCTGATCAGACTGTAAGAAATAGACTGAGAAATGCAAGGTTGAGGTCTAGAATCCACTTTAAACCCCCTCGTTTAACATGTCAGCACAAAGAAGCCCAGCTGCGATTTGCTCAGAATCATATCAACTGGCAGCTCCGCCAATGAAGGGTTTTTTATTCACGGACGAATCAAGATTTCGTCTAACAGGTACTGATGGTCGTACACGTGTATGGAGACGTCCTGGTGAACGTTTTGATCCAGCTACAAATTGAATGTGACAGATTTGGAGGTGATTCGGTTATGGTTAGGGCTGGGATTACTATTGAGTCTCGGACAGAGCTTGTCGTTGTCCCACAGCGCATGAATGCTGATATTACATTAATGACATTATCATCCAACATGTTGTACCCTATGCTTATGGTATGGACCCTAATTTTCTTATAATGCAAGATAATGCTAGATGTCATTCAGCACAGGCTACCAGAGATGTCCTGCAAGAATGCCAAATTCGGGTGATGGACTGGCCGGACTGATCGAGCATAAGTGGGACAAGTTGGAAAAACGTGTTCGCAAGCGTCCTGCTGTACCTCAGAACCTTGAAAAACTTTCACATGCACTCACCGAGGAATGGGAGAGAATCTCACAAGTTTCTGTAAGAAGACTTCTGCGAAGCATGCCTCGTAGATGTAATGCGGTCATTCAGGCTCACGGAGGACACACTAAGTACTGATTGTTGAAATAACCATGAAAACATTGATTTCAAAAATTGTAAATCTCAAATTTCCACTTTGTTTTCTGTTACCAATGATAACTTGCTCGTATTGCTAATACTGTACAAGAAAATACTGTTTGAATGTATATTCTAGTTTTACACAAATCTTCAATTTATAATTACAAAAGATCAAACATTAAATTGTTTCAATATCCATTCTCGTGTTTTGGTTTAAACATGTGTTCCTCTAATATTTTTGAGTAGTGTATTTACACATTTATGTAAACGACGATGTTTAAAAAATCAGAGTGTGGTTATGTTTATTCACTGTAACTTGATCATATTATTTATTGCCAAATAGGATCACAATCAGCGATAACCCAATAAGATCGGAATATTGTAAGAATGCATCCTGGCGGAGAAAAAAAAATAAACACATCAAACTGTATATTATAACGAACATTATAGGTTATTAATTTATTTTTTTAGGAAACAACTCAATAAAATCATTATTTAATAACACCATTATTGAACTCACATTTACCATACGTGTGTTCGAAGGAATCTGTTCATTATATGCTATATTCAGCGTATTTGTTGGAGAGTCAGTCACTGCACAATAACGCTCTGACCTGTTCAGAATATTAAA
The DNA here is from genome assembly GCA_030220185.1 of Diploptera punctata. NCBI lineage: Eukaryota > Metazoa > Arthropoda > Insecta > Blattodea > Blaberidae > Diploptera > Diploptera punctata. The sequence goes on along the minus strand of JASPKZ010008362.1, from coordinate 3,161,328 downwards.
AAGGAGGTGCTTTCTTTATTTTGGTAAATATAATTCGATAAATTTCGAGGTGAAACGCGACTGCCATTGGTTGTAAAACAAAATTAATTCAAACGTGATTGGTCATTGACTTATATTTGAGCTAACATAGTTAAAATGTTTCACAATGTTAAAACCTAGTTCATTAATATTATTTTGCTGCTCTGTCATTGGTCTAACACATGTCTGTATCATGGCTTGTGTTTTTTGGATATGTTGATTTGAGTAACGAATATTCTCGTAGATTGAGTGTAATTAAAAATGTTAATAATAACGATGAGACGGAATAAGCCGCTTGCAGGCTGCATGACAACGCATGCTCTCCTAAACTGAAAATCGAATCTAGATGTCGCTGGTAGAATGTAGGCAATATCTAGGTCAACACAATTCCAGGAACGTACCTCCTCGCTCATTCATACAGTAACATCGTAACTCTTCATTTTACTCTATTATCATAACCTGATACGAGTATTTTCAGTATTTTGCCTGCTGCGTTGTTCCAACTCCATTAAAAAAAGTTATTTAGACGTAATATTAAAAGAATTCTGGCTATGTGCCTGTGCTCTATAACTGGTGTTTCTTCCAGACGTTTCTCCCTCAACTGCGGAGGGCATCTTCAGTGGCGAGTGCTTCTAGGTGGTGTTCCCTTGTCGTAGACTCGACTGTGAAAGATGTGAATTTCACAATCTACGACTGTGGAATTCACAGACTACGACAAGGGAACACCGTCTAGAAGCACTCGCCACTGAAGATGCCCTCCGCAGTTGAGACAGAAACGTCTGGTAGAAACACCAGTTATAGGCCACGACCACATAGCCCGGAATCTCTTAATATTATGATTACCGGCCGTGAAAGCCTGAATTCCACAGTTATTTAGACGACAAGTTACTAAACATAATTTTGTAACATGGTGTGGCCATGAATCTACGGGTTCGATAGAGCCAGTGAGTTAGTTAGTTAGTTGTCTACAATATTCTATCTACGTTCAGAGTATTTTAGTATATATTGTATATTTAGTAAATTTAATGAAATTTATTTATTGCCGAAACGATATGTTTAGAGAAAGAGTAGTGTGGGATTTGAAGAAAAATAAATCAACAAACATTGTTGTTATATTCTGCAATTTTCGGTGTTAGTTACATATGTTACTAAACCTAATATTTTATCTACGTTCAGAGTATTTTAGTATATGTTGTATAATTATTATATTTAAGGAAATTTATTTATTGAGGAAATTATATGTTTAGAGAAAGAGTAATGTGGACTATGTAGAAAAAAAAAGTCACGATAAATCAATTAACACAGTTGTTATATTCTGCAATTTTGGGTGCTAGTTTCATATGTCAATTTAGAGTAAAAATTAGCGGAGCGGAGAAAATTTTCATGGTTCACCAGAAGACATTTAAAAGCAGTCCAAAATGCAACTATTAATAATATATTTCCAGAAAAGTCGACATTTTATTGATGTAGTTATACGAAATTGGAAAACATTGGCTCAGGATAGGGATATATGGAGCTTACGTCCGCGCGGCCATGAACCTACGGATTCGATAGTGCCAGTGAGTGATTGAGTCATTTAGTTAATTAGTTAGTTATACGAAATCATTATTAAAGTGTATTTTACGTTTTGTTGAGCCTATATTTTATGTTTTGATAACGTGTTTCGTTAAAATATAAAGTGTAGGTTTTGTTGCCTACTAACTACGAACTAAAGCGTAATTGAATGTTATGAACCTATAAATAGTTTGTTTTATAATTGATGTTCTAACTCCTCTTTTTATCAGTTTCACTTGCTTTTTTATATTCATTGCCCCAGGTTGTCATTTCGACACTTCTACTGTTCTCTCCTGCAATTGGCGTAATTGCAACCTATTTCTGAGGTTGTGGCGCCTGGAAGGCGGGATTACGCTGCCCCGATGTTATGATGGCATGACGACGATAGTGGTAGGCCAGGAGAGTCCTTAATCCTAAACATAATCTAAGGCGAATATGAATTATGATGATTATGATGGCTATATGATGTTTGAGTACCGTTTGGGCCTTAAAGTTTCTTGATATTTGTCATACGGGTGAAGAAAAACCCCGAAAAAAGCCTCACCCAAGAAACTTGTCCCGACCGAGACTCGAACTTTGGTAAAATATTAAATTTCGTACTGAGAAAATACTAAATCGCTTTCCTAAAAAAAATACTATTTTTGGAATTGCGTAGCATCCAAAACGTTATCGAGCTCTACTGAAAAATTAAAAAAAAAATGGGGTTAGAGTAACTTGATTCTACCTAGGCGATTTGTTGAAGTTGGATATAGTAGAATAAGCAATTCAAAAATAAAATTTTTGCATTTTATAGCAATAATAAAGTAGCATTTAGCATTTTGTAATAGTAATCATAACCAATTTTAAAAAATCATCAGGGAGAAAATATGAAAACTGTAGCGAGTCATATTTAAGTATGTGATTAACATTTACAAATCTCACTGGTTGCTTTCAATGTCCAAAAGTATGTCTCACTACAAACATGATACAGGGATGACGTCAACATTCAGTCGAAAGTACCTTGGATCAGATAACACAAACATTATTGTTCAACAGCCAAATAAGTGTAACCTGTCAATCACAACTCAGATCTTTCCTTTCCTCTAGTCTAGTCCGAGGATCGTGGGTTCAAACCAGGCAAGGGTCGGTGGATTTTTAGGATGGAAAAATCCAAGTGACAAGTCCTCCGGGACAAACTTTAAGTCTTTGGGTCCCGAGTATGAAGATTTTCGGGCTCGTAAAAAGAACCTCAAGCCTAAACTATTGCTTCTGTGCAAAATTTAACTGACCGTCATACATCTAGAGTATATCGTATATCTAGAGTATATCTATCGAGAGATGGAAGGTCAACAGGAAGACCAAAAAAATCGTTGGAAAGATTCTTAGTGTCTGGACTGAACAGAGTGTAAGCGTAGCATAAACATGCAGAGAAGAAGAAGAAAAAGAAGAAGGAAATATTTTGTCTTGCACTCGCCAGTAAGTTTAGAAATTCTACCATATCGGGATACGAATACGCGACCTGCGTCTTGTAACTTATTTTCCTTAACGAACTGCCCTAGGGTGTGCACCCATGTACAACCAAAAAATCTACTTCAGATTTTGAAGAGGAAATTTGATTTTTTTATTGTTTTAAAATGAGGAAGCACTAACCACTGGTTCCCAGACGTTTATATTCCACCATTAGACAAATAGAGTACAGTAAGTTATTTTATTCTCACATTAGAATAGTTATCTGGGTTAGGGTTCAGTGTACGAGCTTTGAAGAGGCCTAAGACCACGTCGCGACGCCCGTTCTGCAGGCCATGCGTCTGGCCTGGATCGATTCCCCGGAGTTGCAGCTGCTGCTATATCACAATTCAGACCACGGCAAAACCAATATCTTGCTAACCGAACTAATATTCTACTTCACTCAGAGCCCAACATCAACCATGGAATACATTACAGCATGGGTAATGCCTTCGCAATTCCCACAAGTATAATAATAATAATAATAATAATAATAATAATAATAATAATAATAATAATAATAATAATAATAATAATAATAATAATAATAATAATAATAATAATAATAATAAAAATAATAATAATAACAATAATAACAATAATTACCCTGCAAATACACATTATGGTCTGTCGTACCCCAGCAACATTTCAATTTCGCACAAAGTGAAAGAGTACACTTTTAAAAAATGCCAATTTTCATTTTGAAATATCTTTTGCATTTTTTTTGTTCTCATGCACACTTCAATGAAAATAAAAAAACATGCGGATATTTATTTATTATTTTATACATTATTAGCATCTTCACCATTATGGGTTGGAATCATATCCATCCATCCATAGTAATTCTGCCCGAGGGCAAGTCTTTCACTGCAATCACAGCATTTTCATGCTATGCCATGCAGCTTTACTAAGAAATTAGAGGTGTGGTAGCTTCCCGTCGCTCTCCACACAAGTGAAGAATGATGATAATGATAAAAAAATGATGATGGTCGGATGATTTTCGGGGACTGTTGGGCCCTAAGCTTCCTGACATTTGTCTTACAGGTGGGGAAAAATCTCGAAAAAAACTTCACCCAGGAGCCTGTCCCGACCGGGAATCGAACCCGGGCCCGCTGCGTGACAAGGCAGCACGCTACCTCGAGACCACAGCAGTGGACTGGAATCATATATTTATATGAAAATAATAATTTAACTTTTTATAATGAAAATACTACTTAATCAAAAATATTATCCTTACGTAAAATTGTAGACTTTCACGGCAGGTATTTTTATTCATGTATTTTATGTCTTTCGGGCTAAATGGCCGTAGTCTGGTTTTATTAACACTCGACGTTTCGTCTACTACTGCGGTAGACATCCTCACGAGATTCTGCGGTGTTCTTTAACCTCTTATCTCTTCAAATGTCGCCTCAGGCCCGCAGTAGAAGACGAAACGTCGAGTGTTAATAAAACCAGACCACGGTCATTTAGCCCGAAAGACATAAAATACACGAATCAATATTATCCTTGCTTTTTTTTAAAACATATTAAAAACCTTTGGATCCATGAGACCCCAGTATGCAGTTTCTGTAAGAAAAAATAAGTGTGATGGTGGAGGGTAATAAAGTATTTGAGAATCAAGTCTTAGAAAAATTTCTAGACCAAAGGCGGACGAGCAGTTATGTGAATAGATATAACTACATAACAATGAGCTACATGATATTATTTTGGAAACCAAATGTAATAAGTAAGTATCGTACACTGCGTTAGGCATGACTTGTGACGTGACTAGGGAATGCATGTGGTGGTATGGAAACTTCTTGAATGAAAAAAAAAAAAAAAAAAAAAGCCAATAGGTAGCCCAAGAATTATAGGAGAATAAAATCAAGCATAATTTGAGGGAGGTGTATTATACAGGAAATGATCGGGAAATATTAGCTCAGAATAGGGATGAATGGAGAGCTTATATCTGCGCTATCATGATAATTCTGAGTCAATAATCTTAGTTAGTTAATTTAGTTCGTTACTTTATATGTTTCGCGTTGAAAAAACAATACTAGGGCATTCGATAAGTAACAGCAACACTGTTGAAAATCAGCCATACTAGGTGACTATTGTAATCTTGTAGTAAGTTGTATAAATCTGTAATACTGAAAGTCTCGAAATAGCATTTATTATATTAATACCGCCCCAAACAAATATTCAGTAGAATTTATTTAGAAGGTGGAACTGGGAAGTACTCGAACATCCACTAAATTCACAAGACACGAGCCCTTGTGATTATAACTTATTCTCAAATATCAAAGAACCTCTACGAGGCAATCGATTACAATCAAGAGTTGATATCCAGAAAGCTCTAGATCGATCAGATAAGAGAGATATCCAGAAATGCTGTTGCAGATGGAGTGCGGCGTATTCCAAGGATTTCGCAAGAGACTATAAAATGAAATTCGTAATGTCAAAAGCAACCTAAATACAATTATGATGTTGCTATTATTTATCGAATGCCACCGTATTCATACAAAATACATTTTAGAAAATATAGACGTCCATATTTTGTAAATTTATTTCCGATTAGATATACATTTCTCCTACCCAATACAAAAAGTATAGTTTATAAATAACGGATTTAGGCTTCGAAGAATAATTGTCTTCTAGAAACTTCTCAAACAAAAGTAGGAATTTAGATTTGAAAATGCCACTTAGTACTACTTACAAAATAAATTGTATTAAACTATTATTTCGTGTAATCACAGCCATAAATATACAACGTTCTTAAAGTTGGAACTGCGAATTCCACATAAAGTCGAATTTATTGTCTGATTTTGATAAAATGTTAATTATATTACCGGTAACTAGATTTGTTTTTTCTTCCAGTTTTGTTTATTGCACTTTGCACACAGTATTTATAAATAAATATACTTTTTGAGCAAAATGTTCAGTTTTATTTAAGACACAATATATAGTGAGATCAGTATAGTATTGGACAGCAGACGCGGGGTTTGTGCTGTGCGATGACGAAGGCTTACACTTGCAGACATGCGACTTGAAATGTGCGCTGACTCAGCAGTGTGACTTGAAATGTGCGCTGACTCAGCAGTATACGAGTACATCCCACGCATTCACGATCACAGTCAGATAGTGTACCTCGAGTAGATAAGTGTGCTCGCTCGCTTTTCCTTGTGAACTGAATGGCGTGTGTATAAGTGTAAACTGTATAATGGCTAATAATTTTTCTACTGAACAACGTGTATTTATTTATGATCAATATTTGTTAACTCAGTCTGCTAGCCAAGTACGAAGACTTTTTGAAACACGATTCCCGGATGTAAAAATTACATCACGTTTAACTGTCCATATTCTGTACAACACATTTTATAAAGAGGTGTCAAAAATGTATGGACAACGAAGGTGTTACAGTTCCAACATCTGCTTCAATAAAGTTGGTAAGTATGACAATTTTTAAAAGAGTTACGAAAATGTGTGTGGTTGCATCACCGCGAACCTACGCTGTCCGTTCACCGCCGCGAGTGCGTCAGCAGTGTATAGTGAAATCCTTGCGTCTGCTGTCCAGGGCTATACTGATCGCACTTTACAAAGATATTGGATTCTACATAGGGATAAAATACAAATTAATGACTCAAAATCCATGATAAATGAAAAAAGTGTTTTAAATCGAACAAATATCGAATTTAGAAGAAAAGTTTAACAAGATGTATAGATTAAAGGGAGGTATTTTCATGATATTGGTAAAATCGTGTAGTTAATTTTGAAATCTCGGTACAGTATTATTATTCTAGGTAGAATACTGAAATTAAAAAAAGTATGACCTTTAGTTCAAATACCTCGATATATATATATGTTATAATTAAATGTTAACATTGAGCAATGCAAGCTTAATATGGTATGATAAGAAAAATAAATGCCTGGACGGCATTCGAACCCGGATCTCTGAGTCTGTACCCCAGCGTGATATCCATTACACTACCAGGCGAATCCAATTCAAACATTTATTTTTCTTATATATGTATTATATTCTCCATTATTACTAGATGTCGCGAGAACTCGGTCTTCACTGCCATATAATACATATATAAGAAAAATAAATGTTTGAATTGGATTCGCCTGGTAGTGTAATGGATATCACGCTGAGGTACAGACTCAGAGATCCGGGTTCGAATCCCGTCCAGGCATTTATTTTTCTTATCATACCACATATATATATATATATAATATATTTATTTATTTATTTATCTCGCATTTTAACTTCGAGACAATGTTAACAAAATTAACTATCACAAAATTATATATACCACAAGTGTACCTCCTTTTACCCTAATCAATTTTTACGCTTAATGGGTTTCTAGGGAGCCATTTTTTTTTTTGAGGGACGAGTTTTAATTTTTTTTTTTTTTTGGAGGGACTTTGATGGGAGTCTGGTTTTAGATTTTGTCAATTATAATTTTATTTTAACGGGTTTATAGGGGTCAAAGTAATACATTTTCAAGAGAAAAGAAAAAAAATAATGCGGGAGGAGGGCATTTAATGGGGTTTTGTACTAGTTATCATATATGATACCTTTGATCTCAACCAAGATTTTCCCCTTTAATTGATACTGCCGTCTAAAGACTGCACTTGGAAACTAAAACAATATGAGCGTGAATATCCAAAGTTACCGAACGTGAAGGGGTCCTTCATATAGGCCTATTATTCAATTTTTGAAGTGCATTAATTAAGTCAAAAATGCAAAAATGCATCGAAATATTTTTTTAATTTTTCTTCTACATACACTTCCTGGGGCACGCCGTAGCGTATTGGTTAAGGCACTGCGCTACAAACCGGAAGGCCGAGGGTTCGAGTCCCGGTGGGTTCAGGATTTTTAAACTGACCCAAACATTCTGGTGGCACCATGACCCTGGGGTCGACTTAGCCTCTAACGGAAATGAGTACCAGACGCTTATTCTGGGGGTAAAGGCGGCAGTCACCAGGGCTGAAAACCCAGCTAACATGAAGTGCCGATTGTCTAGAAAAGTGGGAGCCTTAACTTCTACTATTCCAAGGGACTCCTATGACCTGTAGTGGGATCACTTTATCTTTTACATATACTTCCATTTATCTTCTTCTTGTATCTTGTAAGCCCATGTTTCCCTTAACAGAGATTTAGGCGCTCTCCCCCTACAGGGAAGAATTTGAACCATACTAATTTAGTTACACTTGTTTTCGTACAGATGTCCTTTGAGTGGTCCGTGGTCAGCGTTCCGCCTCATACTGACATCTAGGAAACAAAAGTACTACTAGGATGGGAAAATTCGGTAAATTTTGCTTAGAGGCCTTTTCATTCAGGCTTAAGGATCTTTTACAAGCCTGAAAATCGTCAGACTCGGGACCCACGGCTTAAAGTCCCTCCCGAAGGACTTGCTCCTTGGATTTTTCCATCCTAAAAAAATCCATCAAACCCCGGCCGGGTTTGAACCCGCGACCCTCGGTACAGAGGCAATGAGCATAACCACTAGTTCACCGCGGCCGATACACTTCCATTTAAGTACGAACAATTACATCAGGCATATGTCCACCTCCACTGTCTCGGCAGGCAGTTACTCGGTCTATAAAATTCATGATGACCCTTTCTCAGACATCTCTGTTGATGTCGTTTGATGACACGTTCAATTTCTTCCTTAAGTTGGAGAACTGTTTGTGGTTTGTTCACATAGACTTTGGAACTGCCACACATCTCGCGAGACAATAACCCAACTCCATGAAACATTCCCTCAGTCTGTGATCTCAATTCGTGGCGACTTGGAATGGCCTCCCAGATCTTGTAACCTTACTTCATGTGACTTCTTTTTATGGGGTTATGTGAAGTCCAAAGTCTACGTGAACAAACCACAAACAGTTCTCCAAATTAAGGGGACCGACTAGGGAAAATGTTGAAAAAATGACAAAAAAATGCATTTTTGTTTATTTTCTTTTTTTTAATAACTCTGATTCTTTAGGATCATTTTCATGTAAAAATTGTTATTGTAGGAGCAAAATTGAGTCCGTGACGTAATAGTTTAAATACCCTTGCACGTATAGTCAGCATTACTACTTAAACTTTAATGCGTTTTTTTCTGTTTCCATTTTTTGACATTTTCCAAAACTTAAAATGCTTCTTACGATGCAATTTTTATGCTATCAAAGTGAAATCTTGTGGTTAGCCTCTCCAATAAATGCTAATTGATATTTGCTATGCAGTTACTAGTCTAAGACACATGCTTTTAAATAGATATGGAAAAAATGAGTGATAAAAAAGTATTTATTTAAATGAAAAATAAGCAGTATCCCCCTTTATGAATATTTATTGCATAGCAAATGCGTTTAGTGGAATCTTAAAGACTCTGAATCTCAAATTACATAAAATAATATTTAAAAATGCATCGTAAGGAGCATTTTTAGAAAATATTTAAAAAAAGTTTTAAAAAATCATAATTCTGAAACTATTCTATTTATATACACCAAACTTCACACAAACGCTTCTATAAGCGCATAATGTATGCGATAAACATTTCAAAACAATCAGATGAAAACTTAAAAAAAAAAAAAAAAAAAAATTCACCAGTCGGTCCCCTTAAGGAAGATATTCAACATCAACAGAGATATCTGTGAAAGGGTCATCAGGTCATCACGAACTTCATAGACCGAGTAACTGCTTGCCGAGAGAGTGGATATGGACATATGTCTGATATAACTTTTCGCACTTACGAGTAAATGGGAGTGTATGTAGATGAAATTAAAAAAATATATATTTTGATGCATTTTGGACTTAATTATTGCATTTTTAAAAAATGTGTAATGCAAGAAAGACCCTATATTACCACCGATCACGGTTATTAAGCTATACCCGAAGCGAGAAAAAATTGATACCTAGGTATGCAGGAGGATAAAAAAATCTAATTAACGTTGAAAGGGTTATAAAGTTTCAGCATACAAGCCTACAAGAAAAAAGAACACCACTGCATCTTGGTGTAGCGAGTTTGAAAACAGGAGTTGAAATAAACGAATTTGATAAAAAGAGAAAGATGCATGCAGCCAAGTTGGAGTATAAATCTGGGCAAACTGCTGGTTAATGCATTGTGTAGAATTGAAATCGATACACGCGGTCGCTAAAGCTAAGCTGTGTTCAACACAGCCAAACTGTGTCACGGTGTGTTAGCTTAGCTTCTCTGAAGAGACAGACAAACACAATCCGTAAAGCAAATGTGTTTTATAGGCCAATTTTATCGCATTATTTCGCTGTAATGTGAACATTGATCACCAAACTATCCTAAATTCTCATGTTAAAAAAACCAAGAACCTCGTAAACCTATTCTTACCTCTGTAAAGTTAACCCCATGGAGCAATATAAAATTCGTGCATTGATGTAGCGTTGGGGTAATTTATTGCATTTTGTTTGCGGAAAAATACATGTAATTATAATAACAGTGCCCACGGGCCTATTGGCCGTTCGTGCTACGATTAAAACAAATATATATATATATATATATATATATATATATATATATATATATATATATATATATAATCTTGAAATACAATATTAAGGTAAGGTCTTCTTCAACTTGGTTAAAAAATTGTTCAAAACTGCAGATCTTTCGAAACTTGTTCACAATTAGCAGAAGAAACTGAATGGCTTCAACTGATGATGGAGTATGTTCATATAGGCACGGAGGTACGCGCGCGCGCGCACACACACACACACACACACACACACACACACACACACACACACACACACACACACACACACACACACACATATATATATATGCATCCATAGTAATTCTGGCCGAGTGTAGGTCTTTCACTGCAATCATAGCATTTTCATGCTATGCTTTGCAGCTTTACTAGGGAATTGTAGGTGAGGTAGCTTCCCGTTGCTTTCCACACCGGTGAAGGATGATGATAATGATAAGGGTGATGATGGTGGTCATATGATTTCGGGGACCGTTTGGCCTTAAAGTTTTCCTGACATTTGTCTTACAGGCGAGGAAAAACCCCGATAAAAACCTCACCCAGAAAAACTGTCCCGACAGGAGATCGGGAGATCGAACCCAGCCCGCTGCGTGACAAGGCAGCACGCTACCTCGAGACCACAGCGGTGGACTTATGAAACAATAAAATAGTTTTATATATAAGGCGTTTCTTCACAGTGTTCTGCCTTAGGGCAGGGTTCACTGCAATCATAGCATTTTCATGCTATGCTTTGCAGCTTTACTAGGGAATTATAGGTGTGGTTGCTTCCTGTTGTTTTCCACACCGTAGATGATGATGATGATGATGACCAGATGATATTCGGGGACCGTTTGGACCTCAAACCTTCCTTGACATTTGTCTTATAGGTGAGGAAAAACTCCCAAAAAATAAGACTCGCCCAGGAAGCTTGTCGAGACCGGGAATCGAACCGGATCCACTGCGTGACAAGGCAGCACGCAACCTCGAGACCATAGCGGCATTAAATAAATATTGTCATTAAAAATGCTTTCTAGTTATAGAAGCCATCAGCTGGCAATGTGAGCGAAATCTCACTGCGTCTTACGACAGAGAATTGAATATGAGGAAAGAAAAAATTATATTTGCATTCGGATGCCTGAATAGCGTAAATGGTAGCGCATTAGCGTATAAAGCTAGAGGTCTTGGGTTCAAATTCCAATTCAGGCGTTAAAGTTTGTTTTCATATAATATACATATATTTTTTTCACAATCCTAGAAGACCCTTGGCCTGCCATACGGCTGCTGGTTTTACAGCCACATGTATCAATCACAGAGGTAGACGATCATACAGCCAGTTTAGGGGTGACATGTGGCCAGCACGTCGGATCCACAGCCGTTATAGCTGGTTTTCTCAATCTGGAGCCGCTACTTATGGTAGACACTCAAATTCCTCATGATACTGGATGGGCACCGGTCCCATACTAGCCGAAATTCCTTGAGAAAATTTCTTCCCCTCATGGAGACCCGAACAAGCGGAAGTCCCATAGCTCTGCGTCAAGGCATCTTGTCTTAACCACTCGGCTACGGAACGGGACACTAACAAACAAACAAACACACACACACATACACACAATATATATATATATATTCTCTAATAATTTGGACAGAAATATACATGCTAGGCCAAGAAAGCCCGTGCGCAATTTTTTTACTACTCTATCTCCATGACTCAAAAGGCCTAAAAGGCTCTTGGCCTCCTATCCAGCAGAAGAAGAACAAGAAGAAGAAGAATTCTAAGAGGCTGTAGTCAACAGTTCTCTAAAAAAACATTTCTGCATTTGTTAGGCGTTTTAGGTCTTCATATTTAACAAGAGAGTTCAAATTTAATAATAAATAGACATATGACCTATTTGAGATCGGTAACAACACTGGTGACAGCCACTCGTTTCGAAAATTTGCTAAAATAAAATAGGGGCCATATGCCGCTTTTGCTGTTAAATCCTCATGCCGACAACACTTTCCCGCAAGAGAGAAGACTTGACTCAGAATACTAGTTCACAAACAAGGTGTCACTGTAACAGTATTTTTTTTTCAGAATTAACCCATTTGTGGTAATGTGGGCTGATAAAATGTTCTGTTATTTAACACTTTCCAATATTGTTATAATATTATACAATGTTCTGGACAGAATTTCATTAAACAGTATAAACACTTTATTAAAGCTGCATTACTGAAATTTTGAATTTTGTTTGATATTTACTTTTTCACCATAGTATGTCATTTAGTTAAGTCTTGGGTATGAAAAAAATTGACTTTTTTCACTAATGACAATAGATCACCAGTTTAAACAAGGAAAACAATATTGTATTAGCTAAAAAATTAAACTGGAGCGCCGTAGCCATTCGGCAACTACTCTGACGCCACGATTAGGCGGGTTGCAGAGACAAGCAATAACAGGCGTTTACAGATACAAATTTCTATTAGCAATAGTATAATTTAACTTGTTCAAAAAAGGAATATATTCGCAGATGATCAAGCGGTAGTCACTTCAGCATATAAAGATGCAAACTGTATGGGCAGGAAACTAAAATAAGAATACTCAAGATGGGGTTTAACAATTAATTATAATAAAACAGAATATATGAGCAGAGATTTTTCCGAGGAATCAGAAATAAATAGAACAAATATTAAAACAGTAAAATATTTTAAGTATTTGGGATCAATAATTCAAAAAGATGGATCATCTGAATTACACATCGAAAAAAAATTAAAGTTATTGGCACATTAAATTATATTTTATAGAGTAAGCATATAATCAAGATGACTAAGTTATTAACATATAACACAATTGTGAAGAGTATTTTATTATACGGTGAGGAAACATAGACGTTGAAGCAAAAACACAGAAATAAATTATTAGTCACAGAAATTGACTTTTTAAGAAGATCGGCAAGAATATAAAAAAATAGACAAAATAAAAAATAATACAATAAGAGACATTATGAATGTATAAAAGGATACTGTACAAGAGTTAGAAGAAATCCAACTAAGATGGTATGAACATATAATGAAAAGAAGGGACACAGAAACAAACAAAGAAGAATTGAAATGAATACCTCCTCGAAAAGAAAAACGTGGTAGACCAAAGCCAACGTGGATAAAGGGAATTCAAGACAATATGAAAAAGAGAAATGTGACAGAAGCAGAAACGCAAGAGCAGGAAGTGTGGAAGAAAAAAATGTATATTTTGGATGAGGATACCTGTGCAAATAACAGAAAAAATCCTGAAATAATAATAATAATAATGATAATAAAGGAGTACAATGACATACGGCGCAGAAACATGGGAATTAAAATCTAGAACAGTAAGTGAATTAATTTCTACAGAAATGGATTTTTGGAGGCATTCAGCTGGAATTTTTAGAAGAGAGAAATTAAGAAGCGGTGTAATTAAACAAAAGATGAATGTTCAAACTTCAATTGTGGATTTAATAAAAATCAAACAATTATGGTGACGTAAAAAGAATGACAGAACAAGAATACTAGAATGCACGAAGAAGAAGAAGAAGAAGAAGAAGAGGGCGGGCAAAAATAACTTGGATTGATTGTATTTTTGAGCAGCATTAGAGTATAGAATTGGACGATGGAGATTGGAATGACATAGAGATGTGGAGGAGAATGGCAGTAGATTAATTGGGTGCAGGAATATGTTGTGAAACATGCTAAATAAATATATTTCTATTCTTTGTATTGTCTGTAATCACATTATATTACATTCGCGTTGTCCAGTGTTTAAGCAATAATTTAAACTAATATTATATAGAGTATTTAATTTAATATTTTACATTTTTATATTTTAGTACCGTATATGAAATGTATTATTTTAATATTCGCTGGTTGAGTGGAAGAGAAGGTCTTATGGCCGCAACAGCTTAAATAAATAATTATTAAACTAACACACTGCACTTATCCAACTTGAGGTTAATGGCCGCGCGAACATAAGGTCTCCAACTTTATTCTGGGCTTATGTTTTCCTACCATCTCTTGTATAATTTGCCTCCCTGGTTAATTTAATGGTTAATTTATTCTCCCACCTCATTCTGGTGTGGCTTTGTTTAGGTTCAACGTATGAAAGTCGGGAGTTAACATTAATATATCCACATATTAATACGCGAAGAAAAGAATTTGTACCCTTTTTAAGTACATTGCACGCAAGGAGTGGTGTGATATTTGGCATAATTAAAGTTCATATATAGAAGGAGTGCAGAAAAATAAAATGTATGTATAATATGTGTTACAAATAAATAACATATGATGTCTCTAATAACATTAACTATGATTTGAGGGAAGTAGATTATAGAGGGAATGATTGGAAAGCATCTAGCTCAGATGTATGGAGAGCTTATGTCCGCGCGGCCATGAACCTACGGGTTCGATAGTGCCAGTGAGTAAGTAAATAAGTAACTAAGGAATTTATGTGTATTACATTAATTTGTTCCGTTCATATTGAAAGTGAGTACATTTTATTATTTAAATTTAAATTAAACCCTGTCTAATCTTGGTTTCAGTAATTTTATTACTTTTTTATATTTAAATGTTCTCATCTACTTCCATTATGCCTCGACATAGAGCATTGGCAGGTCGGAGTGAGAGACAAAGAAGAAGGGATACGTATTCCCGTACACACAATAATAGGCCAAATGTGGATTTAAATAGTATACAAATGACGCTTTATTGTTTTTTTTGACTTTATTAAACACAATGTGTACATTTTTTTTTTAAATATGGCTTAGCCAAGCCATATACCACATACGTCCTGTCGTTCGCACTTTTAAAATAAATAAAAAAAATTAATGCATACGTACGTATTTGTGACAAACTTAAACATTTAATGAATTGTGGTCGAATTTGGACCAATAATAAGTAATAGGATTATAGATACGATTTTCATGAACACAAATAGCAAAAAGGTGCTCTTTCTTTTATACCCAATAACTGTTAATTATGAAAAAAGTAAAAGTGAACAAAAATAAAATGGTAGTATTTTTAAACAAATGAGATTTTTAGTTCACCACTGTTATCCTGTGGTAAAGTCGTTGCCTCAGACGAAGGGCCAGAATTTGATCCCCGGTCCAGATAAGTTTATGGATGAATTATTTTCCCGAGTGTTTCCTCACTTGTAAAGACAAATGTACGAAAAGTTAAGCCTGCAAACAGTTCCCGAACAACTTCTGGCAATCACATTCATACATGTCATATTCGCCTTGTTTAGTACGAATGTATAGGTC
Source organism: Diploptera punctata (assembly GCA_030220185.1). Taxonomy (NCBI): domain Eukaryota; kingdom Metazoa; phylum Arthropoda; class Insecta; order Blattodea; family Blaberidae; genus Diploptera; species Diploptera punctata. The sequence goes on along the minus strand of JASPKZ010008362.1, from coordinate 3,145,534 downwards.
TTTCTTAAACGTTCGTATTTTCTAGGCACTGGGCTAATCACTCATCATGTCCATGCATCTTCAAAAAAAATCTGGGTGTGACCAAGAGTTTAAAATGCTCTTCACTACAACAATCTTTATAAATAAAAATTCACCCTGCGTAAGTGTATGCTCGTAAAACTCGAAAAGTAGTAGGTCGATTCAAATTAAATTATGACACGACGTTGCAATCGAATATGCTCGTGTTTTTATAATCGTCGTTTATGTTTCCGCGAGCCATATTACGAGTTTTACCAGTTGAACAGAAATACAAAAGTTGTTTTCGTTCATAATGATGTGCATAACCAATCGTTGGAAATTATTTATCTTGGAAATGATTTAATTATCTGTTTTCGGAAAATGAAACGTGAGTTAATTTGATAACGATTGGTGTATTCAACTAATTTATTTTGTTTTGGAAAGTATTTAATTATATTTTCAATAAATCAAATATAATACGATTGGTATATTCAATTCATTTCTTTTGTTTTGAAAATTATTAAATTATATATTTTCGAAAATCAGATACAGTAAAATCTCCTTATTCGCGGGGATATGTTCCGCAAATATGCCGCGAATATGGAGTGGTAATTTGTGTGGGTAAATAGGGGATACGTTCCAATGTCCTTAAATAAAATAAAAATTATCAAAATAAAATTAATTAATGAGAGATTTTGAACAATTTTCCTTTTACTAGCCGTTATAAATTGACAACAAAGCAGACGCGTGTTATTCAATCAAAATATTGCAACGAATGACAAGTTGAAACAGCAAAACATCGATCGTGGCGAGGGTGACATTTATCAACGAACATAGCGGCACGTGAAATACGGCGGCGGTGGCTTTTAACAATAAGGGTTGTTTTATTTTTATATTAAATTGCCCATTTGGTTTGTTTCCTCTTTGTAAAAGCCGCCTTGGCACGTGCCTGCAGCAAAAAGAGTTGCCGATGGTTAATAAAGGATGCTAATGCTTCTGATATACCGACTGGATCCGCGAATAAAGAATTTTTTATCCACGAATACAGGAACTGTGTTGCAATTTTTTAACCCGCGAATAATGAAAACGCGAATAAGGGAACCGCGAATTAGGAGCTTTCACTGCACAATCAACAATATTTTCTGTGAACAATATATTTTCTTCCTTTCATTTCAATCCACAAGACCACGGCAATGTAAGCCCGAGTATTGAATCGAATATGCTTTATAGGCGATTCTATGTTCAGTAGAATACTTTTATTTACTTTCCCATTCATGTCATATCAGATTGAGCTACAGCGAAGCATGGTCGGGTTTAGCTAGTTTAATATAATTTTGAGCATTATAATGTACATTAAGTAGCGGAATTCGTTGTATAAAATATTTAAAAAGTAACATGAAAAATCAGAAAGGGGGGGGGTTGTGAATGGGATGAAACAAACAGGACTAAACGTCACAAAAACAACTTACTCATTGATTTCTTTCAGATAGCTCAAATTTATCCTACAAGGAAAAGGGGGGGTTTGTGAATGGGATGAAACAAACAGGACTAAACGTCTCAAAAACAACTTACTCATTGATTTCTTTCAGATAGCTCAAATTTATCCTACAAGAAAAGGTGCGCATCTAAACATACTAAGCCTAGCGATAATATTGTATATTCTATTTTTATTTATTAACAATGACATAAATAAGGCTCCTTCATTTCTATTTTAGGTTGACTAATGCAGGTCAATAACTCAATTAACAGACAACTAGAGGAAACGCACAGCGGATGGAACGTGGGTGTACGTCTGGGCACTATAAGCTTATCGAGCGTGAGCCAGTACATACTGCCTATTCATTGTTCCACAATACGAATCATTCATTAACAGACGGTGGATTTCAACAGCTATAATAATAATAATAGTAATAGTAATAATAGTAACAGTAATAATAATAATAGTAATAATAATAATAATAATAATAATAGATAGATAGACAGATAGATGATCAGTTGATTAATGTCTTTGACATCGTTCGATTCCTAATAGCCAATTTTGTCGGTCTATCCAATCTCTTGGTTGTAGATGTTTCTCCTTCATGTATAAATATATTCACTGATTTCAGGAGGTGTTTGTCTTCCTCTGCCTAGTCTTCCCTCAGGTTTCCATTCCAAAACACATTTTGGTAGCCGATACTCTTCCATTTATCGGACATGTCCGCACCATCCTAAGTACTAGGTTTAATATAATCTAAAATAGTGTCTTCAATCTTCATTTTCTCCCTTATAACAGAGATCCTAATTTTTTCTCTTCTTTGAAATTCTTGCTGCCCTTCGTATAAAATCCATTTCCGTTCCAAAATATACTTATTTCTTTTTGTTGTTAACTGCCAAAGTTCTGTTCCATAAGTAATTGTATGATATGTATTCATTTTATTTTTATTACTTACATTTTTATCCCACAATATTCCATTGAGGCAAACAGTAATAATATACACATTCCATTAATTTGGTTTAATCTTTCACCTTTACTTTTTACATTGGCACACGCCACCCGGGCTTTACAATGGCATGACCTGTAGGGAGATGGATCACACATATACTTCTTCGAACACTCAAGGACAAGGACATGGAGGATCTACCCGAATGAGTTATCAGCTGAATGTCAGGGTCTCCTCCGAGACAACACAACATGAACCACGAAACACACCACTCACACAGACATTCTTAATAAACATGGCGAATATGATAATAGAGATTATAATGGCCAAATCATGATCGGGGACCGTATAGGCCTTATAGGTTCCTGACGTTTGACTTACAGTTGAGGAAAAACCTCGAAAGAAATCACCTAAATAATAACAATAATAATTCTTCTTCTTCCTTCCTTCCAAGTATAAGGCCACGGCCTGTTACGATCCTATAGGAAATTTTCCCTCTAGCGTTTCACAGGACGGCTCAGAGATCTTCGTCCTCTCGGTATATAATTATAAACAGCTTTCGGGATCCGATTTGAACTCATTCTTTCAAGATGGTGTTTCCAATTTAGTTGGTACTGTTTAATATATTCCAAAATTGGCATAGTCTTCAATTCTTTTAAGATAATAATAATAATAATAATAATAATAATAATAATAATAATAATAATAATAATAAACAATGATGTTCAGTTAATATAACATAGTTAAGGTCATAAGGTCTTTTCCACTCAACCAGCCAAGTACCAAGTACAGCCTATACAATGTATAATTTATAAGGGGTATATAACAACTATAAACTCCGCCATGGCCGGTCCCAAGCCCGGATGAGAAAGGAGGAGGGGGAGGAGTAACAACCTCGGTAAAAAACCAGGGTTCAGTTGGCTCCGACTGATAGTACTCTGTAAGGGCCCCTAGCCAGGGTTACGGTGAAGACCTCAACGGCAGAGTCGGCGCAAAAGGAGTCCTTCATCACGGCGGATCTGGCGGAAGAGGCAACCCTATCTCTAAGGGAAATAGAGAAACGCTGCCTTGCGGTGAAGAGGGATCTTCAAAGGCTATGGGAGGAAAACCCAGACAGAAATTTTCCTGGTCCTCCAGGTTGGGGGTTTATGCTGTGGGCCAACTCCCCACACATTAGAAAAAAAAACAAAATGCTAAAAGACCAAATCAATCAAAGCCGGACAGAAAAAAGTATGAAAGTGGTTAGGACATGTTTTAAGAATGGAAGATGAGCGATGGCCGAAGCAACTATATGAATGGCATCCTAACAGAAAGAAGAAAAGAGGAAGACCAAGGTTAACATGGAAGGAAAACATGAAGACAGTAATGCAAGCTAGAGGGCTAAGCATCGAAGATGCCCAAGACCGTAGGCTTTGGAGGTTTGGCACGGGAAGACGGCAGCAGCTGTAAAAACCCGAAGATAGATAGAGAAAAAATAACAATATGCTATGAGGAATCTATATTCATAAATTCCTTATTTTAACATTAAATATGATGATGATAACGATAATAATAATAATAATAATAATAATAATAATAATAATAATAGGCCTATAACTGAACAGGAACCACCAACTAATACATGTGCATTAAGCGTGAAGATAATATTCAAACTGAGGTTAAAGGAAATTAAATTTTGATTCTAACGTTTCCAGAAGCGCCTGATTTCCTGTAGTTTGGCCCACGTGCACATTCTAATTAACACTAAGAAACTGAGACTGGGATAAAAATAAATAAAACTAAATATATGATCACATAGATATGCATTATATAACGGAGATAAACAGTTATTGGCAAATGAGGAAAATTTTCAAGAAGTGGCTACAAATAATAATTACAATCAGATATGAGATGCAGAATGAAATTCTGGAAATGCTATTACGCATTACTGAGATTCTTGTCATGATGGTATGCAAGACATACGGAAAAACGTTCGAACAAAACACAACAAGTTATGAGCTAAGATGACTCCGGATTCACCTTATTAATATTGTTAATTGTTACAGCACTGAGGCGGTTACAAGAGTATTCGATGTGATTAGTTAATGTGAAGTGATTAAAGCGAGACAAATTTAAGCAATGTAATCTCAATTTGTGAACAGTATAAAGGCTAGTTGAACTGTTTGTCCAGCAAATGAAAAGTTTAGAGGATTATTTTAATAAACGCTGAGAAATTCAAACCACGCACTTGTGTAGATTCCTTACAACAACATAGACAAAGTGGATTCCATTTCTGCTTCTCTAAACGGATTTAATTTTAATATGACGATAAAAGGATTAGGTGAATTCCGCGTAAAATTTGACACAACGTATGCAAATTAAAGTTTGTTTTCTGCTTCCCAAAGTGGTATATTTGGCATCCGTTATGATTGGTGTCGGCTAATGAATATGAATAAACTCATACCCAACAAAGAATTGTTATTTATTTTTGCACGATAGTGCGTTCTGTCGTACTTACAGCAATGGAGACCATGATTGAAAGTTCAATTTCCTAAATTTCGGGGTTGCCACCTATAAATAACTAAATAACTGTACTGTAATATTGCAAATTACCTACCTAGTGCGGAAAATAAAACCACTGCCCTTTATATATACTATGTACAATGTATATACAAAAATATATCCAAAAGGCATTGTATAGCTGGCAGAGAGAGAGAGAGAGAGAGAGAGAGAGAGAGAGAGAGAGAGAGAGAGAGAGAGAGAGAGAGAGAGAGAGAGAGAGAGAGAGAGAGAAAGAGAGTGAGAGTGTGTGTGTGTGAGAGAGAGAGAGAGAGGAGAGAGAGAGAGAGAGAGAGATACAAGGGTAGACCGTTGACCACTTTAGTCCAGATACAAAAGAAATAACCCACCCTATTGTCAGTATTCCTCTTCCCCATTAACCCTATTAACATCTGGTGAAGAAATCCGCCAACACTGGCGCGAGTGAGAGAGGTGAGTACAGTTGTCTCATTCTACAAATTTTTCGTAAAGTTAAATCAGAGAGACTATAGTGTTAAATACATAATACGAAACCAATCATTTCCCTTTAAATGAACTGAACTTTAATCGAAACAATATAAAACAATAATTTCGTAATTGCCGCCATTTTATGACTGATTGGTGTCACGGCCTGCTGTAGTCTCTACTAAATTATTTTCGGCATTTAATGTATAAACATTGGCCAGAATGTTAACGTTAGTCAGTTGTTTAAGATGAACGCAAATATTTCCAACAAAGATCTTATTATTTTACTATTATTTATTATTTTGAAAACACCATCGTGCAAAAAATAATGTACAACGCACGTTTGTGAAGTGTTTTACAGAATCTCGGAAATTAAAAACCTCGTTATCGGTCGGTTTTTTTTATAATTCCTCACTTCTGTAAAAACCACTACCCAACCTCGCATATTAATATAGGCCTACTATTAATACATATAAACTCTTACTCCACGCATAAGCCTTAGTTGTTACGTCAATTACCTTTATTTTGTATAATTGGACGGTGTTATTCATCAATACGTTTAAAGTTTAAGTCAATCTTCACTCTTTATTGTTTCGCTAAACTAACAATACTGGATATTGCAAATTATTTTCCTTGTTTGACAGTTATGCATCAACAATCTAAGGACGGGAACAGTGGCCCTTAGCTGAATGATGTATAATTTAGATCAGCATTTATGAAGATCTGGTTTCATAGTCGTTTGTTGCAAAACATAGAATCTCTGATAGGGCTGATGGCGTTTACATTTTTCTTTAATAATAAGGCTATAATCAAATATTTGGCGTTAAAAGTGTGCATACACTTACTTCATGAGCCAATGCAATAGATGGCATCAAAATTTCATTTTTTTAAAATTACGCTTAACCGGTTGATGCATAACATCGTCCAATTAGTGACTATAGTTTATTAGAAGATAAAACTGAAAACATGTACGTATTTTGTAACTCCTCTAATATATACTACATTCACATTTGAATGTTGAAATAAAATTGAAAACTACACAGAGATTATTATTTTACTGCCACTCTGTAAAATGTGATGTCATTATACTGCTACGCCAATATCGATATTAAACTGAAAATTTATGTACAATTATTAAATACAGAAACTCCTTATTTTCAGTTAAAGAATTCGAAATTTCGAATAGTGTTGCAATTCCTGCTTGACAGACTATCTTTGTTGTCCAACTTTGAGATCCACATTACAATACAACTGGTCTTACTAATATGGATGCAAACGACACATCGATGTTATAATACATCGATGTATCCTTCATAAACATGGATGTTTTAACATCGATGTTAAAACCCCTAACATCGACGATATATCGTTCTTTAAGAACGATATTTTGTCATGACTAGTGCCATCTATTGCATTATTTTCGCTGCTAGTTCGCTTCCTCAGCCACACGCGTACATTCTTATATTCAGCATCTCGTTCTCATCATCGAACAATCTCAATCGCTCAACACACTCATCACCGTCACGGCCATTTGTTTCTATGTTTGATTTAGATAGTTTATTAAACCTAATGAAGTTCGTGAATTTGCTTGTGAAGCGTATAAAAAAGCCGAGAACAAACAATCCTATAAAAGCAGATGCTTTTAGAAATGTGGGTATCGACTGTGAAAGAGTTATTTCCTGGCTGTATCACAGCTCCTCGGCGATGAATAGCAACGTCGAGTGCCCAGTGAGCGGCTGGGGCTACTATTAACCACCCCAAGAAAGAAACCCTCTTACTGGGCACAACGTATTTCCAAAATTAGAACTAGTTTTTAAATTATATCATTTCCACGAAATAAATAATCCAATAGAACATGATTATCATTCAAACATTTATTAACTTTTTTGTGTATTTTAATTTTGTTTTTTTTCCATAACACATCGAACAATCAATCAATATATCGTTCCATAAACATCGATTTTTCGACATCGATAATTTTAACTTTTGAAAACATCGATGTTTTCTATTAGCGATGTTCTGCGTTCCGCTCTTCAGCTATATGTTATTATACAACACTAGCTAATGCCCCTGCGGCGACTAAAAATAATGAAATACTAAGGTCAATCAAACATTATGATGGTATACTACTGCGGTGAACCAAAATTCATTGGTTATGCCTACAGTCCAAGTTTTTAAGTGGTGTCGCAATCTTCCAGGTACATCCGTGCGCCATTTTCTAACGTTTGGATCCCCGCTCATTTTTAGATACCATAGACACATCGTTATGTAGATTTCAAAACGATATACTGAGTTCATCATCATCATAGTACATTCACGAATTTAGGCCAATTTGTTTGACCTGTTTCGGCCTCAAGAGAAAAACACCATCCAAAAGTCTTTTGAGTGGACGTCCTGGTCTTCTTCTTCCTGCAGGTTGATATCTTAACATTTGTTTGGGTATATACTGAGTTTAGTTTTGATACTTCGAAAATTACGACCGCTAGGGCGATTTTTAAATTTATGTTTCATGTTGACTCATACATCTAATGGTTTTAGAACATAATACATAGCATAAAAACTCGTCTCCATGACAAAAAAAAGCTTTGCCAACTTAAACAAGTATCATCGGAGTGTATTAATCTCAGATATAGTAACATCCATATATCGTCGGTAGTCAATGAAAACCTCGTAACTCCATCAGCCATTGAAAAACACATAACTCCAGCAGGCAGCACATAAATAGGCCTATGTGATGCATAACCTATTGAGAACACGAACTTCAAATTTATAAGTAACGTGACTTGTATTCTGTAGTAAAATATGTGGGAACTATTGCTTATCAATTTTCATAATTATTTAAAACAGTTAAATTTTCTCCTGTAAAATTTACCAAAATGGAGTTACGAGGTTTTCGTTGCCCACCATCGATATATATATATATATATTAGGGTGTTCCAAGTCAAAAGGAGTTTTTTTTTCTTTCACAAAATCAACTACGCACACCCTCCATTTTTTTGTTTCACCTTAATAGCTTAAATAACAAATATTATTTCGATTGGATCATGACAACCCGTGGCGACATCATATCAAACATATGACATTAACATTTGTACTGGATTAAAAGGATTCTAAAACTAAAAGTTTATTTAGTAAATATTAAACATCATAACAAATAAAATACTTCGATCTTTTTGGGACACCCTAATGTAAATATAGGTTACCTAGAAAAACATTGGGATGATGTCCACCTGGAGGAAGAAGGAAAGGAAGATCTCGAAACTCGTGGATGCAAGAAATAAAAACTGGAATATGAACAAGAGGACTTGGGGACATGGAGTGGATGGATAGAGACAAGTGGAGAAGGAAAATAAAACTTTAGGCACAGAAAGATGTGTAAACATTGAAAATCTATATATAATGAAAAATAAATGTTTGTATTAGATTTGCTTGGTAGCGCACTGGAATATTAACACAGAGGCCCGAGTTCAAATTCCGTCCAAGTATTCATTTTTATTATATATATACGTCCACCGCTGTGGTCTCGAGGTAGCGTGATGCCTTGTCACGAAGCGGGCCCGGGTTCAATCCCCGGTCGGGGCAGTTTTTCTGGGTGAGGTTTTTATCGTAGTTTTTCCTCTCATGTAAGACAAATGTCAGGAAAACTTTAAGGCCCAAACGGTCCCCGAAATCATATGGCCATCAAAATCCTTATCATTATCATCATCAGTATCCTCATCCTTCACCGGTGTGGAAAGCAACGGGAAGCTACCACACATTTCCTAGTAGAGCTGCAAGCATAGCATGAAAATGCTATGACTGCAGTGAAGGACCTGCCTTTGAGCAGAATTACTATGGATGGATATTATATATATATACCTACACACACACACACATATACATATACGAGTTTTGCTTTTATGCTAAAAATTCTAAAAAAAAAAAAAAAAAAAAAAAAAAGGACTGAGGCTGCTTTTCAGCCGAACATTTCCAAATTTAGTACACAAAATGTTTAACACCCAGTATAAAGCTGTGATCTTAAACAGTCATTAAAAAAAAAGAAAAGAAAAGCCTACAAGTGAACTCAATTAAAGCGAGCATGTCTTAACAAACGTCACTCTAATTCCGTCTCATTTAGAAACTTAGTGATATAAACTACAACAGGAACAAAGTATAAGAATGAAACGAATGTTACAAGCTACAAGAGTTTCTGCGAATGCAGACTGAATGGGGAAGCCTCCCACACAGGCAAATACACCGCCCACAACACTAGTATTACCGGATATTCGACCATTTCAACTGCAAGTAATTAGTGTACGTAAAACGTTTACACTGTCATGATTTCTGCGGCTATTGACTATGTTCTAAATCCTACACATTTATTTAAAACTGAACATAAAACACTCGACGGTGGGATGGGATCCTGCAACATTGCACAAAGTTCACACTTACCAATAGGTTACAAATCAATATACATATATACAACTAAATACAACATAGGTTCAATCCTGGAAATGCATCCTATTATGCATTACACCGACTCTTGTCGTCCCAACTCCTTTAAAAAAATGTTAAAAATGGAGAAAAAAATATATATATACTGTTATTCTCCCAGTTATATTATAAGGATGCCAAACATGGACTCTTAATTTAAGGGAAGAAATGATATTACGAGTATTAGAGAATAAAGTTATTTGGAAAATGTTTGGACCAAAGAGAGATGAACAGAGAGGTAAAAGGAGAAGACTTACATAACAGTGAACTACATGGTCTTTATAGGAAGCCAGATATAATGAGAACAGTTAAGTCTCGTAGACTGCGATGGGCAGGACATGTGATACGAATGGTGTATGAAGCTTCTTGTAGAAATACCAGAAGGAAAAAGTCCAATTAGTAGACCAAGAATAAAGTGGGAGAATAACATTAACTATGATTTGAGGGAAGTAGATTATACAGGGGATGATTAGCAAACAATAACTCATGCTTTTGTCTGTTGGATAGAGCCAGTGAATTAGTTATATACAACTAAAACTAACTAACCTCACTCACTCACTGGATCTATAGAACCCATAGGTTCATGGCCGCGCGGGCATAAGCTCTCCACACATCCCTTCCCGAGCTAATGTTCACTAATAATTCCCTGTATAATCTATCATGGTTAATGTTATTCTACCCCTCATTTTAGATCTACAAACTAGGCTTTTTCCCTCTGGTTTTCCTACAAGAAGCTTCCATGCAAGTCTTTCACTTCTCATTCGTGCCACATGTTTTGTCCATCGCAGTCTACGAGACTTAACTATTCTTATTATATCTGCCTTCCTATAGAGACCATGTAGTTCACTGTTATGTAGTCTGTTCATCTCTCTTTGGTCCAAAATTTTTCCTAAGAACTTTATTCTCAAATACTCGTAATCTCCTTTCCTCCCTCAAAATAAGAGTCCATGTTTCGCATCCATATAACTGTAGAATAATAGTTTGAGGTGACAGCCACACCAAAGGTCTACTCTGCATAGCGTTGGTACCGCGATCAGAGGAAAACACATTACTCCTATTCTTCACAATAGAAACTCGGACGGACTTAATCAAAGGCAGCGGAGATGAAATTTTTAAGAAGAATAAAAGGATGCACTAGAATGGACCAGATAAGAAACGAGGATATCCGTGAAGAACTACAGATCTACTCCATAAAATAAAATATATTTAACAAGATTCAGTGGAAAGAACATGTAGAAAGAATGGAAGAAAGCAGATTACCAAATAATATCTTACATTACTTTTCGAGAGGAAGAAGAGATGTCAGACATCCTTGGAAGAGATTGTCTTAGATGTATTAGTGAAGACGGAACAGGCAACTAATGCCTATACCAGGAAGTGAATAAGAATAATAACAGTTTTATATATTTTCAGTTTAACGTTTTTTGAAACTTTCTTGTACTTTGTAATTATTTTGGAAACTGAAAACTGCCAAATAGTGTCTTTTCATACACACGATGAGTACTTACACTGCTTTTAGGTTATTTTAGGCCTAACATGATTTGTATTACATTATACAAACATCGTTGTGTACGTTGGCAGCATTGCACGATTAAAAATTGTATCAAGTTTCATCTGCTGGCGCATGCGCGTGGTGTCTGCTCGGACTTAGAAACATTTTAGCGGTAGTTGGAAACTTTACCCTAAATCTTATCATTCAATGAGGAGAAATGAAATAATATAAGCAATTGTTATAATAATGAAGCAGATGGGAAAATAGCATTTCATTTTTTTTTTTGCAAATGCGCCAGGTTGTCTTTCGACATTCCTGGTGCTCTCTCCTGGCATGGCGTACTTGTAACCCACTTCTGAGGTTGGGGCGCCTGGAAGGCAGGGTTATGTTGCCCCGATGATATGATGGGTGATGATAATGGTGCGCCAGAAGAGTCCCTAATCCTAAGCTTAATCTAAGATGAATATGAATGATGATGATGATTGCGATGACCATATGATTTCGGGGACCGTTTTGGCTTTAAAGTTTTCCTGACATTTGTCCTACAGGTGAGGAAAAATCCCGATAAAAACCTCACCCGGAAAAACTGTCCCGACAGGGGATCGAACCCGGGCCCGCTGCGTGACAAATCAGCAGGCTACCTCGAGACCACAGCGATGGACCTTTTATTGTAAATTTCAACACATCTTGCTAGCATACAGTATACAGTTGTCAATGAAAATGTGTTGATGGACTTGCTAATTAAAGTTACTGCTTCCTCTGTATGCATAAATTCTGTAGATTTAAAACCCGAAAGTTCAACGTAAAAGTTTGACTACACAAATGAGAGTAATTCGTTTAACTAGCTCCACACTGTAGTGTAACTTCATTAGCTTCTCTTACAAAACTGTCGTATTCAAAACCTACGTTACTTCTGTAACGATTTTATAAACTGCTTTTAAAGTTAAAATTCTTTCACGTAAATTGTAGCAGAATCTGGAGAGTGCATAATTTATCCTAAAATGTCAAGTTTATGTGAATGTTATCTAACACTTAACACACAACCTTTTCTAACTGCTATCATCAAATTCATTTTAGCGGCAAACAGTTTCATACTTAATTACTCACTGGCACTATCGAACCCGTAGGTTCATAATCGCCCGGACAAGCTCTCCATACATCCCTATCCTGAGCTAATGTTTTTCCAATCATTCCCTGCATAATATACTTCCTCAAATCAAAGTTGATATTACTCTCCCACCTCATTCTTGCTCTACCAACTGGGCGTTTTCTCTATGGTTTTCTTATAAGAAGCTTCCATGCACGTCTTTCATTCCCCATTCGTGCCACATGTCCTGTCCATCGCAGTCTACGAGACTTAACTGTTATTATATCTAGCTTCCTATAAAGACCATGTAATTCACAGTTATGTAGTCTTCTAAAAAAATTGTCATAGCTCAGGGATTTTCAATTTTTTATGTCAGGCGGCCTATCGACCGCCAAAACTGAACACGACTCTTCTGTCAAAAGTGAAATATGTCAACAAAAATGGACGTCTCTGAAATTAACACTATCATTATGGTATAATAAAAAAAAGCAATGGCCTTCAAGGGTGCTCATCCAGTTCGGACAAAGATAATATTAGAAAATAAACCAATAGAACAAGTAATAAAATATAACTTCCTAGGTTGCGAAATATCATACACAGCAGAAACAGATATAGATAACAAAATAAATAAGTTTAATTATATAACAGGAACACTAAAAAGAACTTTGAAAAATAAAGCCAGGAAAGACTCTATAATGAAATTATACAAGACAATGGCAGTGCCTATTATTACTTATGGATCCGAAACATGGACAGTGACAACATAACAATCTGCTAGGATACAAGCTGCTGAAATGAGATTCCTCAGACCAATAGCAGGATATCAAAGAACAGACAAAAAACATAACACAGTAATAAGACAACAACTAAAAATAGAGAAATTAAACTCAACAATAGAGAAATACAGAACAAACTGGAAAGAACACTTGGCAAGAATGACAGAATAGAATACCAAAAGCAGCATACAATTATTCACCACGAGGAAGAAGAAGTTTGGGAAGACCAAGGAAAATATGGAAAGAGCAGCAATTTGGAGCCCGAACAGGCTGTAAATAAGCCTAAACCGTGATGAAGAAGAAGGAGGAGGAGGATTATGGTAAAATAATTTTTAATTTAGTAATCATTGATTTTATTATTAGTATTTATCAAATGAGACACAGTCTACACATTTTAACACTGAAAGAGTAATTAAACAGGTTGTCTGTTGTCCCCACTATGGTTTACTTTGGTTTTGGATGGTGCAATAAATGAATTAAATAGTAGGAGACATCGTGGCATACTCGAGGTTTGAATGCAAGATTAGAAAGTTTAGAATATGCAGATGATTTGTTTACTAGCCCATAGATTTGCTGATATAAATGCAAAACTCCAAGATCTTTATAAACTGGCAGCTAAAGCTGGATTAGAAATAAATAAATAAATATAAAACAAAAGAAATGAGAATCTATAACACAATTGATTCTGCTCTTATATTAGAAGGAGAAGTAATAGAAGCTACAAATGAATTTACATATCTGGGTTGGTATAATATCTGTGAATGGTGGCTCAGATGAGGATGTTGATGCCAAAATAAACAAAGCAAGATTAGGCTCCATACTTATATTCAATTTAAACCAATTTGGAGGTCGAAACAAATCTCCTTAAGACTTAAACTAAGATTATTTAATTCAAATGTGAAATCAATTTTATTATACAGCTGTGAAATTTGAAAGGCTACAAAACAAATTAGAAAGAAATTGCAAATCCTTGAGAAATATCTTGGGTATATGGTGGCCAGAGATTATAACAAATAAAGAACTTTGAAGGAGAACGAATCAAAATGAAATTTGTAAAGAAATTAAATTTAGAAAATGGAAGTGGGTTGGTCATGTGTTAACGAGAGAGAATTATAACAAAAATGACATTTGATTGTAACCCCCAAGGATTGAGAAGGCGAACAGGAAGACCTTAGGGCAACATGGAGTAATATAATCAGGGATTAAGCTTAACAGGCAGGAATGAGTTAGAATGAAATTAAGGCATTGGCAAACAACAGAGTTCGTTGGCGAGATTTTATCAAGACCATATGCTTCCCATTGGAGTGACCAGGACTACTGCTACTATCATTATTATCATGGGACTTGTGCCCACCCCATCATCATGGTCAATTATGATAGCTGCAATAGGTAGCGGCTCCAGGTTGAGAATACCAACTATAACGGCAGGGGGATCCGACATGCTGACCACGCGTCACCACACTGTGAGTTAGATGATCGTCAACCTCTCTGATTAACACACGTGGATGTGAGGCCAGAAGCCGGATTTCTCATTATATGATGTAATATGCAGTATAGTAGGTTAAAGTAAAGTAAAGTAAAGTAATCCCACTACAGGCCTCGGGAGGCCCTTGGGGTAGTAGGAGGTTAAGACTCCCACTTTTTCTAGACAATCGGCACTTGGTGTCAGCCGGGTTGTCAGCCCTGCGTGACGGCCGCCTTTACCCCCAGAACATGCGTCTGGTACACATTTCCGTTAGAGGCTGAGTCGACCCCAGGGCCATAGTGCCGCCAGAAGGTTTTGGTCAGTTTAAAAATCCTGACCCCACCGGGACTTGAACCCTCGACCTTCCGACTTGTAGCGCAGTGCCTTAACCACTACGCTACGGCGTGCCCCCAGTATAGTAGGTTATATTAATATAACTGTTTTATATGAAGACCCATCCATAGTAATTCTGCCCGAGGGCAGGTCTTTCACTGCAATCATAAGCATTTTCGTGCTATGCTTTGCAGCTTAACTTGGGAATTGTAGGTGTGGTAGCTTCCCCTTGCTTTCCACAGCGGTGAAGGATGAGGATGATGATGATGGCCATATGATTTCGGAGAACGTTTGTGCCTTAAAGTTTTCCTGACATTTGTCTTACAGGTGAGGAAAAACCCTGATAAAAACCTCACCCAGAAAAACTGTCCCGACCGGGGAACGAACCCGGGCCCGCTGCGTGACAAGGCAGCATGCTACCTCGCGACCACAGCGGTGGATTTATATGAAGAATGAAGTAAAAAGATAATCAGGAGTATTATTTATCATTACAATATCTTCCAATCTTAACTTTAGCACATAAAAATCCGTATACACGATATACCTACGTATTGTATATTTTTTATTTCATCTTATTTATGGAGGGAGCTCTGTTCACAAAGGGTTGGATACGCCCTCCATCTCTTGATCACGAGTTCGAATCTCAATCAATCCATATAGGATTGATGGTGGAAGGATCGGAGGCAGGGCAAGCTTTTCTCGGGTTTTCTCACCTTTTAGCAACCAAAACTTCATTCTGCCACTTCTCTACACTCATGTCGTTCATTTCGTCCAATTCAATTCATCTGCCCCTGCGAAAGTGTGACAGAACTGATCAACTGGCATCCTTGTATAACACGTATCTTCAATAACAGAACTTCACCTCATCTCATACCTCAACCAGGCATTATGCGGGACACGAGTATAGGATTTACCTTACCTTATTCAATATGCTTTAAAATTAAAGCTATATCCCGTCTTAATATCTTTAGGAATAAACTATTGGGTGTGTATCTATTGTATATTTATAATGAAGTTTAAAACAAAGAGAATGTGATGCGGATGAATATGATGGATAGATGTCATCTGGGGACTATTTGATACTGGTAGATATTTGGTCATGAGGCCTTCTCCTGCACCTAACTAGTAAAAATTAAAAATGTGCCATACATATTAATGCGTTTAAAATTACATATTTACAAATAATGTTTAATTAACGATGGCAATATCGACAATAATTAAAATAATGGTAATTATATATAATTATTGGATATATAAAAGAGAAATGTACATGAAGAAGACAGAATATAGGGACATACAAAGCTGAATGAAACAACGATGAAAATCAGATAAGCTATATATTATCAACAATACATACAAAAATTATTATTTTTCCTTTTTATGGGCATTATCGACCGCAGCCCTAATTTTAAAAGGGAGAGAATACAAATTTCGCTAGTACGACACTGCGTAAGGTACATAATAGAGAGATGCTGTGTGCATGGGGAGTATTAAGTTACTCTGTGATCTGCTATTTAAATCATGATTTGAGTATAATTAATAATTAAGAGTGAGGGGCTTTATAGTTTGGGTAGAAGAATATAAAATCTAGTAAGAATGCATCTCCATAAACACGTGATTCCCTGTACTGCCTTCTGCTATCAAGTGGCCACAACCAGAAAAGCCAACCTTGCTCTTCGGAGCTTTACACTGATTTTGCGTTTTTATATCTGAAGTTACAATTCCATGTACCTTAAGGTTGGAACCGACTAACTGGCCTAAACCATGTTGTTGTTGTTGTTGATGATGATGATGATGATGGAAGTTACTTATTAGAATTTGACTTCATTATAATATAAATAGAATTAACCTTTTCTAGAAACAGGTTTACTTTTTGTTTCGAAACTGAAATTAATTTTCTTAGAATTAGCGTTTTATTAATTTCTCTGAAATAAGAAGTTCAAAATGTATAATGACAAAAACATTTAAAGCAGTTAATTAAGAATTAAATTAACACATAAAAGTAGAGAGCATTTAAAAGAAAAACTTTTGAAGAAAAAATATAAGAAAACTAGAAAAGAGAAAGAATGTTGACAACAAATCTTCAAAGCTCTGGGCGAGCTTGAAATGTTCATAAAATACTTAAAATATATCATTAACACTTTAACATTGTTATCTAACTTAAACAAAAGATCACAACATAGTCTCTTGCTTAATATACCGCAACATAGGACATCACATCACTCCATGTCATATGCTATCTTCACTTCTCGCAACTGGAATTCCTTACCACAAGAAATACGGGGCTGCCGGACATTGGCATGTTTTAAAAGAAATCTAAATTTATATTTGCTCTAACCTCGACTTCATTATTACCCAGTGTAAGGTATATATATTAACTGGTGTTGCTCGTATAATTTATCATATTTATATTATTATTATTATCGTAAGTATTATTATTGTTATTAACCTATAAAATGTTGTTTGTACATGAAATTTACATTGCTACATTTAATGTATCTTTAACTGTTTATAATTAGTATAGTGTATATCTATATTTGTCAAATATTTATTTGTATTTGTGCTGGTTGAGTGGAAGAGAAGGCCTTATGGCCTTAACTCTGTCAGAATAAATAAAGCATAATAATAATAATTATTATTATTATTATTAATATAATTATTATATTCGTCTATCTAAAAATCATCCATCCACCTACACATATGACGACTTGGTCCTACTTATCGACTATCCAACAAAGAGCTAATTAATTAGGGCTAAAGGAATGGATGGTTTAACTGGCTCATTCACTAAGATGCATGTTATCTGTCCTCCAACTCACTGGCACTAATGAACCCGAGTGATCATAGCCGCATGGACATACTGTACCTAAGTTCTTCATGAATTAACTACGTATATCCCGAGCTAATATTTCCTAAATCATTCCCCGGACTATTTAACTCATGCCCCAAATGGTAGTCAATGAACTATCAGGTTTGAATGGGTTTTGTTTTACATCCAATGACAGCCGTGTTTCATCTCGCTATTTAACGACTTATGTTTACCAAAATAAAGAAAGTTCCTCCTTTTTAATATCCTGAACAGGTCAGAGCATCATTTTGCAGTGACTGACTCTCCAACAAATACGTTGAATATAGCAATAATGAACAGATTCCTTCGAACTACACATTTGATAATTGTGTGTCCAATAATTGTGTTTTAAATAATGATTTTACTGAATTGTTATCTAAAAAAAATTAATAACTATAATGTTGGTTATAATATGTGTTTCATTTTTTCTCCATTAGGGTGATTTTTTACAATAATGCGATCCTATTTGGTAATATAGGGCCTATAATGTGATGACGTTACAGTGGATGAACAAATGAAACATAACTAAACATTTCTCAATTGTTTTAAAAAATAGCTGTTTACATTACATATAAAAATATTTTAAAATAAATATATTTAAATAATGATTTGTGAGTAAACAGCTTAATTTTACTAGTTATATAGACCTAACAAATACCACTCTTAATTTCCAAATCCTCTAAATAAACTGGAAATCACTCGTGGCATTACGATAATTCACCTCCCACAAATCATGTTAAATATTATTCTCACACCTGATCCTAGGACTACCTACTGGATACTTTCCCACTGGTTTTTCGGCATCTAGTTTCCATACCTATATTTTAATCCTCGTTCTTGCCATATGTCCTGCTATCGCTGCTTTATGAGAATTTATTTCACGGAACTCAGCTATGCATCCACAAAACATGGATAAATATGTGTTCAATAGAGGGGGAGGTGTAGTCGAATCAACATATGTGCTGACTGATGATCAATTTCGTAGAATCACGATTACGTAATATTACAGTGTCAATGAACACCTATATTACCATGAGTTAAGAAATTCACGGATTTCAGTTTTATAGGCTATTATTTTTCGAGAAAAAAAACACCGAACTTGTGCTGCTACTTACGTAAGTGTGGGATTTAACAAAAAAATCTAAAAGAAAATGCAAAAAGGAAGAATAGGCCGAACTGTGACGAGAAAATACATTCCACATCAAATTGATAAATCAATGCTTTTATGTAGTTACAAGTACATTGACTTCCTTTTCGGTTGCGTATAAATATAAGCGTTAAATCAATTAGCTTAGGAGTGGACTGGAGTGGGTAAGTTTCTGTTTGGGTTCCTTACAGGGATGCAAAGCTGAATCCCATATGGGCCTAATACATCTGGTTTCCGGCAAAAAGATAATGAGCTCTTTTTTTTTTCCCCTCCATTTACCTATCTGTTCGACTCTCTTTCATCCAATATTCTCCGTCTCCAATTAAAATAAATTAATCATTTCATGGCAGATAAAGAGGAAATTTGAAGATTTTACCAATAACTTGAATTATCAGCTAAGCGTTGATGCCTAGTTGAGACCCAGCAACACGCCAACTTAGATTTCTTTCCCAGCGTCCAGAAAGCCTGTGTGATACTGAATCTCCGGGATGTGTTCTAAAATAAGTGCTCACTTTTATCTTCATAATAGTGTCTCATATTTTTAGGTGCTATAGTTCTCCAGATAGCCTAATACAATTTTTATCAATTAGAAACAGGTGTATCACATATTATACAGTAAAAGAGTGGTTAGATGAACAAATTATTGGTAAATTTGCTATATAATTAAAATGTATTTCAAAACACATAAGTCAGTATGTTAATATTGATTGTTTAAATGTAAAAGTAGGAGAGAGGGAGCGAGAGAAACGTCGCGATAGTGCGAACTTTTACTATTGGTAACGACGCCTCTCCTATTATATAAATCCAATTACTGAGACTGAATCCAAAATCATACCTACGTTTTTTTTCTGAGTTTCAAATTAGTCTACGCATTGGTCTTCGTAATGACCTTAACCCCAATATTTCACAATTAAAGTTGAAAGAATTTCTACGCTACTATTTACTCACTTTTCTAGATTTAATAATCTTAATTATATCAGAATTGTCCACCGCCGTGCTCTCGAGGTAGCGTGCTGCCTTGTCACGCAGCGGGCCCGGGTTCGATCCCCGGTTGGGGCAGTTTTTCTGGGTGAGGTTTTTGTCGGGGTGTTTCCTCATCTGTAAGACAAATGTCAGGAAACCTTTAAGGCCCAAACGGTCCCCGAAATCATATGGTCATCATCATCATCATCCTTATCATTATCATCATCATCCTTCACCGGTGTGGAAAGCAACGGGAAGCTACCATCGCTATAATTCCCTAGTAAAGCTGCAAGCATAGCATGAAATGCTATGATTGCAGTGAAAGACCTGCCCTCGGGCTGAATTACTATGGATGGATATCAGAATTGTATAAAACCAAAGAAGTTGTTTCTTATCAAGCATCCTCCATTCACTATTATCATCGCTTATTGGTTCAAATATTCGTTTTATATCCTAGTCTCCAATTAAATAATAGTTCATGGTTCATGACTATAAATTCTCTGTGAAGTCTGCAAATATGCTCTCAAAGAGTTTTACGGTCACTAAATGTTTAGGACAGTGGCGCAGTCTTCTACTTTGTTTAAAATGTAAGAATACATAAATAAAACTTTAGAAAACTAAATGATGGGTATCTAAGTTGGACATAAAACTATATCCTCATTACTTTTTGCTGAATACCAAGATTGTAGTACAGGATTACGATAATATCGGTACCAATTTATATTACAAAATTTACAAATAAACAAGTGGTGATTGAAATTAAATTTATAAAAACCGATTTATATGTCGCGAGAAATTAATAATAATAATAATAATAATAATAATAATAATAATAATAACAATCATAAATTAAATATAATTTGACTTCAAAAGCAGCAAGGGTTAGGCATATACCATCCATAGTAATTCTGCCCGAAGGCAGGTCCTTCACTGCAATAATAGCAATTTCATGCTATGCTTGCAGCTTTACTAGGGAATTGTAAGTGTGGTAGCTTCCCGTTGCTTTCCACACCGGTATGCTTTCGGGGACCGTTTGGGCCTTAATGTTTTCCTGACATTTGTCTGACAGGTGAGGAAAAACCTTGATAAAAACCTCACCCAGAAAAACTGCCCCGACCGTTGATCGAACCCGGACCCGCTGCGTGACAAGGCAGCACGCTACCTCGAGACCACAGCGGTGGACTAGGTATATGCAGTGCTTGAAAATTTCCATTGCAAACTTGTAGGACTTCTGCAGGGACTGAGTTGGTAACGTTTTGAATATGAACCTTTGCAGGTACATTCACTGATATCTGAAGGGAAATAAGCGCAACTAAAATTAACCAAGCAAGAAACTTCCGCTAGGTGACAGCCATGTATCCGTGAAGGACGTATGGGGTGTATACATACATAGAAGTATTAATAGCACAAGATTATGATGACATAGAATATATAGCAAGAAAACTAAAAGAAGAATATGAAAAATGGGGACTTTATATAAATATAGAGAAAACTAAATATCTGTGTCTAGGAGAAGAAAGGGAAAATATAAATTTTAACAATGAAGAAGAACTAAAACCTAATATTGAATGCACTTATTTAGGAGCAAAATTAGACCATTCAGGGATTAACACAGTGTAAATTAAAAATAGAATCGCATAAACAAGCAATAAATGGCTTTTTAAACACTATTTGGTGGAGGAAAAATATTACAAAAAATATAAAATTAAAAATATATAAAACCATAGTTCAGAGCATTTTAACATATGGTGCTGAAATTTGGCAAATTCCTACCAGGGAAATGAAAAGAATTTCAAGTACAGAAATAGATGTTTTAAGATCAGCTGGAAAATCTAGAATGGATGGAATACGAAATAAAGAAATAAGGGAAATTATGGATGTAGTGTACAAGAGGAGTAAGACATCATAGACATTATAGAAAAAATAAGAATACAGTGGTATGGCCATGTTAAATGAATGCCAGAGCAAATATTGCCTGAACTTATTAAGGAATTGATCCCGATGGAAAGGAGGAAGAAAGGAAGACCAAAGAAAATCCGGATAGAAGTGTGCAAGCGGCTATGATTATCAGAGCATTGGAGGAAGATCAATGGCGTTTGGTTTCCGGAAGACGGCGGCAGCTGTCATGATAACGGATGATGATGATGAAAAGAAAGCTCATCGCAAACAATAATGGCGATGTGAAGATACCTAAAATAATATGCCTAGTAAAATTCAATTTTATTTTTAACAACATATAAAATATACGTTGAAATATAATATAAAATAAATACTTTTAATAAAAAGACAATTACAGTAATACTGTCAGTTTTTCGTAAAGAATGACTGTTTTTTTTGTTAAATCTCAACTAGCAGTCAATTTATTAAGAAGGAGGAAAACTGCAAACAAAGGCACCCCCTTTTCCCCTATGACCTTTTGAAACTTCGCAGAACGTACGTGGGTGGCAGATGTAGCCACTGCAGTGTGGGCGGAGATAACGTTACGTTGTCGCTCTGTCAATGTACGCATTTTACCCAAATCGGCTTAGCTTTGATCCCTATAAAACAATATTAAAATTTAATAATAATTACTTTAAATTTCACTATATGTAATTCCTAATGTAAATTATATTTAGCCTATTTGTTGTACTCCCACTGCAAAACTATTGAAATAACCAGGGTCCTGATTCTAATGACGTCATATTTAATTGAGGCATTTTAGTTATTTGAAAAAAAGCGAAGGGGTATCAAGATTACAAAGAATCCGGAATTAACAAATTATAAATCGGATGAATATGATATACAGTAAAAGCTCCTTATTCGCGGTTCCCTTATTTGCGTTTTCATTATTCGCGGGTTAAAACATAGCGACACAGACCCTGTATTCGCGGCTAAAAATGTATTTATTCGCGGATCCAGTCGGTATATTAAAAGGATTAGTATCCTTTATTAAAGCATCGGCAAACTTATTTTTACTGCAGGCACGTGCCAAGGCGACTTTTACAAGGAGCGATTCAAACCAAACGGGCAAATAAATGTCAAAGAAAAACAAACCTTATTGTCACTAAGCCTAAAGTTCGTTGTTAAACGCCACCGCCGTCGTATTTATTACACGTGTCGCTATGTCCGTTATGCCGCCCTCGTCACGATCGGTGTGTTATTGTTTCAAATTGTCATTCGTTGCAATAATTTTGATTGAATAACACGCATCTCTTCTGCTTTGTTGCCAATTTATAATGTCGAGTAAAAGGAAAGAAAATTAGTTCCGAAGCTGAAAAAAATAGTGTTGCCGCTTAAAGTAAAAACAGAAATGCTTGATCGTTTACGCGTTGGCGAGTCATTTGCGTCTATATCACGCTGTTTTAATGTTAATGAATCAACTGTATGATTCATCAAGTAATCCGAAGACAAAATAAGGAATTCTATCGCAGAATGCACAGCTGAATATCAATCTGAATTGTAAGTCCTTTTAAAAGCGGCAAAATAGAATAAAAAAAACTAACAAAATAGAAAAGAAAACTAACTTCTTTAAGCCCTTGCCCAAGCCTTATAGTGGAATAATAATTAATAGAAATTGTTCAAAATCTCTCATTAATTGATTTTATTTTGATAATTTTAATTTTATTTTGGAACCTTGGAACGTATCCCCTTTATACCCATACAAATTACCATTCCATATTCACGGTTTCCGTATTCGCGGCATATTTACGGAACATATCCCCCGCGAATAAGGATCTTACTGTAATTGAAAATAAGTAGTTACTAAATCGTTCAATAAGTAAAGGTAAAGTGATCCCACTACAGGCCTCAGGAAGCCCTTGTGATAGGAGGAGGTTAAGGCTACCACTTTTCCTGGACAATCAGCACTTGATGTCAGCCGGGTTATCAACCCTGCGTGACTGCCGCCTTTACCGTTATAGGCTGACCCGCCAGAAGATTTGGGTCCTGACCCCACCGGGACTCGACCTTCCGGCTTGTAACGTAGTGCTTTAACCAATGAACATAATTTTAGTTCTGGGTTGTCTTTCCTTGGAAATGAACGAAACTTAAACAACGTATATTTAATCCATTCTTTATAATAGGACAGTTTATAAGTACTCACTAGATGTGAAAAAGCGGTCCCCCATCCTACCCGCGTACAGATGCACTCCCAATGAAATTACACAACTGACAAGTGAGTAGCCTATCCGACGTAGGTTTGAATAGGAGGGGCGGGATTTAGTAAGGAAGGACCAAGTGGGCAGTTACTAACAACCCTGCATTTTAACATCACGAAGTTTCATTGTTTTCCAACAAATGGCTGCGATATACTTTAGTTTAAAATGACGGCTGTGTTGAAACACATACAGCAGACAGCTAATTTCTTTCTGCGGAGCACGATGCCATTTGAAACATTCATAGACGCTTACGAAATGTCTATGGGGATCAACCAGTGGATAGGAGTACTGTCAGTCGTTGGGTTGGAAGAATATCAGCGGTAGATCGAGGTAAAGCAAGTATGTCAGATCCCCCTGATCTTCAATCAGAACTTTATCCTTTCGTGTTTCACGAGAAGCGACCATTTTAAAACTAAAGTACATCACGCCATTTATCGGAAAATAATGAAACTTCGTGACGTTATAGAGGAAGGGCTGAAAATACGTTCAGTAAAGTTTCGTTCATTTCCAATGAAAGGCAATGGGGAACTAACATTATGTGCATTATTTATTGGACGTCACACGCAAAATGGTTTGGAAACCTAATGAATAAGGAACAGCAACGATGACCTAGTAGAAAAGTCTTTCATAGGATACCGACCAGAAGAGGTATTCGGGAAAGAACAAGATGATCATGGTACCGAAAGGTTAAAGAAGTTGTTTCTTCAAAGGGGTGCCAAGAAAAAGGATGGAAATAGAGGAATGAAAGGTTGGTTCAGCTGCAATATCCCTGAATAATAATAATAATAATAATAATAATAATAATAATAATAATAATTATTATTATTATTATTTTAGACATAACTTACACATAAAATCTTATCATAGCATGACAAAGAAATGCATAGCCTATTGGTTATGTCTTTTTTTGTAATTCAAGGTTTTTATTATTTTTAGGTCATTTAGGATATATGGCCCAGTATGTGTAAATTGTGACGGGAGAATAAGATCAAATAAGGAAATTGATGAGTTACTATACCAATTCCGAACTAGTTCCAGTTGTACTGTAAACAAATTTGTATAAGATATTTCTCCGCCGACTCCGTCTATTGGGGGAATCCTTGGTGCTACTTTTATCCGCCATATGACTGAATTGTGAACGGAACTGTCAATAGAAACGTTGTTCTTAGGCAACATCGTATTTTACGGAAATATAACTGAATACAATGTAAGATGGTATTAATAATTATGAACTAGTCCACCGCTGTGGTCTCGGGGTAGCGTGCTGCCTTGTCACGCAGCGTGCCCGGGTTCGATCCCCGGTCGGGACAGTTTTTCTGGGTGAGGTTTTTATCGGGGTTTTTCCTCACCTGTAAGACAAATGTCAGGAAAACTTTAAGGCTCAAACGGTCCCCGAAATGATATGGCCATCGCAATCATCATCACTCATATTCATCTTAGGTTAAGTTTAGGATTAGAGACAATCCTGGCGCACCATTATCACCATCTTCACCCATCATATCATCGGGGCAACGTAACCCCGCCTTCCAGACGCCGCAACCTCAGAAGTGGGTTACAAGTACGTCATGCCAGGAGAGAAACCAGGAATGTCGAAAGACAAACCTGGGGCATTTGAAAAAAAAAAAAGAAAATCATAATTATGAACTTCCTCCATTTCTTATTTATTTATTTATGACAAAAATTATAAATGTGCCTACCTAATCAGAATTTCAGACCTTTTCCATAATATCGATAGATATATTTTACTTACAATTTGATTACGAGCAGAATTTATGCTCTATGCTGACTCACCTGTAAATTCAGCTCGTATTTTCACATCCTCAATGGCTAATGTAGGATATTTTTCACTTAACTGTTTGAAAATATTCGAAATAATTTGTTTCTCTCCGCTTTTCAAAAGTCTTCCTTTCCAACGTTCTATAATTCGACAGAAGCCCATTTTGAAACAACTAAAATTCGAATATATTCTTCATTGCGCATGCGTAAGAATATAACAATGCTTATTTAATCTATTGAAATTGCAATTACACATATTTTTATGGCTTCTCATACAGACATGTGCTAGGTAATATATATTTTTATTTTATTTTATTCGTGTTAGAGAGGAACTACATTTTTTTACACGCTCAAAGGTAAAATAGTTTTTCGGCCAATGAAAATGCAGTCGTATAACTGCTTTATTTACATTACAACTGGAATTTAGCTCGGAATTAGTATAGTAAAAATGCAAGATGAAAGATTTCCAAAATTGATATTAGATGCAAGATTAGAGAGATGAAGATGCACAAGGCGACATAGGAAAAAGTGAATGAATAACGTTGAGGGCACAGAAAGTTTGAAATCGAAAAAGTGGAAATTCGTGGATAGAGTACGGTGAAAGTGTACTGTGAGGGAAATCAACATTCATTTCGAACCATATTTTCCTCTAAACCAGCGGTTCCCAACCTTTTTCGACTCGCGAACCCCTTCCACAAGGTCTGAGTTGGGTGAACCACTGAGTTTAAAATATACATACAGCAGGCATACACAAAATTTAATTCGAAGCAAAATGTTTAATAACCTTAAATTAACGTAATCCTTAACGGTTAAAACCTAAATTTTACTCTAGTTACGGCTTAAAAGTTACACAACGTGTAGGCCTAGTTGTAGCGAAATCAAATGCATTCCTAACGTTGTTACATAACTGTAAATCAGGCATTCGCGGTAAATATTAATTTATTGTGGAAATAATATGATAAATTCCCGATGTTACACATAAGCAAAAAGGGGACTATAGAGTTAATTTAATTTTAAAATAATAACAATAAAAAATATATTTGAGAATTATCCTCATCATTGAGGGTTTTCTCCAACCAATCTTAGTAATTAACATGAACTAAAAAATAAATAAATAAATATAAATGACTATGAACTTATAGACTATCAGTTTGCAACATACATTCACAATTTTCCCTTAATTAAAGTTCTCCATCGTTCTTTGTCCTCTGTGTCTTCATCTGTTACACCAAATTTCCACATTGAATTTTGAATGTTCTTCTTCCAGGTTGTTCTTGGTCTTCCTTTTTTGTTCCTTCTTTCAATTTTCCATGCATAGACGGCCTTTGGTACTCTTCCATCCTGCATTCTTCTTACGTGTCCATACCATTTTAGCCGTCTGTATTCTTTCTGCATTCATCCATTTTCTAATTCCTGTATTTCTAATTTTTTTCCAGTCTAGATTTTCTGGCAGCTCTTCTCCAAAAATCCATTTCAACTGGAGTTATTCTGTTGACATGTTGTTGTGTCATTGTCCAGACTTCCGATCCATTATACTTTCTTGAATGGATTTATAAATTAGTTGTTTTGTTCCATTAATGATGTTTTTACTGCATAGTATAGAGTTTAACATTCCTATGGCTTTTCTTCCATTACTAATTATTTTTGCTATTTCTTTGTTTGATGTTCCATCTTTCTCTATAATTGATCCCAAATAACAACAAACTATCGCTCTTCTTTATCTTTACCCCATCAATATATAATTAATCTGGGTCATTTGTTAAATACTCTGTTTTGTTTTTGTTGATTTTCAAACCCCATTTCTGATATGTTGTTGACAGCTGATTACACATATAATTTGCAACTTTTCCATCCTGGGTTATAATTATCTGATCGTTGGCAAAAAGTATATGATTCAGTTATCTTATTTCTGTTAATTCTAGTCCCATTTTTGCACACTTACGTGACAAATCTAATAACAATAATAATAATATTATAATTTTATTATTACAATACTGCAGAAATGAAGGAAACAATAATAGACCTAACCTCCAAACCCGCCATTAAGGAAAAGTTTTGGCGAACCACTTAAAATATTTCGCGAACCACAGAATAGGAAACGAGATCTATGCCATAGAGCTAAGAAGGCATTTTTGTAGCTGGGGCTCGCCCTAGTCTACGTAATTAATTTAATTGCAGAATTGTTACAAATAATTGTAGTTGCTATTTTTAAATAATAATGTACAACAACGGCTACAACATTCATGTTTTTTGTCAAATGCCACCAGATTGTTTTTTTTACATTTCTGGCTTTCTTCCCTGGCATTGGCGGAATTGTAATCCGGCACATAGTCCGATGATATGAAGGTGATAAGTAATAATGGAGCGCCAGGAGAGTCCTAAACCTAAACTTGACCTAAGTTTCAAACCATGGGCAACCCTTTAAGGAAAAATTCATGAGGTCTGAATGGGAATCGAACCAAGGACTTCGTGAACACTAGCTCATGAGGCTGGTCAATATTCAAATATTGTTGTTGCATGTATACAGGAGGGGGCACGCCGTAACATAGTGGTTAAGGCACTGCGCTACAAGCCGGAAGGTCGAGGGTTCGAGTCCCGGTGGGGTCAGGATTTTTAAACTGACCCAAACCTTCTGGCGGCACTATGGCCCTGGGGTCGACTCAGCCTCTAACTGAAATGAGTACCAGACGCTTGTTCTGGGGTAAAGGCGGCCGTCACGCAGGGCTGACAACCCGGCTGACATCAAGTGCCGATTGTCAAGAAAAAGTGGGAGCCTTAACCTCCTACTGCCCCAAGGGCCTCCAGAGACCTGTAGTGGGATCACTTTACTTTTTATGTATACAGGAAAAAAAGTTATTTTATATTGTTAGATGACGATTTGTATTTCTGATTACATTTATTGATTTCTCCATTTGATTACCTGATGTAAATATAGATTCCGATTACAACGCTGGTATTGTAGGCGGATACCATTTAAGTGACTTATTTTCAAACCTATGCAAATTTTACCTTCATAGACGATCTACTTACGAAACGAAAATTAAAAATGTAATATGAAGTTACTTAAATTCCTTCTGCTAAAGAATACAGATCACAGAGTGTAAGTACTGTAAAGCAAGTGTGTATATTTTAAGAACAAATTGATTGGTGTAGTATTTTATTTATTTTATTTGTGGTGTTCGCAGATTTGATCACGTTTATACCTTTCCTGGAATATTAATTGTAAAAGCTTCATATACAGATCAGAGAATAATCTATTCTTTATCTCTTCTCTATAAAATACTGCACGCATTCTAACATAGTTATTAATATTCATCATGAGTACTGCCACGAGTGATTTCCAAATTATCGATAAATTCACGACTCAAGATGTGAGGAGTAAATTTATCCAGTGAATTTGGAAATCAAGATTGGCATTTATTAGGACTATTTAACGAATACAATTAAGCTGTTTACTCACAAATCATTATTTAAATGTAGTTACTTAAACATATTTATATATTTAATGTAAACGGCGATGTTTGAAAAAAATGAGAAACGTTATGTTTCGCGTGTTTATCACTGCAACCAGATCATATTATTTATTGCCAAAGGAATGCAATATTGTAAGAATGCACCCTAGTGGAGAAAAAATGAAATACATCAAACTGTTAATTAATTATTTTCTGATGTCATGTGATGTACATATGACAATTATATTTTTCTGGAACATTATTACCTGGGAAAAAATACGTTTAAGGAAGTGCAAACAGTGTTTTTTTTTGTGGTATAATCAATTGCTACAAATGTTTTTATATTATCTCCCGCAACCACGATACGATCACATTCGTGCAATATATATATATAATCTGGTAGCCCATGTAGCCACATGCAGTCACTATGACCTATTCAGAATGTTAAAAAGGAGGAGCTTGATTTTAAAGTGATAAAATTAAACTGATAAAATCGAGGTGAAAAACGACTGTGATTGGTTGTAAATAAAAAAAATCATTGAAATGTGATTTGATCATTGGCTGCCATTTGGAGCATGAATTCAATAGTAAAACAGAGCTTGGATTCTGATGACGTGCCATCTTCTATTCCTTGTATCGGAGACGATGCTGGTTTATTTATAAATCCAATTTATGACACCTACATTCTAGAAATCTAGAAATTATATATTTTGTGTCATTTTCGTATTTTAGGTCTTTTTTAAGCTATATATAATTTTCAAAGTTTTATGTTAATATTTTCGTCAGTGGCCAGGGTCATGGGCTAGTGGTCACAGTTTCTGACTAGAGTTCATGAGGTCCCGGATTCAATTTCCGGTCAGACCATAGGAATTTTTCCTTGAGGGAATTATTTCTGTGGTTGAAAATGGTCTGGATTTTAGGTTAAGGACTCTCCTGGCGCTTCATGATCATTTTTCACTCATAATATATTTGGGGTAACGTAACTCCATCTTCCAAGTGCCCCATCCTAAGAAATGTAATACGATTCCGCCAATGCCAGGGGATAAATCCAGAAATGTCATAAAAGACAACCTAGTAGAATTAGAAAATAAAATTTCATGAGTAACGGAATTTCATAAATGAAATATGTTTTCTGAATTAAACTTTCAAACCTTCCACATTTTAATTAATCATAACTAACAAAGTATGCGGAATTATGAAATGAGGCCGGTATAAACGAAAAGAAATTCATCGTCTGAAGCAGAACTTGACACAGCTTTAGTGTCCTGTAAAAATAATAAAGCACCTGGTGAAGATGGACTTCATATAGAATTGTTTAAATATTCTGACAAAACTCTTAAACAAAAATTTCTGCACTTACTAAACAAAATAATCTTGGGAGAAGACCTACCTTCATCTTGGCAGAAAGCCATTATCATACCAATTTTTAAAAAAGGTAACCTCAAAGATTGTAATAATTATCGAGGCATTAGCCTTCTCAACAGTGGATATAAAGTTTTTACAAAAATTCTAGCTTCTAAATTACAAAAACACTATGAAAACTTATTAGGGGAAGAACAAAATGGTTTTCGTAAGGGAAGATCCTGTGCCGATGGTTATTTCACCTTAAAACTTCTTATCGAAAAGCACAAAGAATTCAATAAAGAACTACATATAGCGTTTATAGATTTTATCAAAGCATTTGATCGAGTTGACAGACAGAAACTTTTAGATATCTTAACGATGATGGAACACCAAATCAACTGATCCAAACAATTTTTAATCTGTATAAAAATAACATCATAGCAGTACAAATAGGAACAGAATTGTCAGATTGCGGTGTCAGACAAGGATGCCCTCTATCACCACTTCTATTTAATGTATACATTAATGCTATCATCAGACACTGGAGATTGACAGTTCATGGTAATATTCCTCTCTCAAGACACACAATTTTAGACACACTCTTATATGCAGATGGTCAGGCTCTTTTCGGCAATAATGAAGATGAATTACAATATTCCACTCATCATCTTAATATAATAGCCCAACGATTTAACATGGAAATATCAACAACAAAATCTAAAGTTATAGCCTTTCAAGGGAAATTCCCAGTAAGAAGTAAAATTTGTATTCAGAATTCAATATTAGAGCAAGTTAATTCATTTAAATACTTAGGATATAATCTAACTTATAATGAGGAATGTGATATATCCTTTAAAATACAAAACTATAATAAAGCTTTAAGAATTATCAACCAAGTTTTTTAAACCATCAAAAGTGCAGAGACACACAAGAATGAAAATCTATAAAATTCTCGCTAGACCCATAATCTGTTATGGCAGTGAAGCCTGGACCATCAGAACTCAGAATGATCGTCATATTACTGCCACGGAGATGAAATTTCTGGATGAACTGCAGGTTATAGCCTTCTAGACCACCAAAGAAATTCAACAATAGCCAGAGAGTTAAACATCGTACCTATATCTGAATACCTCCAAGAATATAGAAACAATTGGCTAGCCCATATTCAGCGCATGGATCGTCACAGAATACCAAAACAAATTCTTCACTACATTCCTCGAGGCAGAAGATCTGTGGGTCGACCTTTTCGGAGATGGCGGGAGTCCGTAACGGGCCACTGGGCCTAATACTTGAAAGGACGATGATCATGATGATAAACGAAACAGAAACTCGAAGAATTTTATTGTCACATTCGCTTGGCGAATTGATTTTTGTGGACTTCTCTGAAATCCTGTTCTAATTTCTTCAATCTTTTCTTCTGAAATACGTGTACGAGCATCTCCTGATTCTTTTTTAACGCTTCCAGTCGCCAGAAACTTCTCAAGCCATGCCTTAATGGTCTTCCCATCAGGTGCATTTCCTCCATATTCTCTCCGGTTATTGCTTTGCACTGTAATTATTGACTTCGTCTCTGCATACAAGAAAACAGTTCGTGCTCGTTGCTGAGGAGTCGCCATTTTGTTTTATGTCATTATTGTCCAACATGCGACAGATGAATTAACTGCAACAATGAAAACAAAATTCTTCGAGTTTCTCTTCTTTTTATATTAACCTCATTTCATAATTCCGCGTAGTTGAGAGAGTTATGATTAATTAAAATGTGGGAGATTTGAATGGGACACGGTGTATATTGTTGTAATCTATTGGGAAAAACGAATAGGTATATAATACTGTATGACGAATTTTTCTCTTGCGAGATACTTTCCAATAATGAATTTTATAAATGTAATTTATACTTTAGATACAATAACGAGACATTCTTTGTTATTCGAACGCGAGTATGAAACCGTCAGTTGAAATAAAGTTTTCACTGAAGAAATTTCGCTGCAAATCTGGTCACAATATTTTATTTACAACTCGATTTGTAATCAGTTTTGTTCTGACAAACTCAATCCATCTAATCAGTTGTAAAAAAGCAGTAAAAATCCTGAGTATTTACAATAAAATGTATACATTAAACAGTCTTTATATATAAAAAAGAGTGTCTGTCCTTTATGGACTCAAAAATTGGCCGATTTGATTGGGGTTTTCACCGTCATTTAGAGACTTTTTCTGAGGTAAATAACGTAGCCTATATGTTACCGTACATATATAGGCCCAAGCTAAAACAAAAAGTGATTCGGTGCACAAAAAAGTTGCTTCTTGGACGCTTAAATGTCTTACGCTGCCTAATTAATAACGAATACACCAAATCAATATACACATAATTGAACATATCAAAACATTCTACAAAAAAAGTCCGCGACAGCAAGATATCTATCTTTTAGGAATAATTCACAATATCGGAAGTGAAGTAAAGCCATAGATCCCGTGTTATAAATTTGTGGCACGTAAAACAACTTCAAATCTGAAACTGTCTCTCAGCAAAATGTTCGGTCCTTTCATGACCAGATTTGAAATATGATGCAAATGACACGAGCAATCCGTTAAGTAAAACACAACGTGTTACTAAAACCAACCAATCCGTATCTCTATATATAAAAATGAGTGTGAGCCTGTCTGTTTTTTCTGTCTTTTATGGATTCAAAAACTACTTGACCGATTTGAATAGAGTTTTCACTATCATTTAGAGAGCATCGGTGAACTAAAAAAAAGTAGCTTTTTCGACGCTTAAATAGCTTCCTCTGCCTAAACCATAACAAATACACCAAATTAATTAATGTACACAAAATAGAATATCTAAAAAAGTTCTACAAAAGAAGTCCGCGACAGCACATATCTACCTTTTACGGATAACACACAATAGTCATTTTTGTCTTTCAGCTCATTGATATAAAGATCAT
The DNA here is from genome assembly GCA_030220185.1 of Diploptera punctata. Taxonomy (NCBI): domain Eukaryota; kingdom Metazoa; phylum Arthropoda; class Insecta; order Blattodea; family Blaberidae; genus Diploptera; species Diploptera punctata. The sequence goes on along the minus strand of JASPKZ010008362.1, from coordinate 3,111,898 downwards.
GATAATAAGGACTCCCGGGCAATGCCGCGACATAAAATTTATAATTATTTTTATTTTTACTAATTCTCATGAGGCGTTTGGGTAGCTACAATAAGTAGCGACTCCAGATTGAGAAGTCCAGCTTAACGGCTGGGGGATCCCACATGCTGACCACATGTCACCCCCTACACTGGCTTGATGATCGGTTACCTCTGTGATTAACACTTGTAAATATGAGGCCAGCAGCCGGCTGGTAGGCCAAGGGCCTTCTAGGCCTGTTGCGCTTGGAGTTTTTTTTACGTATTCAACTAAACATAAAACATATTTTATTTATTTAGGCGTAGCAGCGCACCCCGGGTATTATCTAGAAACTGATTAACATATTAACCTATAATAACATCTAAAGATAAGCGACTCTATTTCAGACATTTGTCACACAGAGTTGACATTTACGGTGATTCCTGTAGTTTCACAGATGTGCCGCAACACATGAGGGTGTCACTTAGTGAAGCGACAATTTATAGTCATAAGATTAAAACAAAGAACGTCTCATACAGCATACCCCACAAATTTGACACACTTATTACATGTAATAAAATATGAATGAAAATTGAATGGGCAATAGAAGTAGCTGAAATGAAATTCTTACGTTTAGTAGCAGGCTGTACATTGTTAGGCAAGAACTATAATGAAGAAATAAGAACCGAATTAAACATCTACAGTGTTATGGATAAAATTCAAGATCTGACTGGTTCCAATATATAGAAAGAATGACACCACAATTAGACTACCACAAATTTTACATCATTATCAACCGAAAGGAAAAAGGAATATTGGACATCCCATAACTAGATGGATGGATACGATCTTCTGATGTGGAAACAGGTCTATGGCCTAACTCCATGATGAGGAAGAAGAAGAAGAAGAAAATTGAAACAAAAGTATAACAATTATGGGTATTCTATACCACGCATTAGTATACATGAATTCAAATATATATATATATATATTAGCAGTATGTGAATTGCTTAAAGAACATATATGTATATTTTTTTCGGTTTTTTCGTCACCTTTAAGACAAATATTGTATACTTTAAGGCCCGAAAAACCTTTGACCATCCCAATTATTCTATCAAATTTGCTTTGTTTAGCATGATTGTGTGAGTGAATGCTATGTATCGACTTCAATATTCGTGCTGTCTTGGAGGGGGCTCGCAGTGAGCTGATCCCTCATTGAGGAGCCTCTACAAGTTCTTGTGTAGTCAAAAAAGTATGAATGTGATCCAAAGTTTAAATGTCTTCTCTCTACAGGTCGTGTCACTGTAAGACCCGGGTGGCATAGGACACGTAAACATACCTAAGAAGGCAGAACTTAAACTAAATATAAGAAAGATCAGTGAAATTTCAATTTAATCACTAAACACAACACTCCAATATCAAAGGTATCATTAATATCTTTAAGACTGACAGTACAATATTAAGGCGAGGAATGTAAACACATGTACCGTTACACTACCCCAACGCTAGGAGATGAGTCGACAGAATGCTTGCCAACCAACAGTTTCTACTACTTGACCGCGTTGACTTTTTAGCCGGTGAGGGATGTAAAGGCGCTAGTGGTGAAGATGGGGAAAGTGTCTCCTTCCACCGTTGGTACAAGGGAATGACTAGAAAAAAATGGTATAATCAGTGGCAAAATATACTTGAAATAGGAGATGGAGTTAATGAAAGACAGTCGGAGTTTTTATGCCTACGGGTTTCTGGATAATGTGGCGTACTAAGACATTAAATCAACTCTGGATAGGAATTTTCAATTCCCCCTTTATTTCCTCCTCATCCAAAAGTCGATAATTTTCTTAACAATTTCACGGCCTTCATTGTGAATGTAGGGTCTAACATTGGCACTTGACATTGTCACTAACAACTGACTATACATGACTGATGGAAAGTAAACACTGTCATTGCAACCTAAGACAAGGGTTTACTACCTCCACCCCTTACTCACCCTTTCACATTATTTTAGTTCAGTTGTTCCTCAATGAAAGTTAATGTGGTCGAGTAGTAAGTCTTCCAAACAGTCGCTTCTCTCCGAAGTGTCAATACAGTACTTGGTATTCTTCCATCTTCCATTATAACGAGTTGTCCGGCCCATTGTAATATCTTGATGCGAATCTGCCCGCTCCTGGAATTTCCTTCCACAAGATATCAGGGATTGCACACTTGGCACTTATAGTCACGCTTATACAGTTACCTGTTGTCTAATTAATTTTTCTCTATTTATTTAAATTTATACTATGTCATTAATGATTTTTTCCTGTTTTTTATATATATTGTACATATTATACATTTAATTCGTTAAATCTAAAGTAAATCAAAATACATTATAAATATTAATTGTACTGTATATATAACACTATTTTTTTATTTTTTAAAACCTGGTTGAGTGGCAGACAAGGCCTTAAGGCCTTAACTCTGCCAGGTAAAATAAAGTTATTATTATTATTATTATTATTATTATTATTATTATTATTATTATTATTATTATTATTATTATTATTATGTAATTTGACAGCGCCAAGATATCCATCATTTAAATCCAAATTAACTGATATCACGAATATAATTGCCAAGAATATAATTTTAAAATATCAAAAGAAAAAACAAAAATAATGGCATTTTGGGGAAACGAACATATAAGATCAAAATCATAATAGACAACAAACCTCTGGAACGAGTAACAAATTTTAATTATTTGGGTTGTAGTTTTACTATAAACACAAAAACTGAAAGAGACATACATTGAAACTGTCGAAATTTCAAATGATATGCGCAACTATACATAAAACATTAAAGAATAAAACAAGATACTAGATTGAAGTTTTATAAAACATTGGCAGTTCCTGTATTACTTTATGGGAGCGAAACTTGGGTAATGACCAAAAAATTGCAAAGTAGAATACAAAGCGCAGAAATGAATTTCCTTAGAAGAACAAAAGGCTGCCAAGATTGGATCGGATAAAGAATGAAGATATAAGAACAGAGTTAAATATATATCCATTGAATGAGAAAATCAGAGAATACAGAGAGAAATGGTTTACACATGTGGAAAGAATGAATGTAACAAGATTACATTAAGAGCAGCATTCAACTACAAGCCAAGAGGTTCAAGGAATGTAGGAAGGCCAGTGAAAAGATGGACAGAACAACTGTGAGGCGGAACAGGCAATTTTTGCCTAGCCCGTGAAGTGAAGAAGAAGAAGAAGAAGAAGAAGAATTTTCATAATTTTGTATACATACATTATGTTCTGCACATGAGCAGGTCTATCACTGCAAACTCAGCATTCTCCACTCTTTCCTTAACTTAATTTTCCTTTTTGTATCCGCAAACAATCATTTATTTTAATATTGTCTATGATATGGTGTCTTTTTCTGTCTCTAACTTTCTTTCAGTTGACCATTCCTTCTAGGGCATCCGTCAACAGGCAATTTCTTCTTAGCCAGTGGCCAATCCAATTTCTTTTCCTCTTCTTTATGAGTTCTAGCACTGTTCTTCCTTCACCCACTCTGCCTAGTACATATTTATTATTTATTTTGTCTGCCCATTTTACTTTCCATTCTTCTCCATGTTCATTTTGTACATACCTATAAATATTCATCTGGGAAGATTTACTTACTTTATTTTATTTTATATTATTATTTTACTCCACGTTTTGATAGTATTAGATAATATTAACCACAACCTTATTGTCTTTTGTTTAGTCTATATTTTAATATACTTTTAAATTGTAAAAGTGTGTAATTTTTGTATAATTTTACACTCGCTGGTCGAGTGGAAGAGAAAGTCTAGTGGTCTTAACTGTGCCAGCTAAAATAAAGCATTATTATTATTATTATTATTATTATTATTATTATTATTATCATCATCATCATCATGTCCACCGCTGTGGTCTCGAGGTAGCGTGCTGCCTTGTCACGCAAGAGGGCCCGGGTTCGATTCCCGGTCGGGACAAGCTCCTGAGTGAGGGTTTTTCGGGATTTTTCCTCACCTGTAAGACAAATGTCAGGAAGCTTAGGGCCCAACGGTCCATGAAAATCATCCGGCCTTCATCATCTTCATCATCATCCTTATTATCATCATCGTTCACCGGTGTGGAAAGCAACGGGAAGTTACCACACCTATAATTCCCTAGTGAAAGCTGCAAAGCATAGCATGAAAATGCTATGATTGCAGTGAAGGACCTGCGCCCATGCAGAATTACTATGGATGGATTATCATCATCATCATCATCATACAGAGCATATAATTCATGATTTTTACATGATTCTCCACATCCCATTAGAACATTCTGGACCAAACATTATTATTATTATTATTATTATTATTATTATTATTATTATTATTATTATTATGTTTCTCTCTCAAAAGAATCAACCATCTCTCTTTCCTTCTGTTTTGATTTACATTATATAATTACAGATAGGCCTAACTCTGAAAAGTAAGAAGTAATTAATAAGGATGTCCACTTATTGAGATCGATCCTATTTGGTCTGCACATGCGCTGAGAGACAATAAAATCGTGAATTTATGTTCACAGCCGTATTACATTCTATACAAAACTGCGACATTTCTCTTTCTAGCTGGACTTTCAATTAACAGCAGAAATTTATGTCTCCATTAGATAATTACTTTTCTTTCGTATCCAACAGAACGCTTTCGAAGTTTTCCTATTTTATAAATCAAGCTAATGTATAAACCCATTTCTTTTTCATTGGAAGTTCCAAATTAACTACATTGCTTGCATTTAGGTTCCAATATCTTGGTTCACTCTGTGCACAATAATATCAAACACATCTTTAATGTTAAGGAAAAATTATTAGAAAAAACATTCGGGGATTCTTTACATGTGACGCACACACCATGCGCATGCGCCAACAAACGTGAAGCGGTTTACACTATGGAATCATGGGCCTAATAGATAACCTAATACAAATTAATTACTCTAACTGCGAAAGACCAACCTAAAAGCTAACCTAAACGCAATTTAAGCACTCTAACCCGTGAAAGAATGAAACGCCCAAAAATAAATAAGTTCTGAAATTCTGAAGTGTATGTGTACAGTTATTTAGTACATACTCTATGTTGGCTACACTGGGAGTATTTGTTGTTGTATAGAATATTCGTTAAAATCATTATGGCAGCTATTTGTTCATGCTACGAAAAATATATTAAAATAATCGTTAGAAAAAATGTAAAATCAAGGTAAATGGTGGAAAAAAAAATGAAAAATGAAACCCTAAGAATAAAGTTTGGCAGGAGTTTATGAATTAATTAAAAAAGTCGCGTCACAGGTTATAAAGAACAGCCAAATATTCTTTCACCATTAGGCCAAGAATGAGATAATTTGAGATAGGTGAATTGTACAGGAAATTATTAAAACATTAACTCGGGATAGGGATGTATGTTCTCGAGGCCATGAATCTTCGGGGTCGATAATGCCAGTGAGTTGGTTACAATCACCTTTTATAATAATTAGCAACCTAACTTCTCTTAGGATCGGCCGCGGTGGACTAGTGGTTATGCTCCTTGCCTCTGGTCCCGAGTTCAAACCCGGCCAGGGTCGATGGCTTTGTTTAGGATAGAAAAATCCAAGGAGCAAGTCCTCCGGGAGGGACTTTAAGCCGTGGGTCCCGAGTCTGAAGATTTTCAGGCTCGTAAAAGATCCTTAAGCCTGAATGAAAAGGCCTCTACGCAAAATTTACCGAATTTTCTCGTCCTAGTACTACCTTGGTTTCCTAGATGTCAGTATGAGGCGGAACGCTGATCACGGATCACTCAAATGACATCTATACGAAAACAAGTGTAACTAAATTAGTATGGTTCAAATTCTTCCCTGTAGGGGGAGCGCCTAAATCTCTGTCAAGGGAAACCTAAGATTACAAGAAGAAGACTTCTCTTAGTCAGTCAAACGCGATGGGCTAGTGGTAATGTTCCTTGCCTCTAGTTTTGAGGTACGAGGATTCAAACCCGGCCGTGGTCGATGGATTTTTAGGAAGGAAAAATCCAAGGAACAAGTCATCTGGGATGGACTGTAAGCCGTGGGTCCCGAGTCTGAACAGTGTCAGGCTCATAAAAGAACCACAAGCCTGAATGAAAATGCCTCTGTGCAAAAATTTAGCGAGCGTTTATCATCCAGTAATACCGTAATTACCGACTAGATGTCCCATCGAGACGCTAGGTCGACACTATCACTCGCTGACTCTATAGTTAAATGAGCATAACTAAATTAACTTGGTCAATAACTTCCCATTAGGGCGCGCTCTAATCCTGGAACAGGGGAGGACAGGGCTTAAGGACAGGTGGTACACCCTATATTTGTAATGTTATTTTAGTTATATTTAAGTACACATTACTAGAAAAGTAAACAACCTATCCTTATTTAATTTGGTATGCACATAAATGCATATGGTTTATGCATTCCGTGCTATATGTAACTTTTAATTCTTTTCCAAAAAAAGTTAACTTTTTTATTTGCATATACCGTACCTATATTTGTTTTTCATAGTTGAGGTAACTGTTATTCAGAAACTATTGATCCTAACAACATGACATTTTACTAGTTATACAGTAGCAAGTCCATCGCTGTGGTCTCGAGGTAGCGTGCTGCCTTGTCACGCAGCGGGCCCGGGCTCGATCCCCGGTCGGGGCAGTTTTTCTGGGTGAGATTTTTATCGGGGTTTTCCTCACCTGTAAGACAAATGTCAGGAAAACGTTAAGGCCCAAACGGTCCCCGAAATCATATGACCATCATCATCATCCTTCATCCGGTGTGGAAAGCAACGGGAAACTATCACACCTACAATTCCCTAGTAAAGCTGCAAGCATAGCATAGCATGAAAATGCTATGATTGCAGTGAAGGACCTGCCCTCGGGCAGAATTACTATGGATGGATACAGTAGCATATGCACAGGATATTGAGCTTTTATAAGCTTCATATTACACAATTTAAATATTTGTATAAGTAAATTTAAAGTAAAAAAACTGGGTAAACCATATGCCGTTATATGCATACCAAGATTCGTAAGTCTAGGTCTCATATTTTTCTAGTAATGTGTTGTGATAGTACAGTGTTGTGATAGTAGCTTGTGTCTGCATTTACTGTGCTAGTACATGCAGGGCTTGCCTGAGTGGATCATTCACTGGATCACAATGGTATATAATTGACACATGGATGATTGAATCGATAGCTTCTAGTACATGTGATGTGTTCGGTGCGGTATTCACTTTGATCACATGACCACAACCTGCGTTTCTCAACTAGTTTGTGTATGAAAGCCTTGGGATAGTCAAGCTAAACTACCATCGCTCTGAGATATATTCATTTTTACAAGGCAAAACTCATAAGTAGTTAAATACGAGAGTCATTAAAAAATGTTTTTTTTTCCCCCAACACACTTTTACCTACTCATTTTCACTTTTTATAAGTACAGTAAAAGCTCCTTATTCGCGGGTTAAAACAATGTGACACAAATTCTGTATTCGCGGCTAAAAAGTCTTTATTCACGGATCCAGTCGGTCGGTATATTAGAAGGATTAGTTTCCTCTATTAATGCAGAGGCATTTTTTTTTTTTTTTTACTGCAGACACGTGCCAATGCAACTTTTACAAAGAGCGATGTGGACAAATACATATAAAAGAAAAACAAACCTTATTGTCACTAAGCCTGAAGTTCGCCGTCGTATTTCTCATGGCGCTAAGTCCGTTATAAATGCCGCCCTCGCCACGATCGGTGTTTTATTCTTTTAACTTTTCATTTGTTGTAATAATTTTGATTGAATAACACGTGTCTCTTCTTCTTTGTTGCCAATTTATAATGTCGAGTAAAAGGAAAGAAAATTAGTTCCGAAGCGGTTAAAAGTAGTGTTGCCGCTTAAAGCAAAAACAGAAATGCTTGACCGTTTACGCGTTAGCGAGACGTTTGCGTCTATATCACGCTGTTTCAATGTTAATTAATCAACTGTACAATTCATCAAGAAATCCGAGGACATAATAAGGAATTCTATCGCTGAATTCACAGCTGAATATAATCTGCATTGAAAGATCTTTTAAAAGCAGCAAAACAGGAACAAAAATTGCTGCCTCCTTTAAGCCCTTGCCTAAGCCTGACAGCAACAATTAATAAAAAATGTTCAAAATCTCTCATTAATTGATTTTATATTGATAATTTTTATTTTATTTTGGAACCTTAGATCGTATCCCCTCTATACCCATACAAATTACCATTCCATATTCACGGTTTATTTGCAGAACATATCCCCCGCGAATAAGGAGCTTTTACTGTAGTCTCCTTTCGATGCAACACTTGTTCCAGCGTTTCTGCCAGTCTGCAGAGGCAAGCTGGAAACCATTTTTAACATATCTTTCAAAACCCCATCAACAGCCTTCATTACTGCTTCTGAAGATGGAAAACGCTTCCCGCGAAGGTGTTTCTTCAGGTTAGGGAATACAAAAAACCAGACTTTACTTTACTATCTATTCACTTTTAACATTAACCACATGCCTGTATTCCCTTCAACTAACTAACTACTAACTGTCACAAACGAAGAGGCCTCTTTATTCAGGTTTAAGAATCTTTTACAATACTGAAAATCTTCAAACTCGGGACCCATGGCTTTAAAATCTCTCCTGAAGAATTTGCCATTGGATTTTTCCATCCTAAAAAATCCAACGACCCGGCCGGGCTTGAACCCGTGATCTTTGGGACCAGAGGCAAGGCACATAAGCATGGTCCACCGCGGCCGACGTTTAGGCCTATATAAATACGGATATACAGTGCGATCAGTATAGAATTGGGCAGCAGACGCGGGGTATGTGCTGTGCGATGCTATTAAGTCTGCATATTTTTTAAAATTGAGAATTATTTCCTGTTCTAGAAAATATTGGGTTTAATATTGGAAAGCTAAAATCTCATGTATGTTTCGATATTTAGTTTTGATAGAGAGAAACAACAGTCTGCTGTCCAATGTTATGACTAATCGCACTGTATTATAAGAATTTTATGGTGTCAAAAATGACTATTTAGCACACTATGACCAGACTTCGATAATAATTCATTATCTGCATGTTTTAATACAACTACTAAACGAAATGTGTTAAACCCGATAGTAATATTATGTAAATTGATTTGTACTCATTAATAGGAAGTTGGTAATCCTGTAAAACAAAGGAAGTGTGAAGACGACCTTGTCTATAGAACGGCGCAGAGTATATTAATTAGGTTTAATTTCATTATGATGGTAGTCTATTTTTGCAGGTCTGTTACGTATAATGGTGTTCATACTTTAGGGGCGACTTGTGCTATATGTCGAATGGTTCACTGACTTCCAATAAAAATAATGCAGTTGATAGAAAGTCCGTCACGCAGGAACTATGTAAACTACTAAACAAGTGAATTCTACAGCAAGTCAATTTATCATTCGCTTTACTATATTATGGCCTCACTCTGATGGTTAACCGTTTATATAAAAGCGGGTGCCGTGCGGCAATGTTTGACATGCGCTGTTGTCACGTTTCTCATAGCGCTATGGGCGTTTATTACACAAGGACAGAAGACATTGATTATTTATGTTATTATTTAATTTCTATGTTACTTGGTATTGTTTAACTTTTAAAATTAAAATTATACATGTACTTATTTATTAAATAATTTATTTCCAACATTATATAGCTTGTAGGTCTACATAAATGTAATCATTATATAACATCATGCTGAAAATATTATTATTATTATTATTATTATTATTATTATTATTATTATTATTATTATTATTAACTATTCGGTCTGAAATATATTCCCCTGGCCGCCAGATGTAATCATTTATATATTTACCTAATACAATATGTAGTTATCGTATTATTATTTGAGCTAGAAATCATAATAACTCACTGATAATTATAATAATTAATTACGGTATACAATTCTATAACTGGTCCGACTGCTCCAAGTTCCGAGTTTTAATTGAAACTGACGGAAGAAGAGCAACGTGGCAACATCGTGGTAGGCGCGGCAGTCGAGATCTTTGTATTTGAATAACATATAACAGCTGCGGGGAAACAAAGCGAGCCGCTTGTTAAGCATCATAGTGAGGCAATAATACATGGCTGTGGTCTCGAGGTAGCGTGCTGTCTTGTCACGCAGCATGGCCCGGGTTCGATCCTCGGTCGGGACAGTTTTTCTGGGTGAGGTTTATATCGGGAGTTTTTCTCACCTGTAAGACAAACGTCAGGAAAACTTTAAGGTCCAATCGGTACCCGAAATCATAGTCATCATCATCATCATCATCCTTATCATTATCATCATCCTTCACCGGTGCGGAAAGCAACAGGAAGCTACCACACCTACAATTCCCTAGTAAAGCTGCAAAGCATAGCATGCAAATTCTATGATTGCAGTGAAAGACCTGCTCTCGGGCAGAATTACTATGGATGGATTACTATACATGAAACGCATGTCTCGATGTTCTGACAACGTGTATTTCATTTCACTAAAATTACAAAATAATGCTGTAGTGGACCTTTACAAAGCACTGCAGATACCGTTCAGGAATGAAAAGAAGCTACAGAGCGCACGAATGTGAACAGAAGAGTACACAAGTACTGTATTGCACTGAACGGTATGACTACAGACTGAGGTTCTTCATAAATTCATACAGTACTGTATCGAACCCAGTGCCTTTCTGAAAAACTTAGATCCGCATTGTAGTTCCTGACGTTCCCAGGCTTGTACTGACCCAGGATTACTTTCCAGACCATAAGTTACTAATCAAAAGTCAATGTATTTCAACCCCTCTATAGGCTCCTGAAATCTATGCGCAACCTTTTAAATCACTCTGTATACTGATTGGTTATAGTATTTTCGGTATCTACTAGATTGGATAAGTGAATATTTGTATAATTTTTTCCAAAAATATGTAAATGAGAACAATCGCAATAGCTTCATTCCTTCGGAATTCGCTAAAAATAGAGAATGATTTTAATGACGAATAGTTTAATTGCATTTTTAACTTTCTTTCTTCTAGGATGCAATATCTCATATGAAGAAGAAAAGGATATAAATGCAAAAATATTAAATTTTTTAAGATTTTAGGGTTAATAAATTCTATCTTCAAGCCACAGTTAGTCCAAAAACATTCAAGACTAAAAATGTATAAAACACTGGCTCTTCCAACTCTTTTGCATGGTAGCGAAGTTTGCACATTGGAACAGAAGGATATACAGAGACTTAGATCTGCTGAAACGACATCCTTCGGAAGACTGTAGGATACACACTACTAGATCACAAAGCAAAAATGAACACATCTTAGAAGAATTACACATGGAACCTTTAGAAAGCAAAATTTCTGATTATAAGCCAAGATGGATGCAATATGTTCATCGAATGGAAGATCACAGGATACCCAAACAAATGTTAAGCTATTAACCTGCAGGAAGAAGAAGACCAGGACGTCCACTCAAATTACTTTTGGATGGTGTTTCTCTTGAGGCCGAAACAGATCGACAAATGACCTAAATTCGTGAATGTACTATGATAATTCTTTCTTTTTTATTTTTAATTTAACCTTTCCCTTTTAGATACTTTCAAGTGTCCCATGCCACCCGGAATCGACTTCGGAAGTTCCTTGCATCTGGTACCGAGTGTCTCAGGTTCAATCCCGGCCAGAGTTGAAGGATTTTTTTAAGATGACCTTTTTTGCCATGTCGTGACATGGAGTTTTTATACGCCCCAATAACTTACGTAATATAATTATAGCTCTTTTCAGATAAGTTCCAGTTGTAATGTAAAAAAAAGCAGATTATGTCTGCATTTTCATTATTCGAAAAACGATTTTATCTTTGAGCGTGTAAGAAAATAGTTCCCCCTCTAACATTCGAAATAAAGAAAATAAAAATAATAAAAAATATGCATCACTTAGCACATGTCTATATACGTTGAGAATCTTAAAATATGTAAGTACAATTTTAACGGATTAAATAAGCATTGTTATATTCTTACGGGAGCACGCCGTAGAGTAGTGGCTAAGGCACTGAGCTACAAGCCGGAGGGTCGAGGGTTCAAGTCCCGTTGGGGTCAGGATTTTTAAACTGACCCAAACCCTCTGGCGGCACTATGGCCCTGGGGTCGACTCAGCCTCTAACGGAAATGAGTACCAGACGCTTGTTCTGGGAGTAAAGGCGGCTGTCACGCAGGGCTGACAACCCGGCTGATGTAAAGTGCCGATTGCCTAGAAAAAGTGGGAGCCTTAACCTCCCACTACCCCAAGGGCCTCCGGGCCTGTTATGGGATCACTTTTTCTTTTTATATTCTTACGCATGCGCAATGTAGAATACATCGGAATTTCAGTTGTTTAAAAATGGCCGCTTCTGCATAATTAAAAACCATTGCAAAGGGAGGTATTTGAAAAGCAAAGAGAAACAAATTATTTTGAATGTTTTCAAACAGTTTTGTGAAATAAGCGTTGTTATATGTTTACACATGAGCGATATAGAATACGTGGGAATATCAGTTGTTTTAAAAAATGGCCGCTTCTGCATACTTATAAGACATAGCAAAGGCAGGTATTTGAAAAGCGGAAAGAAATAAATTATTTTGAATGTTTTCAAACAGCTTAGTAAAAAAATATCCTACATTAGCCATTGAAGATTGGTGAAAATAACAGCAGAATTTACAGGTGAGTATGTTCAGAGAATAAATTCTGCTCCTAATGAAATTGTAAACATAGGATATCTATCGACTTCATGGAGAAAAGAAAACTTCTAATTAAGTAGGCCCACATATAATTTTTGTCATAAATAAATAAATAAATAAATAAATAAATAAGAAATGGAAATTCCTAATTATTGGTAGGCCTACCATCTTACTTTGTATTCAGTCTTATTTCCCGTAAAATACGATGTTCCCTAACACAATATATCGGGTAAAAGTAGCACAACTGTTCCCGCAATAGCCGGAGTCAGCGAAGTAATACCTTATGCAAGTTTATTTACAGTTAAAATGGAACTTAGCTCGGAATTAGTATAGAGATATCGAAATATCTTCAAACAGTAACAAAAAAAATAGTGGAAAAAACTTTCAGACACAGTGTTGTGTGGCAGGCTGTTGTGACAGCTATTGCAGTAATTGAATCAGAATCCCAGGCGTAACTTAACTCTATGTGAACCATGTCTAACAGTTGACATTACATATATCTCTCTCTCTCTCTCTCTCTCTCTCTCTCTCTCTCTCTCTCTATCTATCTATCTATCTCACTCAGACATGTCCTACTTTTTTCTTTCCTTTTTGAAAACCCATCCAGTATACTGAAGAACTCAAACTTCAGAAAACTCCTAATTATTCATGCGGGCTTGGGTTAGCTCTCTAATATAATAGTTTGTGTCTGATCCACAGACATAAAAACTATACAGGGTGATTCACAATAAGTATTACAGACTTCTAGGGGTTGTAGAGGGGACTTAGTAGGTAACGTTTTGATAAGGAACCCACGTCCGGAAACGAACCATTTTGATGTAAAATAAGTTTGAAGATCGAAACACAATGGCTGATATCGTGTGTCTTGTGTTTCAGAATAAGTATTGCAGACTTATATGGGGTGTACTACACCTGTCGATTCGGAGGAAGATCTTCTTGCACGAATTCTGGCGGCAGCAGAAATTATTGAGCACACACCAGTTCTTGTGTGACGTGTGTATTAAAACATGCGTCGCAGGTACACTTTGTGTAACGAACAACAGGGTCCCCACATGGAACCACACTTGTAGTACAGACTGTAATATTTATTCTGAAACACAAGACACGCGATATCAGCCCACTGTGTTCCAATCTTAAAATCTATTTTACATCGAAATGGTACGTTTGCAGACATGGGTTCCTTATCAAAACTTTACCTAGTAAGTCTCCTCTACAACCCTTAGAAGTCTGTAATACTTATTGTGAATCACTCTGTAGAATGGGAGTGTCTTTTCTAGAAGCATAAGATCTAAAGTGATTTAATGGGAGATGCGTCATTTCCAATCGTAAACGGTAACAACATTGCAAGATTTTTCCTGTTCTCTATCCCTATAATACAACATTTAAACCTGATGTAATATAAAACAATTCAAACTCCATGGCGCGACAGGCCTAGAAGACCTTTGGCCTACCAGCCGGCTATTGCTCTCACATCCATCTGTGTTATTCACAAGACAATAAACATACCCAAACTGATCCCGACTCGTGTTTCGCCCTTGAACAGGGCATCTTCAGGGCTATTTAATCGCAGGGTATTTTTACTTTCATGTGTAGAGGTGACATGTGGTGAGCATGTCAGGTCCCCCAGCCGTTACAGCTGGTTTTCTCAATCTGAAGCCGCTATTTATTTTAGCTACCATAATTCCTCACGATGCTGGGTGGGCAACTGTCCCATACTGCCCAAAATTCCGTGAGAAAAATTTTTCCTCCAAGGAGACTCCAAACAGTACTAGTCCTGTAGCTCTGCACCAAGGCATCTTGCCGTAACTACAGTTACGGCGCGGGACAAAAATAATTTACTTCAGTAGTAAATCCGGTAAGCGAAACATGGACTCGTACTTTAAGGGAGGAAAGGAGATTACGAGTATTTGAGAATAAAGTTCTTAGGAAAATTTTTGGACCAAAGAGAGATGAACAGACAGGTGAATGGGGAAGAGTGCATAACAATGAATTACATAGCCTTTATAGGAAGCCAGATATAATGAGAACAGTTAAGTCCCGGAGACTGCGATGGGCAGGACATGTGGCACGAATGGGGAATGAAAGGCGTGCATGGAAGCTTCTTGTAGGAAAACCAGAGGGAAAACGCCCAGTTAGTAGACCAAGAATGAGATGGGAAAATAACATTAACTATGAATTGAGGGAAGTAGATTATACAGGGGATGATTGGAAAACATTGGCTCAGGATAGGGATGCATGGAGAGCTTTTATGTCCGCGCGGCCATGAACCTATGGGTTCGATAGTGCCAGTAAGTTAGATAGTTAGTTAGTAAATCCGGTAAAAGAATCAACAATGAATCTGGGATGCAAATCTGTCCAATTAAAACCACAGATACCAGTGAAAGTGATAAAACAAGACAAGAAACATACCCAAATTGATCCTGACACGTGTTTCGCCCTTGAACAGGGCATCATCACGGTTGTCACATGAAAGTAAAAATACCCTGCGATTAAATCGCCCTGAAGATGTCCTGTTCAAGGACGAAACACGAGTCGGGATAAGTTTGGGTATGTTTCTTGTCTTGTTTTATCACTTTTACTCTATCTGTGGTTTCAAATAGACAGATTTACATCCCATATTGACTGCCGATCCTTTTAGAGGAAATACTAACTAAATGACTGGCACTATCGAACCCCTAAGTTCATGGCCGCGCGGACAAAACTTCTCCATACACCCCTATCTTGAGCTAAGTTTTCCAATCATTCCCTGTATAATCTCCAAGCGCGACAGGCCTACAAGGTCCTTGGCCTACCAGCCGGATGCTGGCCTCACATCCACATGTGTTAATCACAAAGGTAGACGATCATCGAGCCAGTGTAAGGGTGACATGTGGTCAGCATGTCGGGTCTCCCAGCCGTTATAGCTGGTCTTCTCAACCAGGAATCGCTACTTATTGTAACTACCCAAATACCTCACGATGCTGGGTGGCACCGGTCCCATACTGGCCAAAATTCCATGACAAAATGTATACCCCCATGGGTGGATTAACCACTCGGCAAAGGCGCGGGACACCTGTATAATCTACTTCCCTCAAATCTTGGTTAATGTTATTTTCGCACCTCATTCTTGGTCTACCAACAATTACTTCTTTCTTCTTGTAAGCCCATATTTCCCTTAACAGATATTTAGGCTTATGGCTGTTCCTGTTCTTTTATACGGATCTGAATCTTGGGCACTTGCAAAAAAAAGATATCTCACACATTCAAGCCACTGAAATGAATTTTTTAAGATCTGTAAAAGGATGTACACACATGGATAGATTACACAATGAATTAATAAGAAATGAACTGGAGATATTTTCAATAGTCGATAAACTAGAAGAGCACAAATACCAATGGAAAGAACATTTAGACAGAATGGACAATACAAGATTACCCAAAAAGATCAACACCTACAAACCACATGGAAAAAGATCTTTGGGAAGGCTAAGGAAACGATGGACTTGAGACCGGAACAGGTCGCATTGACCTAATCCTGGAAAGGAAGAAAAAGAACAAGAGATTTAGGCGCTCTCCCCCTACAGGGAAGAATTTGAACCATACTAATTTAGTTACACTTGTTTTCGTATAGATGTCATTTGAGTGGTCCGTGGTAAGCGTACCGCCTCATACTGACATCTAGGAAACCAAGCTAGTCTACTAAGGTAAATCGTTTTATTTGATATATTTCCGCAAAGTTACCAAGATTATGAAGATTTAGAACATATGACTAGAAAATTAATAGAAGAATATGAAAAATGGGGATTAAATTTGAACATGAAAAAAACAAAACATTTATCAATTGGTGAACCAGAACAAAATTTAATTTTGGAGACTGGAGAATCAATAAAATCCTGTAGTGAGATCACATATTTAGGAATTAAAATTAATAAAAATGGGAGTTATGAAGAGGAAATAAGAAATAGAAATAATAAAGGAAAATTTGCAATTGCTTGCCTCAATAGAATATTGTGGGATAAAAATATAAGTAATAAAAATAAAATGAATATATATCATACAATTGTTAAAAGCATTATTAATTATGGAGCAGAACTTTGGCCATTAACAACAAAAACAAATAAGTACCTTTTGACAACGGAAATGGATTTTATACGAAGGGCCGCAAGAATTTCAAGAAGAGAAATAATTAGGAACTCAGTTATAAGGGAGAAAATGAAGATTGAAGACTCAGCAATTAAGATGGTATTGACATGTCCAGCGAATGGAAGAGGATCGGCTACCAAAATCTGTTTTGGAGTGGAAACCTGAGGGAAGACGAAGCAGAGGAAGAACTAAAATCTCCTGGAGTCAGGGAATGTTTATATATGAAGGAGATACATCTACAACCAGGAGATTGGATGGACCGACAAAGCTGGCTATTAGGAATAGAACGATGCCAAAGACATTAATCAACCGATGATCTATCTATCCGCAAAGTTACGCTTGATTCCATTAATTATATTTAAACTCGATCTTAAAATATCCTGAAAATTGTCCCGATCGGAGATCAAAGCCATGAACTGCCTACATCACATAGTGATTAGACAAAAGCTCTAATCAGAACTGTAATTCAGTATAACCACAGTACAACCTCTTAGCCACAGTTCCATCGCACCGGGACACGCATGAGCGTGCATAAATCAGTATATGCTACCCGCAATCATCGCTAATTAATTAGAACAATTACTCTAAAAGCATGTGGTAGTGGGACCAACTTTAAAGGTGATATAATAGATGAGCAAATTTTCTATTGTTTAATAAATGTCTGCTGAAATTTCTAGGCCATATTTGTGGTCGTCTCCTTGCGAGTGTTTTGAAACAAGAATCCCGTGTTCTTCCCAGGTAGCGTGCTGCCTTGTCACGTAGCGGGCCCGGGTACCGGGGCAGTTTTGCTGGGTGAGGTGTTTATCGGGGTTTTTCCTCACCTGTAAGACAAATGTCAGGAAAACTTCAAGGCCCAAATGGTCCCCGAAATCATATGGCCATCATCATCATCATCATCATAATCATCCTTCACCGGTGTGGAAAGCAACGGGAAGCTACCAACCTACAATTCCCTAGTAAAGCTGCAAGCATAGCATGAAAATGCTATGATTGCAGTGAAGGACCTGTCTTCGGGCAGAATTACTATGGATGGATCTATTTGGGTAATCTTGTATTGTCCATTCTGTCTAAATGATCTTTCCATTGGTATTTGTGCTCTTCTAGTTTATCAACTATTGAAAATATGTCCAGTTCATTTCTTATTGATTCACTGCGTAATCTATCCATGCGTATACATCCTTTTACGGATCTTAAAAATTTCATTTCAGTGGCTTGAATGTGTGAGATATCTTTTTTTGTAAGTACCCAAGATTCAGATCCATATAAAAGAACAGGAACAGCCATAATTTTATAAAACCTGAGCTGAGTTTCTCTTCGAGTCCTTCGGAGGGTTCTTCTTATGATGCCACACATCATTTGATATCGGTTTAATTTATTATGTATATCCAAATCATAGCTATATGTTATATCTGAACCAAGATAGTTACAGTGTGCTATCTGTTCTATTATTTCATTATTGATCACTACTTTTGCTCTGACTGGCACTTTGCCCTGAAAAGCCATAATTTTAGTTTTTGAAATTGAGACTTTGATATTATAATAGAGTCCTAATTGATTTAACATGTAAATGGCTTTGTAAATCATCCTCTGATTTCTGTATAATTACCAGATCGTCTGCATACATTAAAATATTCATATACATTTCCTTATTAATTTGTATTCCTATTGGACTTAATTTTTTTCATTTTCGTATAACACCGTCAAAATATATATTAAACGCTGGAGGGAAAATTTTCTATAGGATCGTAACAGGCCTTGGCCTAATACCTGGAAGGAAGAAGAAGAAGATATATTAAACAATGTAGATGATAATGTACACCCTTGTCGAACTCCTTGATTTATTAAAATTATTGATAATATTTAGAATTGGAAACTATGTCCGGAAACTTACCATTCCTTGCTTACAGTCGTTTGAAAACAACCATTGCGTGAACGTACGAGACGTGTCTCAACAAGTAATAGCTTCGCGATTCGTCTAAATCGAAAATTTTCCTATCGAGCATTCCAAGACTTGGTTTTTTTTTTAATGTCAATTTTTTTGAAATTTTTAAAACTGCAAAAAATGATTGTGGAGGGTGTATCCGGAATTATTAATGCAAGTCATGATTCTGTTTCCATTTTGTTTCTTTGGTTACTAATGAGTTGAATTGTAAAACAAGTGATGTACTGTGTCACGCCTCATAATAAATTACTTGTAAAATTGGTTGCGTTAAAAACATGTTTCCAAACGGTTGTAGCACGGTAAGTTTCCGGACATGGTTTCCAACTCTAAATATTATCAATTCAGTCCCCTTTACAAGTCCTAGTAGTTTGTCAGGGAAATTTTAGAATTAGAGGACGCTGTATTTGTGGACGCCTCCTTGCGAACGTTTAAAAACAAGAATCCCGTGTTGTTACAAAGATTTTAGTTAATGCTAGCTGGCGTGCGCTGCTACGCCTAAATAAATGAAATGTGTTTTCATGTTTAGTTGAATAAGCAAAAAAAAAAAAAAAAAAATGTATATATATATATATATATATATACACACACATTTATATCGTAATTATTTTTAGATACCCCGTGCTGATTATGTAGCGTTGCCTTAGAATTTACTTGTCCCGATCTTCTTACCAATAATGAGCTGAAAAACAAAAATGGCTATTGTGTGTTATCCGTAAAACATGGACATATGCTGTCGCGGACTTTTTTGTAGAGCTTTTTGAGATATTCAATTCTGTGTATATTAATTTAGTGTATTTGTTATGGTTTAGGCAGCATAAGCCATTTAAGCGTCCAAAAAGCGACATTTTGTATAGCACCGAAGCCCTTTTCCTTAGCTCCTAGACCTAACCCACATTAATGATTTCTTACTCCTACACCAAACAGTCCGATTTTGCTGGTTAACGAACTTGGACCTACTTTTTAAAATTATTTTCTATATGTCAAGTTTTGTTTCGGCGAAACAAAAATTGAGGCCCTTAGAGCGTTATTTTCGGTGTCTACTGAATAGAATCGGCGAAGATATGTAAAATAAAAATATTTTCATTAGAGTTTCATTAACTTCATTTTTTTCGAAATTCGTTAATAGAATCATAGTTTCAAGGTTAAGTTTGAGGATCTTAAGACGCGATATGACCTTTTAAAGCGTCTATAAGTAAGATGAAATAAAAAATAAAATGTTGAAAAGTTACATGCACTTTGTTTCCCCATTTTGAACTCATTTCTTGCAGTTAGTATGTATATTGATAATTGGCGTGTGAAAAGGTAATTTTAGATTATTCTTAACTGGTATAAATTTATTTAAGGGTAAATTTATCTCGGTAATGTAAAAAGTGTTCATGTTGAATTCATATGCCATTTAGATTATTCGTAAATGATATTGTGGGTTTTGCTGAAGAGTTGAAACTGATTGAATAATCAATATTTTGCTCCTAGGGATCAATTATAGTAATCGGAATAAAAGCTGTGGATTGGTAAAACAGTTGAGCCTCTACTATATGATGGAAGCAATAAACATGCACTTTAAGAGATGTTTTGTTGATGAAACAGATTGTTTAATGCAAAGAGCCAGAATTTCCATCGGACTACATAAAAATCTATATTGTATTGTACAAGATACAAGCTGGTAAATATGGTATAATTTAATAAATTGAAGAAAATTGAAATGATGATTGTAGTTCTCAATGACAGTTAATGAGAGAAATTCAAGTATCTAGAAATAATAAATACAAATGGAAATCAAATGCACATAGACTCAATTCTGGAAATGCGTGCTATTACGTATTTCAGAGATTCTTGTCGCCCCAATTCTCTCAAAAAACGTTAAACTGAAAATACATAAAAATGTTATTCTTCCAATTATAGGGTAACTGCAGGTAATAACGCCACCTATTCAGATATTGAGCTGTAATTTGGAGAAATATTGTCCGGGATGTCTCTTCTTTTTATATAACATTACTTGAGGTCCTAACTACTTTACATCCAAATATAATTTAGAAAGATATAATATTTTATGAAGGAAGGGAAGAAAATCAGGAGGAGGAGAAATTGGCGTTATTGCCTGCAATGAAGGTAATAACGCCACACTGAATTATTTCAAAGTATAACACATTTCTGCTGTATTTTGATACACTATTCAGCTTTAATAGTAAAAATACAAGTTAAAATAACAATCTGTGTATATAATATCATCATAGACGTAACAAAAATATACATAAGAGTCCTCATGTAACGAGCACAGGTTTAATTACATGATGTGATTTACCTTCACTCATCTAAATGCGCACATCCATCCTCACACAGTGAACAAAGACTCGTTTTCAGCACAGACTTGCTATCACAGGTCTCATTGGAACCAAACTTCACATTCTGTGCACTGAATCCAACTTTTCTTACGCCTTTTATCAAAATAGTAACAATCACCACAATACAGATCTTTGTGCAAACTTTTTCCCTTCTTTATTAGTTGTTGCGGGTTTTGAAACACCTGATGCTGATGGTGTTTCCTTATTGAAAAGTTTCTTATTCAGAAGTACAGCTTTTACATTCACTGAACGTCTTTTCGCTTCTTTTCTGATGATCTTCGGAGTTGACAAAAGCATCTGGACAGGAGATTTTTCGGGTGTTTGGGGGTTTTTGTTCAGAATGAGGTGCTTATCACTTCTGGATTCGGCCTCTCTGACACACTGCTTGGAGCAAAAGCTGTGTCTGAAAAAAATGTCCGGATTGTATGGGTGGATGCCAGTTGCTCTAAACCCAGAAGCTGCATTTCCAGGAGTTGCAGCACGATACCAAGCTTCCGAAAAGAGTTTAGGAAACTGCAATTTCCATAATAATGGCGTTATTACCTGCACACCCCACTTTGTATTTAAATTAAAATATTTGTGACACATAATTTTTTTAAAAATAAAACTTACTACTAATAATGAATAGTATCAATACATATTAAGATAAAACAATAATATTGACAATGGTACTATATTGTAAGACACAACACTTACCTAACTTTTTTCTATACGAAAATTCAAGGGTTTTTTTTTCACCAGAGATTAACACCACTCTTCACAACACGAATGTTCAAGCGACAATAATGTTGCAGAATGTTTCAAGGCCGTTACCAATCCATAGGGGAAGCTTCCCTCCACTATTCCAGTAGCTTGTAAGATGCTGACACCATCGGAATATTTACAAACTAACGTTTCTAGAGAAAATGGCGTTATTTCCTTCATGGCGTTAATACCTGCAGTTACCCTATTACTCGTATTTGGATGCGAAACATGGTCCCTTACTTTAGGGAAGGAGAAAAGATTACAATTATTTGATAATGAAGTTCTTAAGAACATGTTTGAACCAAAGAGAAATGAAAAGACAGGAGAATGGAGAAGATTACATAACAGTGGGCTACACAATCTTCATAAGAAACCATATATAATAAGAATAGTTAAATCTTATAGACTTCGATGGGCAGGACATGTGGCACGAACGAGGAAATAAAGAGGAGCATGGAAGCTTCTTGTAGGAAAGCCAGAGGAAAAACGCCTAGTTGGTAGGCAAAAAAATGAGATGGAAAAATAGCATTAACTATGATTTGAGTGAAGTAGAAATTACAGGGGATAATTGAAAAACAATAGCACATGATGGGGAGAGCCGATGCCTGCGCTTTCATGAATCTAAGAGTTCGATGGTGCCAATGAGTTAGTTAGTTGACCATAAAATACATGGAATTTACATATGAAATAAGCTCTATTCAACATCTATTGAAAACATACATACAACACAAAGTTCTCAAGGTTTGGCACAAGAAGAGGCAATGGCTCTAGTCAATACTTTTAAAATGCATTACGAAACACCGTTGAGGTCACTATGTAAAAGTTACACATATAAAATTGCTACTTGAGATCTCAGTCATCTTTTACAAATCAAGTGTTACCAAACATATAATAGAAACCGATCATCAATTCAATATAATCAACATATTATCGATAATACACAAAGGGAATAAAATATCCTAAAAGGTTCAAAATATTAAAAGAAACCAAGAATATAAATTATTTAATGAGAACACACCAGTAACTTTAACCTTCTATACAAAATTCTGTCCAGTTTCATAAACAGAATATGGAACATATGTTTCCGAAAGACTTACAAAATACTTTATAGCCCTTTAATTTTTTTAACCACTTTATGTTTTATATTAAATTGTTGATTTGTGCAATCAACAATTTTTATTATTATTTTTATATTAATATATCCCTATTATTATTGTTGAGGAGGATTAGGGTATATTTTTGGGTGTGATTATATTTATTTTGGACTTATTATTTCATCTAGTTAAAGACGGCCAATTTGATATTAACTTTTAAGTACCTCAAGTATCTTAACTAATATATTAAATTGTACGTACATATACGAATGTAAATACTTGTGCACATACAGTGTGTAACTATCTTGTTTGTACAGTACTGTTTTACGCAGGAAACATTAATTATCTCCTCAAAACGTGAAATATAATCTATTAAATTAATAATATATTGTTTTAGAAACATATTTAGTTATGATACCCATAAAACTCCTTGTCATTATAATTACAAAAAGAGGTGGGGATTTTGTTATAATATGTATTAATTCCATGCAACAGTCTTGCTTGTACACTTCAGGAAACCTTCTAGTACTATACTGTATCTACCCCCACTAAACAATTGTGGCGCTCACTGAAGCACTTGGTATCTATTTATGCCTACTAAGGGGTGCATTATATGTCTGTTTACTCTTACCAAGTAGAGCTTACTGTCCACGATGGAGAAAAGAAGAGAATTGTGCAGTGAATTGAAGAATATAATTGTTAATCTTGCATTAAGAGGCTAATCTCTTAGACAAATAGGGCTTACAGTGAATATACTACATTCCACGGTTAATTACGTTTTTAAAAAAATTCCATACGATTGTTCTATCAATAATTTGCCAAGAAGAGCTAAAGAAAAGAAGCTTAATGAACGGCAACAACGATATGTTGTGGGACAAGTTAAGAATAATCCTAAATTAAGTGCACAAGAACTTCGTATACGGGCAGAAAAGGTAGCAAAGATGATGATGTCTAATCAAACATACGAAGAGTACTGTGGGAATATGGCTATCGTGCCACGATAGCACTCAAGAAGCCATTCGTAAATAATAAGAAGAAAAAAAACAGAATTCTCAAGTTGAAATTTGCAAAACAGTATGTAAACAAAGATCAAGAGTTTTAGGATAGAGTAATTTGGTCTGACGAGACAAAAATTAACCTTTTCGGATCAGATGGCAATAAACGAGTGTGGAGAAAGCCGAATATGTCCAATGGACATATAAACAAACTAACAACTGTAAAACACGGAGATGGGTCCGTTTTACTTTGGGGTGTAAGTAATCGAGGGGAGTTGGAACTCTTCACTTTATTGATGGTATTATGAACAAGTGAGGGTACTTCAATATTCTGAAGAAGAATGTTAAATAAAGTGCACAAAAGGTGGGGTTTATGTCCGGTTATATGTTTCAGCAGAACAATGATCCAAAAACATACAGCTGATGTCTGCAAACTGTGGTGCATCTGGAATATTCCAAAACAGCTAAAAACACGTGTTCAATCGCCGGACTTAAATCCCATTGAACATTTGTGGCTTCATTCAAAGACAGTGTTCATTCTAGAAATGTTCAGTCAAAACAACAACTGAAACAAAAAATTGCTGAAGAAGGGAACAAAATGAATTCCTTAATATGCAATAATATTGTCAGGTGAATGCAGAGACGATGTAAAAAAGTTATCATAAGTAATGCCACGAGTGATTTCGAAATCATCCATAAATTCACGACTCACGAATTTGGAAATCAAGAGTGGCATTTGTTAGGACTATTTAACGAATAAAACCATTACTTAAATATAGTTATTTTAAAATATTTATATATTTAATGTAAACGGCGATGTTTGAAACAAATGAGAAACGATCGGTACGCTTCATTTGCTTCTTTTCTTTGTCACTGCAACCAGATCATATTATTTATTGCCAAAGGAACGCAAAATTGCAAGAATGCACTCTAGTGGAGAAAAAATGAAACACCAAACTGTATATTAATTCATTTCTGATGTAAATATGATAATTACATTTTTCTGGGAAAAAATACATTTAAGAAAGTGCAAACAGTGGTTTCTTTTTTTGGTGGTATAATCAATTGCTACAAATGTTTTTATATTAACTCCCGCATGCGGTATGTATTGGCATTCATGCACTATATATACAATCTGGTAGCCGTATTTCTTGGTGGGTCAGTCACTGCAAAATAACGCTATGGCCTATTCAGAATGTTAAAAAGGAGGTGCTTTCTTTATTATGATAAACTTTAGTTGGTAAATTCTAGGCGAAACACGACTGTGATTGGTTGTAAATAAAAAAATCATTGTAACGTGATTGGTCATAGACTCCCATTTGGGGCATGAGTTAAATAGTCAAGGCAAAGGGTTATTCAACCATATATTCAAGTTTTTTTATTGCAATTTGTTGTTTATTTTGTGTATTAATTTTATTGTATTGTAAGTGTACAAACAAGACTGTTTCAGTAAAAGTTACCATTTTTGTTCAAGTGAATAATTAAATGTAAATCAATAAGTTGTATGAAGTAAATTGTTTTATTTTTATGTTATTATAGTCATGTGATAAACATGATAACGAAAACATATAGTATTTTTTTTAAGTGTGGACTTATACAACAGTGGCATTATGTACTGTTTAAACAAGATTAAAACTGTGTTGTACAAACAGGACTGTAGATATAATAGATGAGGGGTATGTGGATGGAAAGAAATGCATTGGGGGAGAGATAATGTATACGTTCAGTTAATTAGTGTTTACTTCCAGTCTCAACTTCTTAGTGTTACTCAATAAAGTAAGCATATTGTCTCTTAATATCTCCTCACTATCACCTTATAATACGAGTACTACATCATCAGCATAAACTAACAACTTACTAACACCATTGAGTTGTAGGCTTTCTTCAGCCTCTAAAGATTTGAATACCCTAGTACATATATCCATAAAATAAACCATAACGAACTAATGGGAAAGCACCGTATTTAAAATAGTTTCGGACTTTTGTAAAAAGTATAACTTTCGATATTTTGTAAATGGAATTAGATCAAAAATATAATAGGTTCTCTAAATAGTATAAACATAAAATAATGTAGATTAAGAGTAAAAAATGTGAATATGGAAATTATCAGCATGTACTACTGCAATTTCGAAATGGAGCATGTTGGTGAATAATGATATAGTATACATTAATATGCATACATTAATGCATACACACACATAGACCAACAGATACAAGGGTAGATGGCATATAAGTGATGGATGGATGGGTAGGTGGATGGATATACAGACAGATACAAATAGATACACAGTATAGGTGGAAACAGATATCGTGAACGGATGGATGGGTGGATATTTTGGATGGATGGATGGATGAATACACAGATAGGCAAATAGAGAGATATGCATATACATGGACAGGCCTACATAGACAGATGGATAGACAGATTGTGGATGGATAGATGGACACATTTGATTGAATGATCCCCGTTGGTCCCACTGCGGGGATATGGGTGTTTCTCTAGTGGGAAGTTTCTTAACCAGAGCTTATTTCCCTACAGATGTCATGAATGGCATGTGGTTATCATAACGAACCAATGAGACATCTAGTAGGCAACTGAGATATGATGTGGGTGTTGAAGGTAGGTAAATTTTGTTTAGTGGCCTTTTTTTTACGCAAATATCCAGAATCGGGACCCACGGCTTAAAGTCTCTCCCGGAGGACATACTCCTTGGATTTTTCCATCCTTTAAAATCCGTGGACCTCGTCTGGGGTTGAACCCACGACCCTTGGGATAGAGGCAAGGAGGATACATAGATACATGTAATAACGCCTAGGTGGACGCGTGGCTAGCGCGCCCGGATGCCACGGCTGAAGTCCCAGGTTGGAATCTTGGTGGGTCCTGACACTAGTGAGTTATCGCTGGTTCCGGAGGTGTAGCCTATTAGTAGAGGGTCAAACTTGGGTTTTTCGGGATTTTTCTCAGGGTTCTTCCATTTCCCGACTTTCATTCCACCATCACTCTCCAATCCTTTTCCTCCCCCTTCATGTAATTTCATTTCTTATTTATATAATATCACCCTTCTCCTCATCTCATGTTATATAAAATAGTTTGATTTGGCAAACTACAGGTCCTCCGGGAGAGACTAAGCCATGTGTTCCGAGCTGAAGATTTTCAGGATCGTAAAAGAATCACAAGCATGAATAAAAAGGCTCTGCGCAAAATTTATCGAGTGTTTTACATCCAGTAATACCTTAGTTACCAACTAGATGTCTCATTGAGGCGCTAGCCCGACCCCCTATCACTCGCTGACATCTATGAGTAAGGAGCGTAACTAATTAACTTGGTCAATAAGTTCCCATTAGGGAGCGCCCTAATTCCAGCACAGGGAAGGAAATGGCTTAAGAAGAATAAATATTATTATATACATTATTTTCTGAAACAAAATAAAAATATGAGAGTTCAAATTACGAAAATATAATATACATATGAAAACAAATATCCATAGAAACCAAATTACGACTACACAATATAACAGGGCAGGTCTCTCTAAATATAGCAGTGAAAACTGGACGTTTAATACTAATAAAATTCATTGTTAAAACCGTTGAGGTGGAGAGTCATAAAATAAAATAAGTTAAAATATACCTTCTTAGGTAAAATCCGTCGTCCTCAACTTATAAAATATGTAATCTTTATGCCTGTAGGCCTTTCAGAACATCCGTTCCATCTTCAGCAGGCCACTCTTCGCTACAACATCCAGTACGATGGTTGATGCTGCTGATCCTAATGTGGCTCTGTCGTGACATTAGGATCAGCAGCATCAACCATCATACTGGATGTTGTAGCGAAGAGTGGCCTGCTGAAGATGGAACGGATGTTCTGAAAGGCCTACAGGCATAAAGATTACATATTTTATAAGTTGAGGACGACGAATTTTACCTAAGATGGTATATTAACTTATTTTATTTTATGGGTGTTTAATTCTAGACAAACTAAATTACAAGATGTAGTCAGCTAGGTATAAGTAGGTTGGATAGAAAAAAAGAAAAGCTGATATTTGTGGAATGCTAAAAGTTCAAAGCATAGAAGGAAATATCCAAACATATCAAAAGAATTGGTTAAATCACCTGCGGATATTGAATTCTAATCGTTTACCAAAGAAGTTATTCTAATATCAACCTACAGGACACAGAGACAGAGGAAAACAGAAAAAAATCTGGAGATATCAAAAAGATCTTGAGATAAAACCGAGCCTAAACCTAAAAATATATATTCAACCTCCGTAAATCAGACCACATAACTCCAGTATTTGAAATGTTGTCTTGGCTCCGACTGGAAGATAGGCGAAAGATACATTCCCTCTGCTACTCACACAACATTTTGTCCACCTCATCACCCCTTTATATTTCTACTCGGTTTCATTCGCTATCCTCCCACCATAACTTAAACACACGATCGAGAGAAAATTTAACTCTTAGCTATTCCTCTACATCGAACATCTCACTATTCCTTATCCTTCCTTGTTTCAGCCACATGACTCTGGAATTCCCTCCCCTCGTATCTGCCCGACTCAAAAACAGTTTAAAAATAAACTCACTTCATATTTCCTTAGACAATATAATATATAACCCTGTTGCATGTATACTTTTATTGTTTCTTTATATTTTAAACCATTTACTTAATCTAATTATAGGTTATTTTTGCTATTATCATTATTACTATTATTATTATTATTATTATTATTACTATTATTATTATTATTACTATTTTTCTTTCTTACCCTTGTCAAATGTATATTGTGTAGTTTATATCTATTATGTATCAACCATAATTCTTACTGTATGTATAATTTAACCCTGGTGAAGTGGAAGAGAAGACCTTATGGTCTTAACTCCATCAAGTAAAATAAATAAATAATAAATAATAGTTTTAAAAAACTAAAACAACACGCTTTATTAGAAAACCGAATAAAAAAATTAAAAACAATTTTAATTTCCAACATGCTTGGGATAAAATTAAAGTGGTCAACAAAAAAATCATCTCCAACACATATAGAATAAAACTAGAGTTATCAACAAAAAGAAAATAATTTTACCATCAAAAGCATGGGATGATCTATATCAATTAATATATTTGATAATAAACATATACAGGGTGGACCGCTCGAATGGACCTAATTTCAATTGCTTGTTACTGGCAAACGGTTGAAGATAGAAACTTAAAACAACGTTCATATTACAGAAAAACTCACCAAGTTTTGATATCCAGATCACCACATCTCTATATGAGCCCCAGCAGTCACTGTGACGATATCAAAGCGATGAACAATTTCTTGCCAAGTACGTTGGAGTATGTCTTCTGGAATGTTCTCAATAGCCTCTATGATGCGCTCACGAAGATCACGAAGGTCTTTGACTGGGGTGGTGTAAACTTTATCTTTGACATAGCCCCAGAGAAAGAAATCCAGTGGTGTTAAATCGGGAGATCTCGGGGGCCACGCGATTGGTCCTCCCCTACCAATCCAACGGCCAGGGAAAATGTTGTCCAAAGTCGTACGAACTTCATTGGACCAGTGGGGAGGAGCACCATCTTGCTGGAAAACGATGTTAGGCTGCAGTTGTTCAATTTGTGGAAAGAAGAACTGCTCCAGCATGTCAAGATATGTGGTACCACGAACAGTTTTTCTCGGCGAAGAAAAAACGGTCTAATGACCTTATTATGTGACAAACTGCACCAAACATTCATCTTCGGACTATCACGAACATGCTCTTGAATAGCGTGAGGATTCTCCGATCCCCAGATCCGCACATTATGCCGGTTTACCTTGCCTGACAAATGGAAAGTGGCTTCGTCGAGAAGAAAATCTTGGTCATGAAGTCAGGATCAGCGCCGAGACGGTCCAGCATCGTATTGGCGAATTCCACTCGTTTCGGCATGTCATTCGGCTCCAGACGTTGCACTAACTGCACTTTATATGCGTGCAGTTTGAGGCGTTTGTGGACAATCCGTTGTAATGTCGATTTTGGTATTTGAAGTTCCCGCGAAGCTCTTCTTAATGACTTCCGGGGGCTTCGCTCAAATGCGGCTTGAACATTTGCTACCATTTCATCGGATGCTCTGCGACCACCACCATGCTTCTTCAACACAGATCCTGTAGCTAATAATGTATCACGCCACTTCTTTATGCTTCTAGCAGTTGGAGCATCACGGTTAAACACACGCCGGAACTCCCTTTGAACTCTAATAATGATTGATTTAAACTCCGCATACCACAAAACAGCTTGCGCTTTCATCTGCGGAGTCGCCATTTTCACAAACAATTAAATCTAAGAACGAGAAACGTATCTTTGTGCCATCTACCGACAGGATTCGAAACTTGGTGAGTTTTTCTGTACTATGAACGTTGTTTTAAGTTTCTATCTTCAACCGTTTGCCAGTAACAAGCAATTGAAATTAGGTCCATTCGAGCGGTCCACCCTGTATTGGTAAAAGTAAAGTCTCTAAGAAAAAAATGTAAAAATCCCACTTTAATTTTATCCCAAATTATTTTTAATTTTTTAATTCGGTTTTCTAATAAAGCGTGTTGTTTTAGTTTTTAAAACTATTATTTATTTTTTAGTTTTAATATTTTACAGAATAAGATAATAATGTAAATATCTTTAAATTTGATACTATTGTAGTATGAGCTAAAAGTAATACTCTTCTAAAAAAAAATCCTCCCAGCCGGATTTGAATCAGCGACCTACGGATTACTGAAATTATATACCACTAGAGTTCACCGCTCTACCAACTGAGCTCTTATAACGATTGACTAAAAAGTCGACAAGTCCGCAACCTATTATACCAGTTTTAATTTTTTGATGATTCTGGCTAGGATTTTAGAAACAAAATATGAAATTATTGTATTGTCACGGGTCCTTTATAAGTATATGAAGTTTCAAGTCGATCCAATGTTCCTAAGTGGGTGAAAATCGTGTTCAAAGATTCCGTTACATGGATACAAAGACACTTTTTTTTATTTTATGACGATTCTGGCCAGGATTTTAGAAACAAATATGAAAATATTGTATTGTCACGGTTCCCTTACAAGTATACAACGTTTCAGGTCGATCCAATAATTTTAAGTGGGCGAAAATCGCGTTGAAAAATTCCGTTACATATATATATATATATATATATATATGCTCAGAGACCACACTGGAAATGTAAGTGTTAACGAAGGATGGTAGTTTGCTGAGAAGTGAAGGGACGGGTAAACTAACTCACTTGGAATTGGATGAAGCTAATGCGATTGCCCTTTTCTGTTGCGTTATCTGCTGACACATGTGCTTTTTATAAGCCTGCAAAAACTGACAAGTTAAAACCTCTGAAAATTACGTAGAATAATTTCATTTTTTATCCCCATCTTTCTCCTTTGTTAAAGATTTCTTCTTACGGAGATTAATAAAATTTGGAAAACACAATGGGTACTGGTGAAACAGTTGTTAGCATGCTCGTCTCGTCCCGAGGTTTCGCAGATTCAACTCAGGATTTCCCATTTATTTTTCTGCCTCAAATTGGAATGTTTTCATTTTCATAGTGTTCTGCTCAAGAACAGGTATTTCACTGCAAACTCAGCATTCTCCACTCTTTCCTTAACTCAGCTTTCCTTTTTGTATCTGCATACAAACCATTTATTATAATATTGTCTATCACCTGATATCTTTTTCTGCCTCTAACTTTCTTTCCGTTGACCATTCCTTCTAGGGCATCCTTCAGCAGACAGTTTCTTCTTAGCCAGTGGCCAATCCAATTTATTTTCGTCTTCTTTATGAGTTCCATCATTGTTCTTCTTTCACCCACTCTGTCTAGCATATCTTTATGTTTTACTTTGTCTGTCCATTTTATACGTTCCATTCTTCTCCATATCCACATCTCAAAAACTTTCAGTCGCTTTTCCTCATTCCGTCGTAATGTCAAAGACTCTGCACCATATAATGCTACACTCCACACAAAGCACTTCACTAGCCTCTTACGTAATTTCAGCTTTACTAGGGATTGTTAGATAATATAATATCTATCTACAGTCCACCGCTGTAGTCTCGAGGTAGCGTGCTGCCTTTTCGGGGGTTTTCCTCACCTGTAAGACAAATGTCAGGAAGCTTTGAGGCCCAAACGGTCCCCGAACATCATCTGGCCATCATCATCATCATCCACGGTGTGGAAAGCAACAGGAAGCTACCACACCTATATAATTCCCTAGTAAAACTGCAATGCGTAGCATGAAAATACTATGATTGCAATGAAAGACCGGAACTAGGTCAGAACACTGTTAAAAAATCTATCTACAATGGCGTAACAGCCCGATGTTGGACATTAGCCTCTCCTTTGTTAGGAGTTACTAGACAAGTTAGTTTGGTTACGCTTATTTCCCTACAGATTTCATGAAGGGTATGCGGTCAACATACCAATTCGAGACATGTAGTAGGCAACTAAGGTATTATTAGGATGAAGGTCGATAAATTCTGCACAGACCTTTTCATTCAGGCTTGCGGTTCTTTTACGAGCCTGAAAAATTTTCATACTCAGGACCCACATCTTAAAGTCCCTCCCGGAGAACTTGCTCCTTCCATTTTTCATCATAAAAAATAGTCCATCGATCCCAACCGGATTTGAATCCGCAACTCTCGATACCAGAGGCAAGGAACATTGTCACTAGACTACCGCGGTCGACAGATAATATAAGTAGGCCTATGAACATCTCTAGCGCAGTATCAGCTGTTAACTTGAACATAAAACAACATCCTCAAATTAAATGAATGCAAGTGCGGGATGAGGTACGAGGGGAAGGAGGAATTCAACCATTATAGTACATGAAATCCATTTTAAGCGGAAACCTTTTTACAGTCTTGTAGTAGCTCTCAATTGCCCGCTATTGTGTTTGCACCGGCGGGGAGCGTGTTCCGTTACTACCGGCAAATGAAGACAGTTAGAAGCTACAAAATACAAATAACTCAACTAATTTAGATTATTATAAAAAATAGACCTACACATAGAGGCTTACTACTCACCATTTATTTGAGATACTGTTGAAAATGACACCCGTCCGCAGTAAGACATGCCTCACATCGTTTAAACAAATTATCTGCCACTTACTGTAATTCCGCTAAGGTAATAGACTGCACTGCACGTGTTATTTCGACCTTAAGTTCTTCTAAAGTATAAGGATTATTTCGGTAAACTTTTCCCTTTAGGTATTCCCAAATATAATAATCACAATAAGTTAGGTTTGCTGATCTAGGGGGCCATAAAGTCTGTGCTAATTATCCTGTCATCGAAAACTTCACGTAAAGTTTGTATAGGATTATGAGCGGTATGCGCTGTGGCACCATCCTGTTGAAAATATCCATAATCCTTATGTTCCTGTGTTAATTCATTAAAAAATGTACGCAACATTGTTGTCACGTAAACATCTGAGTTTACACGGTTTTCAAAAGATACAGGTCCAATTATCCTCCATGCGCTTACAGCACACCAAACCCCTATTTTAATGGGATGCAAAGGCACTTCCTGTATAATATGTGGGTTCTCAGTACTCCATATTCACACATTTTGGGAATTTACATGTCCTGAAAGATGGAACCATGCCTCGTCAGACACAAACATTAGCTGTGTATCCAAAATTCCATTATATACACTTCCAAGAAACCAATTACAGAACTTTATTCTTGCGGCGAAATCTGCCTGTTAAGTTCTTACACAACCCTTTGTTTATAAGGTCGAAATTTCAGCCATCTGGCTGCTTGTGGGCTGACCCCTTGGATATATTAGTTTCCTGCGCCAACGTTTTAGTGATTGTATAGGACTTACTTCTAATCGCACGCGAATATCCTCAAGTTTCTCTATTGTTAAAACGTGCCTTTCACGCTTCTTCGGTATGTCACAAACTGAATCTGTTGTATGCCACTTTTTCATCAACTTCGAAAGGCATGATTTTGTAGGAATCGTACAGTCAGGATATTTTTGAGAAAATATCCAAACGGGACTTCTATAATTATCTCTCAATAAGTAACATTCCACCAAATAAATTCGCTGTTCAACCGTATACTTCATTTTCGATTATTTTCTTATGTAACGCACGACAACAAGCGACATGCGTCCCACTACAACACACTGAAGCTACCAACCGCTCGGATGTTGTGTACAACTTTTGTCTCCCACGCTGCGATCGTACTGCTACCAGCGGCGGCGGCGGCGGCAGAATGATGCGAGGGTTCCTCTTAAAATGGATTCCCTGTATCAAACATGCTCACAAATACTCTGATCTCTGCACAAATACAGGAATACTGATGTCACCCATCGGTTTGACTTATTTTCAAGCGTATTCTTCTGAGGATTGTGCGCGTCCCTACATCATTCACCGTTAAATTTACATTGCAACTTCTCTTTCGAACTGGTAACGCTAATGCAGTTCTTTCACTGGTTTCATTATACCATTATGGATCCATATCTTAAAATTTCACTCTACAAAAAAGTACAAAACTCTCAAGTGTGAATTTAAATGTGTGTTAGGTCTACTACATATAGTATTTTTTTATTTTATTTTTATATAATAGGTTTTAAATGTATACAACATCTCCCTGTGTCCAATATTAAGTTTTGATTCTCTTCCGCCATTCATCTCTATCCTTCCAATCACCACGCTGTCACTTGCCCTTCATTAAATTAATAATTCCCTCTATCCATGTCTTTTTAGGTCTTCCTTTTCTTCTTTTCCTCCGATTTGGAATACACTCCAAACTTCTAACTACCAATCTCTCTTCATTCATCATCCTCACGTGTCCAAACCATTGTAATTGTTTATTTCCCACGAATTGTATAATTGTTTCGTTAAAGTTCATTTTTTCTCGGATAATGCTGTTTCTGATCCTGTTTAATTTTTTAAAGACTACAAAGTTTATAGAATTTGCGAAGTATAAGAACTGTCTCAAGTATTTTTCCACAATACATTTTTGTCCACAGATAAGGTATTTATTCTTAAAATGCTGTTTTTTTAGATTTATCTTTGTGGATGTAGCATTGGGCATGGTAAATTATATAGTCTATTGTCTATCCACTTATACATTACAGCTGTATTTGGAGTTTTCGGTGACCGACATTTGTATGTAAAAAATATTTATTTTAGGCTTACAATACAACTGATCAGAAATCATATGTATAATACACAATGATTCAGACACATGTGGGAAGGTGAAAATAAAATACAATCCACACAGCTGCACAGTATTATTAACCGTATGTGACGTCATTTGATTCAATGAGTAAGGTCAACTACTCAAATGAAATCATAGCTCACATTCATTATATAGATAAAAGACCACGTAACATTGTCAGGGCCAGCAATCGAGCAATTCTATTACATTTTTTTTTTTTTGAAATCATCAAAATTATTAAATGTAATGCGATATCAACGTAAGTCCACCTCTGACTCTTAAATTTGCGTCTCGGTCACTCTGTGGGATTTTACTTCAGTAATAAAGGACCAAGTAGGCCTAATAAAATAGTTTTTGGGTTTGTCTATTTTTAACTATTTTAGCGGAAAAGTGCAACACAATTAGAATCTGAAGATGTAATTATTTTTTTTCAATTTTGAAATTGTTTATAATGTTTATGTTAGTTTAATTTTATAGACTCGTGTTTTAGTTGGGTAGCTTTTTTAATTTTATTGGACCGTAAGATACTAGGTTATGTTCATATTCGAAAAGGGCCTGATAAGGTTGGATTTATTGGTACTGAATCGAAACCAGGGCAGGTTTCCTCACGGTTTGTCCCTTTTTCTCTTGACTTCGGTCCACTACTTCTCTATACTGAAGTTCATTTCAATTGATTTCCTATTGTGATGGTGGGACCAGCCTAGGTATATTATAGACATCCGACTATAAGGATTTCATCTCATTTCATTCCTCGTCCTGACAATACGCCAAACACGAGTACAGTCTGTCAACGTGCATAGTCGGTAGTCTTATATTCAATTCCCGGATTCGATTCCCAGCGTAGTGGTGATTTTAAAATCTCAACCTTGGGTTTGAGTGTGTGTCCTATGCATGTGTGCAAAAAAGGGGAAAGATGCAAATGTAGAAAAAATATCTTTCATTAATATTTAAAGGAAATGACACTATGAGGTTTATTTTAATTAATTATTAGAGTTAGATTTTTACGACTAACCTCATAATTATATATTTCTTGAAAATATTTGTAGATTTCTAGAAAAAATATTTAAAACAGTTAATGGAACAAAGCAGGTTTTCTTTCTTGACCAGTATAAAATACCATAATAATTGTTAATATGCAAAAAATTATGATTAAGTTTACATAAGTTGATACAATTTTGACATTGTATTTGCGGAGCTTGTAACGGCAAGTAATAACAATACACATGCTGATTCACGGGCAATATCGAACCTGTAGGTTCATGGCCCCGCGGACATAAGCTATCCATACATCCCTATCCAGTGTTTTCAATCATTCCATATATATATAATGTACTTCCCTCAAATCATTGTTATTGTTATTCTCCCACCTTATTCTAGTCCTGTTACTGGGCGCTTTCCTTCTAATAATAATAATAATAATAATAATAATAATAATAATAATAATAATAATCTATAAACTAACATATTCACTGGCACTATCGAACACGTAGGTTCATGGCCGCGAGGACATAAGCTCCCCATGCATCCCTATCCTGAGCTAGTGTTTTCAAATCATCCCGTTTATAATCTACTTCCCTCAAATCATGGTTAATGTTATTCTCCCATCTCATACCAAGTCTACTCTGATTTCACTACAAGAAGCTTTCCAGCACATCTTTCATTCCCCATTCGCGCCACATGTCCTGCCCATCACAGTCTACGAGACTTGACTGTTCTTATTATGTCTCGCTTCCTATAAATACCATTTACTTCACTGTTATGTAATATTTGCATTCACCTGTCTGTTCATCCCTCTTTGGTCCAAAAAAATTTCTAAGAACTTTATTCTCAAATTCTCGTAATCTCCTTTCCTCCCTTAAAGTAAGAGCCCAAGTACCGCATCCATATAATATAACTGGTGGAATAACAGTTTTATTTATTTTCAGTTTAACTTTTTTGAAAGGAGTTGGCCGTAAAGAGACTCTCTGTAACGCATAACAGCACGCAGAATTGAGCTTATGTTTAATATCTTTGTGCATCTCATTCTTATTTGTGATTATTGTTCCTAGGTATTTGAATTCTTGAGACCAGTCGCATTGACCTAATCCTGGAAAGGAAGAAGAAGGAGAAGAAGGTATTTGAATTCAGTCACTTCCTCAAAATTTTCCTCACTTGTCATTAGCGGTTCATTTCCATTATATAATGTAGGCTATTTCTATGTGTGACGGTATATTTAGTTGTACTGATATTTACTTTCAGTCACAATTTCTTAGTGTTACTCAATAATAACCTATACGTTTATTTTTTTTTACTTGATAATAAAAGTGTAAAATATAAAAGAATAATAAAAATGGACCAAGAGCTTGGATGTATATTATATTGTTCTATGAAGTATTCAGTGAACTTCTTTTTCTAATGCTCGACATAAGAGGGTTGAGAAAGGAATTCTAGAGATGGGTACCCCAAACTTGGAAGGATGAGAAATACTGAGATAGCGCGGCAATCCTTAAAAAGTTACAACATTTATATAGAATGTTAAATGAAATGATCTTAGTTTCTTCCTAAAATGTATCTTGGTGATTCCTCTATAGTCCTCTATTTTTTTCTCTTTTTATTAGGAATATTCCACAATACAGTGTTTCTAATTCAACCCAAAATAATTTGTCGCCAGGTTGTCAAAAGCAGCTTCTTCCCTCAAATCTTCTCAACTTACGAATATTATTTATGGGGCATTCTATATTTCAAAAGGTATGAGTTTTGTAAAAAAATAAAGAAAATTAGGTTCTAGGCCCCTATTAAGTAGGGTCTTTTAAATATCCTACTTTACGGGTAGAATTGAAGTTAAGGCCCTATGGCCTTAACTCTCCAAATAATATATTATTCAATCAACATCATGAGTAAAGGATTCCTAAATGAAACATCAAGCCCTGCTAACTTAATAGGAAGCTAAACTTTTATGTGAAATTATTCTAGAGGGCTGTAATATCCACCTATGTTATAAACTCCAGCAAACAAGCTTAATATTGTAAAAGTAAACAAAAAAGCAGGCATTGTGCCGAGGTACACATCAATATAACCTATTATTATTATTATTATTATTATTATTATTATTATTATTATTATTATTATTATCATCATTATCATCAACATTATACACTGCTCAAAACAATTAGAGGAACACTTGTAATAAATTGAATAAGTAATTGTTTTTTAAAGCTGTGATGCTGAACGTTGGACAATATGTAAATTGAATTATTAATTTTATCATTGGATACAAATTTTAAAGATTCATGGCCTAAATACAGAGAAATTACCTCAAATAACAAATATAGAGAATTTTTTTTATTTCGGAAGGCAGTGGCCACTTCTAATTGGTAAGCTTCCTGATGTTGCTATAGTGACGAATGTTGATTATTGCCTTGTTTATTGAAGTCTCTGACAAAATGAGGCATTTAAATGAGTTTGAAGTGTATCATGCTCTACATCTTTTACGACAAGGTCAATCTCTGCGACAAGTGGCTAGAGAGCTTGGGGGTTCTCCTTCCGTGGTGTCCAGGTTACGCAACAGGCACAGAGAAAGTCAGTATATAGAAGACGTGGCCAGGGCCGTAAATTTAAAACAAGCCCCCAGGATGACAGATACGTTGTTCTTTTTGCTCTTCGACAGCGTACAAAAACTGCAAAAGACCTGCAGAATGACCTTCATATGGCTTACGGAATCCGGGTTTCAGACCAAACCATAAGGAACAGATTAAGGAAAGAGAATATTCGTCCAAAAAGGCCCGTTAAAAAACCACGCGTAACAAATGGGCATAAGGCACCAAGACGTACGTATGCTGAAAACCATGGTGATTGGAACCTGAACCAGTGGGAGTCTGTGCTCTTATCGGACGAATCCAGGTATCGTCTTACACGTTGTGATGGTCGATTGAGGGTGTGGGGACGGCCAGGAGAAAGATTTTCTGCAGAGGCTGTACAGGAAATTGATAGGTTCGGAGGAGGTTCCATAATGGCGTGGGCCGGAGTTATGTACAACAATCGTACGGACCTTGTACTTGTTCCCCAGCGACTGAATGCTGTCCGGTATATCGAGCACGTTCTGGAAGAGCATGTAGTACCTGCTGCCATTGGAGTAGGCCCTGAATTTCTGTTTATGCAGGATAATGCCAGGGCACATTCTGCGGCTGTCACCAGGGATTTCCTGAGGAGGAATGAAATTGAGGTAATGGAGTGGCCAGCGGTCAGCCCAGACCTCAACCCTATTGAACACTTGTGGGATCTTCTAGATAGGAAAGGCAGGAACCTACATCAAGTTCCACAAACTCTGCAGCAACTTGGAGATGCTCTGAAGGAGCAATGGGAGAATATCCCGCAAGAGGAAATCCAGATTCTTATTGGGAGCATGCCACGAAGGTGCCAAAGTGTCATCGAATGTCGTGGAGGCATACACGATACTAACTCTATATAACGAGTGTTTAACTTTGAAAAATAAGCACAAGATTCAATTGCTTACATAGCGGAATTATTTGAAAAATTAATTGTCAGCGTTATTCATTTGTATTTACTGACATGAGCAATAAATAAATAAATAAATAAATAACCACAAATAATGTACTTTATTAATTTCACGTTTGTACCTTTATCCAATGAAGAAATATTTGCATATTTCATAGTGTTCCTCTAATTGTTTTGAGCAGTGTATAAAACTGTTATTCTCGTAGTTATGTTATGGATGCGAAACATGGGCTCTTACTTTAAGGGAGGAAATGAGATGAGTATTTGAGAATAAAGTTCTTAGGAAAATGTTTGGTCCAAAGGAAGATGAACAGACATTTGAATGGAGAAGGATGGATAAGTCAGCTACATGATCGTTATAGGAAGCCAAATATAATAAATACAGTTAAGTCTCTAATCTGCGATGGGCTGGACATGTAGGACGAATGGGAAATTAAAGAGGTGTACGGAAGCTTCTTGTAGGAAAACCAGAGGGAAATCGCCCAGTTGGTAGACCAAGGATGAGGTAGGAGAATTACATTAACCTTCGTTGAGGGTGATAGATTATACAGGGGATGATTAGAAAATATTAGCTAGGGATAGGGATGTATGGAGATATTGGGATCGATGGTGCCAGTGTGTTAGTTATAATTATTATTATTTTTTTATGATATTGGTCTTAGCAAAAATGTTACATCAAGAAAATCGCAGTCAAAATTGCCAATTCCTTGCACAGTACTAAATACAGATATTTTTAGCTTCTACATTTGATTCAAATTAAGATGGAGTAGCGGTGGATTATTTTTTTATCAGGGGATGAATAATGGGTTGCTGGTGTGTAATGCAGTGTTGGAAGCACAATTCGCTGATTGCAGCTTGTTCACTGAAGTGACCTTCTGATCACAACTGAATGCATCCATTATTATCGTGACAACCCTCAGCACAAATTGAGCCACACAGCGTACAGTCACACCCACTCATAATAGTCATTTCTACTACACAAATACAAACATTATTTTAATTAACATGGTTATGTTAATATTCTACTACATCGTTTCCCAATCTGTGGTTCGCGAACCCCCAGGGGGTTTGCCAAATATTTCAAGTGCTTTACCAAAACTTTTTCGTAATGGCGGGTTTCGAGGTTACGTCTATTATTGTTTCCTTCATTTCTGCAGCATTGTAATAATAATAATAATAATAATAATAATAATAATAATAATAAATAATAATAATAATAATGATAATACTACTACTACTACTACTACTACTACTAATAATAATAATAATAATACCTACTTACTCACTGGCACTATCGAACCCGTAGGTTCATGGCCGCGCGGACATAAGCTCTCCATACATCCATATCCTGACCTAATGTTTTCCAATCATTCCCTGTATAATCTACTTCCCTCAAATCATAGTTAATGTTATTCTCCCACCTCATTCTTGGTCTACCAACTGGGCGTTTTCCCTCTGGCTTTCCTACAAGAAGCTTCCATGCAAGTCTTTCATTCCCCATGCGTGCAACATGTCCTGCCCATCGCGGTCTACGAAACTTAACTGTTCTTATTATATCTGGCTTCCTATCAAGACCATGTAGTTCATTGTTATGTAGTCTTCTCCATTCACCCGTCTGTTCATCTCTCTTTGGTCCAAAAAATTTCCTAAGAACTTTATTCTCAAATACTTGTAATCTCCTTTCCTCCCTTAAAGTAAGAGTCCATGTTTCGCATCCATATAATATAACTGGTAGAATAATAGTTTTATATATTTTCAGTTTAACGTTTTTTGAAAGGAGTTGGGACATCAAGAGTCTCTGCAATGCATAATAACACGCATTTGC
The DNA here is from genome assembly GCA_030220185.1 of Diploptera punctata. Taxonomy (NCBI): domain Eukaryota; kingdom Metazoa; phylum Arthropoda; class Insecta; order Blattodea; family Blaberidae; genus Diploptera; species Diploptera punctata. The sequence goes on along the minus strand of JASPKZ010008362.1, from coordinate 3,070,442 downwards.
AGAATTGAGCCTATGTTTAATTTCTTTGTGCATCTCATTCCTATTTGTGATTATTGTTCCTAGGTATTTGAATTCAGCCACTTCCTCAAAATTTCCCTCATTTGTCATTAGCTGTCCATTTCCATTATGTAATGTATTTCGACGTGTGACCATATATTTAGTTTTATTGATATTTACTTCCAGTCCTAAGTTCTTAGTGTTACTCAATAGTGTGTGCGTATTGTCCTTTAGTATCTCCTCACTATCGGCTAACAATACTACATCATCAGCATAAACTAACAGTTTATTAATACCATTCAGTTGTAAGCCTTCCTCATTCTCTAAAGATTTAATGGCATGCTCTAGTACAAAATTAAATAGTAGAGGAGATAGTGCATCTCCTTGTTTCAACCCATTCTGGATTTCAAAAGTGTCCGAAAACTCTCTGCCTACACGCACCCTACTCTTTGTGCCATTTAGACACATTCGTATAAGTCTAACTAACTTTTTAGGAATTCCGAACCCAGCAGGATACTATATAACTTCTCCCTCTTAATTGAATCATATGCTTTTTTGAAGTCTACATATAGTTGATGTACGGTACCACTATATTCCCATTTCTTTTCTAAAATCTGTCTTATACTAAAAATCTGATATGTTGTTTCTTCTAAATGCACATTGATGATCTCCTAGAATGTCATCAATATAGGGAGTAAGTCTGTTTACTAATATATTTGTTAGAATTTTGTACGAAGTTGAAAGTAATGAGATGCCCCTGTAGTTGGTGCAATCATTTTTATCTCCTTTCTTATAAATTGGTACGATAATTGATTCTTTCCATTCATCTGGAAGAGCTTCTTTTTTCCAAATCATACTAAGCAACCAGCGTATCTTGTCCATCAATTTTTCTCCCCCTGCTTTTATCAGTTCTGCTGGGATCTCATCTGAACCTGATGCTTTATACATCTTCAATTTTTCAATCGCCATTTCAACCTCTAATGCACTTGGCTCTGTGACTAGCATTTCTGCTGTCTGTAAATTATCCTCCTCAATGTCCTGTTCTCTATGTACATTTAATAGCTGCTTAAAGTAACTTTTCCATCTATTTAATATACTCCTGGAATCTGCAATCATATCCCCATTTTCATTCCGAATTATGTTTGTTCTAGCCTGAAACCCTTTCTTCTCTATACTAATTCCCTGATATAATTCTCTAATGTTCCTATTTTTTGCATTCATTTCAAGATCATTAATCTTCTCTCTCAAATTTTGCCTCTTTTTACTCTTTAGTAACTTGGTGGTTTCCCGTCTAATACTACCCAATTGCTCTAAATTTATCTCATTTGGCTCGTGTAACCATTTCATTTTTGCTTGCTTTCTTTTCTTTACAATGTCGGCACATTCCTCATCAAACCATTTCTTGTTTTGCCTCTTTTTTAAACAACCAATGCTTTCTAATGCTGACAATTTAATAGTATCTCTTATAGCCTCCCATTCTTTATTTATACCAGTTTCTTCTTCGTTTGCCACATTGTCATCTGAAGATTCCAGTACTTCAAATCTATTAGCAATTTTGATTTGGCATTCTTGCCGCATTTCATCATTTTTCAAGTTTTTTAATTCAAATTTTACAGAATCATCTTTAGCATTTGTTCCTCTCATAAGTGATTGCCGTTGTCTGATTTTCACTCTGACCAGATGGTGATCCGAATTGCAGTCTGTCCCTCTAACTGATCTAACATCGATGATGCTACTGTGCCAGCGTTTATCCACTAATACATGATCTATCTGGTTCCTAGTTTCTCCATCTGGGGACGTCCAGGTGTATTTATGAATATCCTTATGCTGAAATGTTGTGCTCTTAACAATGAGATTCTTTGATGTGGCAAATGTGACTAATCTAACCCCGTTGTCGTTACTATCTTCATGAAGACTGAATTTGCCTATTGTTGGTTTGAATATATCTTCCCGCCCCACTTTTGCATTAAAATCTCCTAAGATAATTTTCATGTGATATCGTGAAAGGCTATCAAATAAACATTCTAATTCTTCATAGAACTCATCCTTGATCTTGTCATCTTTATCTTCTGTGGGGGCATGCACATTTACAATTATAAAATCATGTCGTTTACCCTTTAGAATTATGTTTGATACCCTATCACTAACAAACTTAATATCTCGGATAGCGGATACGATCCTCCTCCTGACTAAAAAAACCGTTCCAAATGCAGGTCTTTCTGCACCTCCGTAGTATAATGCAAAGCTTCCTGATTCCTGACTACCTTCTCCTGGCCACCTAACTTCCTGTAAAGCGACTATATCCAAGGGCGATTTATCTAATTCCCGCGTTAATATCTCTAGTGCCCCGCTATTGTATAAAGTCCTAACATTCCATGTTCCTAGGAACATGTCCCTGTGTTTGAGCCTTTGGCATGGGTTCCCTGAAGTAGTCCCCGCCCGGAGAACCGAATGGGGGACTATTTGACCTCCGGAAAATTTTACCCCAGTTGAACCCATGTCCGCATTTCTTGACGGTTGTATTTTTAAGGTGAAAGATCGTCACTCTTTCGCCCAAGGTACTTTTTTCGTCTGGCTTATCACCTTCGACCAGTCCGGCATGGGTAACCCTATCGGCAGCAATGCTACCGCCGGCATAGCTCTCAGGATCATTTAAGCACGCAAGCCACTCCACCACGACAAGGTAAAGATACCATGGAGGGATAATAATAATAATAATAATAATAATAATAATAATAATAATAATAATAATAATAATAATAATAATAATAATAATAATAATAATAATAATAATAATATTTTTATAACAGATTTTTAATGTTCACACACATCTTTATTGCGCTATTGTTTTATTTTCCTTCTCCACTCGGCTCTATCCATCCACTCCATGACCTGCAGTTCTCTTATTCTTATTTCAGTTATTTCTTGCATCCACGAATTTCGAGGTCTTCCTTTCCTTCTTCTTCCAGGTGGACACCATTCCATTGTTTTTCTGGGCAACCTTTCTTCTTGCATTCGTCGTACATGTCCAAACCAATTTAATTGTTTATATCTTATATAAGTCCACCGCTGTGGTCTCGAGGTATCGTGCTGCCTTGTCACGCAGCGGGCCCGGGTTCGATCCCCGGTCGGGGCAGTTTTTCTGGGTGAGGTTTTTATCGGGGTTTTTCCTCGCCTGTAAGACAAATGTCAGGAAAACTTTAAGGCCCAAACGGTCCCCGAAATCATATGGCCATCATCCTTATCATTATCATCCTTACCATTATCATTATCATCATCATCCTTCACCGGTGTGGAAAGCAACGGGAAGCTACCACACCTACACAATTCCCTAGTAAAGCTGCAAGCATAGCATGAAAATGCTATGATTGCAGTGAAGGACCTGCCTTCGGGCAGAATTACTATAGACGGATCTTATATAATCTACTATTGAATATCTAATATTCATTTTTTGTCGTATGACAGTATATAATAATAATAATAATAATAATAATAATAATAATAATAATAATAATTATAATTATAATAATAACATAATTATTATGTAATTATTATTATTATTTTAAAATTGAATTAACCCTATAATGTCCCTTGTTGCATGTGTAATATAGGGAATTTATCACATTATTCCCACAATAAATTAATATTTACAGCGAATGGCTGATTTACATTTATGTAACAATGTTAGGAATGCATTCGATTTCGTTGCAATTAGGGCTATACGTCGTGTAACTTTTAAGCCGTAACTAGAGAAACTTTGGGTTAAGTTAATTTAAGGTTATTAAAACTTTTGGGCTTGGAATTAAATTTTATGCATATCTACTGTATGTATATTTACAAGTCAGTGGTTCACCCAACCCAGATCTTTGCGGAAGGGGTTCGCGAGTGCAAAAAAGTTGGGAACGCTGTTCTACTATAAATGATGTCCATTCTTTTACGTGTCATCTTCTTCTTAAATGGAACTACAACCCTATAAGGACCTTCGTCTCCTCAATTGGACTCTTCCAGACAAACTTCTCCACAGAAAGCCATAATGGTTTATGTGACATTTTTTTACGATAGTGACACACACAATCCCATCATCTATACTTAGATCTTCCTCTTAATCTGGTCCCTTGGGGTTGTGATCAGAATATGTGTTTAATCTTCCTATCATTTGGCATTCTGTTAATATGTCCAATCCATCTAAAACAGTCAAGCCTTATGTGTAAGAAAATAATTGATCTCCCAATAATTGAATAAACTCGTAATTCTCTATTACAGAGCCGCCCAAACCTATTTGTATCGCGGGCCAAATGGACGAAACAGAAAGTTGACGCGGGCCATGGGTCTTATTATAGCTGTTGTGGATTATTATTATTATTATTATTTCTAGAAGAGCTAAAATAAGAAACACTGTATTTAAACAAAATATTAATGTTCAAAATTCAATTCTGAATTTCATGAAAAACTATTAAAATTGTATGGTTATCTAAAAAAAATGACGGAAGTCAGATCCCCAAGAAGAATATTAGAAAGGGTGCCACTTGGTGGGTGAAAAAGATGACGGTCGGAAATAACGTGGATTGATGGTGTTTTGAGCAGCATGAGGGAAAAGGATTGGACTATGGAGATTGGAATGACAGAGAGATATTTTGGAGAATGACAGTAGATTAAATAGAGCGCAAGAAGATGTGAAACCTGCTAAAATAAAATTACTAGATCTGTTATTACTATAATATTATTATTGTTATTATTATAAACGTAGGCCTATGTTGATTTGTTACTTTTCTTATATCGTTATCATATATTTCACAAGTTCCATTACTGCTAGACTAATATTGTAGCCCTGTCATTAACATATTTTAATTTATTAGAATACTACAGGCCTGCAATGGCCGGATAAAAAGAGCTAGAGGGCCGTAGTTTGGGCGCCACTGCTCTATTATATATTCTTCTCCAGATGTTATCTACACAAACTGCTCCCAAAATTCTCCCCATTACCTCCCTTTCAAAAATATTTAAACGATTACAGATATAATAGTCAAGCACCCAAGTTTCAGAACCGTAAGTAATGACTGGTCTAATTAATGTTTTATGTATCTTGATTTTGATACAGCTAAGAACAGAATGGCTCTTTAATATGGGAAGAAGTTTTACATACCTTGGAAATATAATTATTACCACAGACGAAGCTACAATGGATGTCCAGTGATGTATTAAAAATGCAAATGGAACATCCATACAGATGTATATACATTGGAATGATAAAAATATATCAATTTAAAAAATCAGAATTTATAAATGAGGTGGAGAAAATTATTTATATTCGTATCTCACCTCATAAACGTCTGTTTTCACGATACATGTTTGAACGGATGAACGAAATCAAACGAAATGGATGAGATGAGTATGGAGAAATGGTGGAATGAAATTTGTGGCAGGGGAAAACGGAAGAAACACCGAGAAAAAACCTGCCCAAACTCCGTTTCGTCCACATGGAGTGACCGAGACTCGATCTCGGGATCCCAGCGGTGAGAGGCGCCACGGAGAAAAGAAATGTAGAAAGATACAAAAAAAAATGTTGGATGTGAAGTGATTACTATACAACGGGGTAGGTAAACTGGGATTTCCTGTGGGAAATTTAAATTTCAACTGAAAGACAGGTTGATCCTCTTAGACGTGAGTCGGTTATTTAACTCTGGCGTTGTGGAGGTAAAATACACTTTAAACCTATCGTTAAATCGGTGCCAGAGATTCTATGAGATATTTATTGAGATGAAATTATAGAATGTAGGGAAAAATTACTAGTTTATGAATTGGTTGTGCCTTGAATGCTATAGTTTTAGTACCGGATGGGAGCTTTCAGACATGCGTAAACACCGTACTCATTAGATGTCAGGTATCGATTTTACTACTGGGCAGCGTTCAAGTGTCTGGAGTATTGAAACCGCGTGAATGACGTGGCAATATTTTGTTTCAATCCCTCATTTTATAATTTTAATAAACAACAAAGCTGCTTCTCTTATTCATCATTCATTGTGTAATCCCACAATAGGCCCGGAGGCTCTTGGGATAGTAGGAGGTTAAGGCTCCCACTTTTTCTAGACAATCGGCACTTTATGTCAGCCGGGTTGTCAGCCCGGCATGACGGCCGCCTTTACTCCCAGAACAAGCGTCTGGTACTCATTTCCGTTTGAGGCTGAGTCGACCCCAGGGCCATAGTGCCGCCTGAGGGTTTGGGTCAGTTTAAAAATCCTGACCCCAACGTCATATTCCCAAATATTTAGTGTTTCAACATCTTAAAGTAATAGGCCCTCACTAACTCACTGGCTCTATCGAACCCATAGGTTCATGGGCGCGCAGACATAAGATCTCCATACATTGCTATCCCTACCTAATATTTTCCAATCGTCCCCAGTATAATCTACTTCCCTCAAATCATTAATGTTATTCTCCCACCTCATTCTTGTACAAATTTTCTTAAATTCTGTTTAAGGAGTGCAAATGGTTCTTTGACTAAAGAACTCTTCTTTCCTACAGTCCATCATAGGCTAAATATAAAACATTTCATTCCAAATTTCATCTTAACACAATTTATGACTGGCCATGGACAATTTGGAAGTTATTTTAGGAGATTTAATATTAATCCAGACAGTGATCATAATTGTAAATGTCAAGAATCAACATAATCTGTAAAACATGTCTTATTTGATTGTCCTATATTCGAAAGACAATGATTCTGGTTAAACTTACTTTTAAACGATGGCGAGGCTTCTGCCTCAAAGTACGTATGAAATTATTTTTAAGAACCAAAATTATTATAACAGTTTATGAAATTCAGAATACATATTCATAACAATGTGTAGTATTTTGCTAAGACACTTATAGGCGATTTATGTAATTCATATCACTAATTCAAAACCATAAGTTAATATTTCTGTTTTACAATCATCATCATCATTATCCGGTATTATGGCAGCTGCCGCCGTCTTCCGGAAACCAAACGCTAATCCTCTTTGTTCATCCATTGATCTTCCTTCAATCCTCTGATATTCATAGCCGCTTGTACCCCTTCTATCCAAGTTTTCATCGGTCTTCCTCCTTTCCATTGGGATCCATTCCATAACAATTTTAGGCAATCTTTGCTCTGGCATTCTTTTGACATGGCCATACCACTGCAATCTTTTCTTTTCTATAATGTCTATGATGTCCGGCTCCTCTTCTACATCCATAATTTCCCTTATTTCTTTATTTCGTATTTTATCCATTCTAGATTTTCCAGCTGATCTTCTTAAAAGATTAATTTCTGTACTTAAAATTTACAATATACAGAATGATATTGTTATAGTAAGCTACAACCCTAACATGCCTCTGTGGCGAAATAGAGTTTCAAAATGTTGGAGATTCAATAACAACAACAACAACAACAATAATAATAATAATAATAATAATAATAATAATAATAAGCGGGAAATTTTGAAGAAATGGCTGAATTGAAATACTTGGGAATATTGGCTTATTGGCACGCATATTTATTTGCTATTTGAATAATTATTAGGTTAGTTCCTGTTTCACGAATTTATTCATTTGCTAGAATAATTAATTTGTTGTGAGAATCGTGCGCCATATTGGATTAATATCGAGGTTAATATAAAATTGTAATATATCGCTTCTTTGAGAAGGATGGTGACCATCCATCTGTCACTTTAAGAACGGCATTAATAAATAATTATTTTTATTTATGTCATTGCTATGTATTATGTAATTCGACACAAAATTTAACAAGTTAAAAAAACAAACATTATAAATAATGTAGATGGAATGAGCTATCCATCGAAACAGATGATGAATCTGAAGGCACATGATTAAGCCTATAAGTTGGGTGTGGTAGTACTACGATTCTTCCGAATTCCTCCATTTTTGTCATGGTTATTCATGCAGTATGGGATCTGGCCAGGTTTCAAACCGCGACGCTCAAAATTTCATGAACTCGTTCCAGTTAAGAACAAAAATCCGCATCGGCTGCACTCCCGTAAAAAGAAGATGAGTAACAAAAATAATCCCCAGGAGATTTTCTTCCAGTAGGTGACTACAACTTCAGTGAAGTTTTGGTCTCCTCAACTATTTTTCTCCATTCAGATCTATTCTGGAAATAGATTGGCCAATTTTTAATTTTCATTTTTGTTACAATTCGGCCGCGGTGGACTAGTGGTTACGCTCCTTGCCTCTGGTCCCGAGGGTCGCGGGTTCAAACCCGGCTGGGGTCAATGGATTTTTTTTAGGATGGAACAATCCAAGGAGCAAGTCCTCCGGGAGGGACTTTAAGCTGTGGGTCCCGAGTCTGAAGATTTTCAGGCTGGTAAAAAATACTTAAGCCTGAATGAAAAGGCATCTAAGCAAAATTTACCGAATTTTCCCGTCCTAGTACTACGTTGGTTTCCTAGATGTCAGTATGAGACGGAACGCCGACCACGAACCACTCAAAATGACATCTATACGAAAACAAGTGTAACTAAATTAGTATGGTTGAAATTCTTCCCTGTAGGGGGAAAGCGCCTAAATCTCTGTTAAGGGAAAACATGGGCTTACAATTACTTTTTTTTTCCCCCCCGCTCCCAGCTGTTCTGGTCACATCTTCAAAATTCCACCACACACACAGCATTGGATTAAAAACCGATATTAGGCCCACTTATGAGAGAACCTAATACTGTCTGTCTAACGGATCTGTGCCCTGAAAGTTTTGCGAACTAAAGCCTACTTCATTTCCTGCCTCGGCAAATCATTTCACTCCTGCATTCCTATCTCTCTCTTGTACTTGCACAACAGTGTTGTCAACTCAACTCCAACTATTATTCAATATTCAAGAGTCCTGAAACTGGGGGAGTTTGGCAACATCTATATTCGATAAGTTACCGTTGGCTGCCGTTTGACGTGGAAGGAGGGGAGTGCGGTGAAATGGTGTGAGTATAGACGTGTACATGTCTAAGAACAACGTCAGTGCTACAGAGGTACACATCCGTTGGTCCGAGTATACTATGTTAGGGTTTGAAGAGGGGGTAGTTGAAGTTTTGAAAGATTCCATGTACAAGTATAATGAAACATAGCTCTACATTATTTGCATTTGTGGTCGTTATTTATACTGCTTTGCATGCGTCTCTCTCAAGACACGCAATTTAATATAATCGATCTGCCTCGTTGAAATTATTCTAGCTTACATTCTGGCCTAAGTATACAGGAAAACAAATTAACAATAATAGTAATATGTAGGCATATTAGGCTATAATCTGTGTGTAAAACAGTTGTCGCCATTTTCCGGTGCCCATACGCCGTTCCACTTAATAATTTCACCGCTCCACATGTAAGTCTGCAGATTCTGTACTCTCTGCGACTTCCCCATAATCAAGTTTTCTGGGATTTATATTTTTTATTCTGCGTGCTGCTATCAATTCCATTATTAATACAGGTGTCCACCGCTGTGGTCTCGAGGTAGCGTGCTGCCTTGTCACGCAGCCGGCCCGGGTTCGATCCCTGGTCGGGGCAGTTTTTCTGGGTGAGGTTTTTATCGGGGTTTTTCCTCACCTGTAAGACAAATGTCAGGAAAACTTTAAGGCCCAAACGGTCCCCGAAATCATATGGCCACCATCATCATCATCATCAACCTTATCATTATCATCATCCTTCATCGGCGTGGAAAGAACGGGAAGCTAACACACCTACAATTCTCTAATAAACCTGCAAGCATAGCATGAAAATGCTATGATTGCAGTGAAGGACCTGCCTTCGAGCAGAATTACTATGGATGGATTAATATAGGTAATCATTCTTTCATTTTTTCTTAATGTGGTAAAACCCATGTGCGTGTATATATATATATATATATATATATATATATATATATATATATATATATATAAGAAAAGTTTCCTAGGTTTTCCGCGTCATGGATTCAAGGTTGTCCTGTGGCCACAGATTCCGACGTTTCGCCATGATCCCATGTTATTATCAAGGAATGATAGGTTCCAGTTATCAGTGTATGTATATATATGTATATATATATATATATATATATATATATATAACTCTATATGTTAGTGCTCTACCAACTGAGCTACTCAGAAACCCTAGCACAAACATGTATTTTTTCTTGTTTGTACATGACATTTACATTGCTACATTTATTGTATCTTTAACTGTTTATAATTAGTATAGTGTATATCTATATTTGTCGAATATTTATTTGTATTTGTGCTGGTTGAGTGGAAGAGAGGGCCTTATGGCCTTAACTCTGCCAGAATAAATAAAGTATTATTATTATTATTATTATTATTATTATTATTATTATATATATAATTCTCAATTCACGAGAGGCAGCGGGATATCGGTCAAACTGCCATGTAGTGGCTACAATAACAAGTAAGCATTTTAAAGATAATTTTTACTTAAAAGTAGTAATGCTTGTGTAATTAGATACTTAATTTAATTTTTAACACTATAAGACAGCAACTAAAAGTAGAGGAATTAAACACAACAATAGTGAAATACAGAACAAACTGGAAATAACACTAAGCAAGGATTTTATTATTTTATTTAAAATTAAGTTTTATTTCATTTTTATTTATCTGAGTTCGTGGGACTTTACCTCGCTATCGGTATGATAAGTTAATATATTTAGCGTGAAAGAGCTTTTTACCTTTATCTTTAAATTATTTATTATTTTTATGGGGTTTAAACTTTTTTTATTTCCCTTATTATTTAGTGAACATATTTAAGTAGTCACAAAGTACTGATAACAGAATACCAAAATCAGCGTTTAACTATTCACCAAGAGGAGGAAGATTGCGAAAGGTAAGATGGAAAGAGCAACTATTTGGAGTCGTAACAGGCTAGTAGAAAGCCTAAATCGTGACGAAGAAGAAGACATTTAATTAAACGTCTCTCTCTCTCTCTCTCTCTCTCTCTCTATATATATATATATATATATATATATATATTGTGACGCCTTGAACAGTATCGTTTGAATTGCACGGGCGGGAGTAGGAATTTCGTAACGCTTAATGGATGGAAAAATCGCGAGTTGAAAGACCCACGCAGAAATTTCGATATGCGTCTATCCTTCCATTTTGAAAGGTTCTCTACATATCCGCCCTCCTTGTCCAGAGGCTTCGATTCCCGAAACTTCCGATGTAGAACGATGTTGGTAATTAGCGGAGAAATTGTCTTCCCTGACTTAAATAAACTGTTGCCAAGGTCGGGAATGTGTGAGTTGTGTTGTGACAGCGATACAGTGAACTGAGATAAGAAGAGATTGTAGCAAGTAAAATCATTAATGATTTTAAATAATTGTGCGGCAGAAAAACTGTGTAGCAAGATTGAACATTGCAGCAATTTGTTGGAAAAGTGTCACTAAAAGTTTATGTGAACCAAATAAATGTATTGTGAAAATTTTACGTGAACATCTGTCATATCCTATTTCTGACTTCGAACTTACAAAAACCAACAACAGATTTAAAACTATTCAAATCGTCAAAAAAGGCAGTTTATAGCTGGTATATTAAATAAAAAGGCCGGCTAGAATCCCCGCTCAAGCAGTAGAGATGTAGGAAAGCTTATTCCAAGAAATTCCCCTATTCTTCTCTTCTTTTCCTGTAAATATATTAAATAAAGAGCATAGTGAATTTAATTTAGTATGAAATTACAGGTAAAAATAAGTTTCGTCTTTTTTAAACCAGCTATCGTCTTTCTAGACCGCCTCAATTCCCCCCCCCCGATTTTCTCTGGGCCTTCTAGTGCCCACAAAGTAGCATTAAACGCCAATTTTGAGAAATACTGGTATGAAATATCTTTCTGTTTCAAATTTTAAAATAATCTACTCAGCATTGACTTTGAACCCTCTTTACAGTGTCCATGAATTTCGTAGTATCGACTAGTTGATACACCACAGTAATAATAGGCCCTACAGATTATAACTAACATTGGGATACATTGTAGCATGTGTCTGGTAATAGACTATCTATCTATGCGAGTTTAAATTAATGTAGGATAAATAAACTGAATAAGTCAGTTTAAGTTTTAGAATAAGAAATTGGTTAGTTGCATGCGATGAGTTAGTATGTTTGAGAATTCTTACCTGATTCGCTTTGTTGATTTGTTTCTTGAGGCCGGCGAACGCCATGTTTGTTGGGTTCTTGTTACCAGATAAATATTATACAAATTTCACACGACTAGAGTACCGGAGACGAGGCAATCTCGCCTGAAACACACAAAAAAAATAGCAATATAGACCCATCTTCAAGATAATATAGCCTTATTAAATATATATATATATATATATATACATACACACACATAGTTATTCTATGTTTTATCTTCCAAATAGGAATAAGGTACACAAAGAAATTAAGCATAGGCTCAATTCTGGAAATGCGTGCTATTATGCATTACAAGGACTCTTGACCTCCCAACTCCTTTCAAAAAAAGTTAAACTAAAAATACATAACTATTATCCTACCAATTATATTATATGGATGCGAAACATGGACTCTTACTTTAAGGGAGGAAAGGAGATTACGAGAATTTGAGAATAAAGTTCTTAGGAACATTTTTGGACCAAAGAGAGATGAGACAAATGAATAGAGAAGACTACATAGCAGTGATCTACATAGCCTTATAGGAAGCCAGATATAATAAGAACAGTTTAGTCTCGTAGACTGCGATGAGCAGGCCATGTGGCAAGAATGGGGAATGAAAGACATGCATGGAAGCTTCTTGTAGGAAGAGGGAAAACGCCCAGTTGGTAGACCAAAATGAGGTGAGAGAATAACATTAACTACGATTTGAGGGAAGTAGATTACACAGGGAATAATTGGAAAACATTAGCTCAGGATAGGGATGTATGGAGAAATTGTGTCCGCGCAGCCATGAACCTACGGGTTCGATAGTGCCAGTCAGATTATTTTTTATCTTCTTGGCGGTTCTCTGTACAATGAGGATGTATTGATACGGTGGCTCCTATATAATTCAATTATTATTATTATTATTAATGTCATCATCATATTCATTATCATCATCATATTCATTATCATCACCATCATCATCATCTCTTTTAATTCTTAAATTTAGAATAAAGTAACACAGAACTATGTAGAACTTTACAATTACATTATAGGCCTATTCCTTTCTTCGATCCCGAGAGTGCGGTTTCAAATCCGGTCGGGGTCAATGATCTTTTAGGATGGAAAAGTTCAAGGTAAAGTCTTCCGGAAGGGACTTTAGACCGTGCGCCCCAAGTCTGCAGATTTTCGGGCTCGTAAAAGAACATCAAGCCTAAATTAGTGACTATGAGCAAAATGTATTAGTTTTTCAACGCACATAACACCTCAGTTGCCTACCACATGTCTCTTCGATGTGATGTTCAGACCACATGTTACTCACTATAGGGAAAAAGCGTATTTAAATTATCTTGATTAAAAAAAATCCCGCTGAGGAGCCTCATGTCACCACGTGGGACGAACGGAAAAAATCAATAAATTATATTGTAGGTCTACTATATAATAATTTATTTTACTTAAATATCTAACTTATAATTAGTTACCGGTATAAGATTAATTGAATGCAAATTTATTTAACCTGGTTGAGTTGTAGACAATGGCTTAAAAAACCTTAATTCTGCTAGGGATAAAAGATGTTTAATAATAATAATAATAATAATAATAATAATAATAATAATAATAATAATAATAATAATAGTAATAATAATAATTATTATCATCATCATCATCAACGTCCACCGCTGCGGTCTCGAGGTAGCGTGCTGCCTTGTCACGCAGCGGGCTCGGGTTCGATCCCCGGTCGGGACAGTTTCCTGCGTGAGGTTTTTATCGGGGTTTTTCCACACCTGTAAGACAAATGTCAGGAAACGTTAAGGCCCAAACGGCCCCCAATCAACATATGACCATCGCAATCATCATCATTCATATCCATCTTAGATTAAGCTTAGGATTAAGGACTCTCCTGGCGCACCACTATCATCATCATCATCATCATCCTTCATATCATCCGGGCAACCTAACCCCACCTTACAATGCGCCCCAACCTTAGAAGTGGGTTACAATTACGCCAATTCCAGGATAGAACCCAGAAATGTCCAAAAAGGACAATTTATAAAACAATAAGTAGCAATAGTAGTAGTAGTAGTAGTAGTTAGTACTAGTAATAGATGCAATGTAGTGACAGTAGTAAGAACTAGTAGTAGTAGTAGTAGTGATGGTGGTAATATTTACAATAGTAATAGTACTATGTTTTATGCAGGAAAGAGACGGTATATTTATATATTTTACATCACCTTATTTATGTTTTATAATAATGCATTATAGCTTGTACACTGTACATACTGTATCATTCAAACCTATATTTTCATAGGCCTATTTGTACTCGTTGAGCGGACATAGAATGGATGGATAGAGACGAGTGGAGAAGGAAAATAAATATTTGGGCACAGAAGGATGTGTAAACATTGAAAATCCATATATAAATCAAATAAATTAGTATAAATTGAAATTAGAACCAGAAATAAAACATGATATTCGGGTAGTAAATATACACATGTGGAGGTAGCAAAATAAAACAAATACGAGTACAATAACATAATTACTTAGAAATGTCATTATTTAATCAGAGATCTAGTTTCAAATACAGATATTTCAACACATTCGAAGAGTTAACGAATAAAACGTATTACAAACAAATTTTAACACAGGTCTTGTCCGGATGTATAAAAACAAGCTGTTATTACAATAATTGAAGACGGCAAATGAAGACCAACTTGACAAGAGTTAAAAGAAATTTGTTAGAGTAATGATGGTACAATAAACAATGTACCTGAATGATGGATAAGATTTAAAAAAAAATAAGATTCTGAGGAAGCAGATGTTGAAAACTTAAATACGGATTTAGAAGAAAAACAATTGGGATGTTTCTGAAGCAGATGTTGAAAAGTTAAGTACGGATTTAGAAGAAAAACAATTGAGATGTTTCTATCATAAAAGAAGTTTGTCGATAACACATTGCCAAGGAAAGTTTTAGAATTAAAAAAGAGAGAGATAGGAGACAAGGGACAGATGCATGGAGCAAGTCAAGAGCGATATTGCAAGAAGTGGGATTAAATGAAGAGAGAAATGTGGAATGATTATGATTGTTGGAGAAATAAAATAAAAACTCCATATATACAAGAGATAGGTAGGCCTACAACTTTGAGAGAACTCAGTACTTAAGCAACACAGATCATTAGTGTCGCTATTCATATCTGAGTGTGAAAGGACCGAAATATTTTGTTCAAAGGCCTTCTATTTTTTTTTTTCGGGCTTAGGTTATTTTCTATGTACACCCTTAGACAAAAAGAATGAGTCATCCGCTGATACAATCAATCGATCAGGGAACTTCGTGAGCGCTCGCAAAAAGCCGTATTCACATCAACACGTTTTCAATAATTGTCCTGGGTTGTTTGCTAGTTAATGCAGTGCACACTCAAGCAACATTAAAGAGAGAGTTTGGCTTTAGTGTGTTTCCGTGGTCGAGAGGTTTATTAGACATCGTCTACCTTTTTTTTTTAGAATATTAGAATAGCATTTTGCCTGTAATGTAGTTTCATATTTAATTTTATATTTGAGTTTTATAGCTTTAATGCACACACAAAAACATAAATTAAAACCTTTTAAGTAAATGAGGAAAAAAATATATATAGCCTATTCTAAAATGAAAACTTTAACAAAAACAAACTCAATATCGGGTGTATGAATCCTCAGCATGTATTGCCGCCCTCAATCTGCGGGGCACTGATGCAATCAAATTTCTACAGGCACGTGGACGATCGGCTAGAGCATCCCTGGCGCCTTGAATTTGTGCCCATAAGCCATCTTTTGTGTTTCGTGCATCTGCAGGCCAATTAGAGTTCATCTCTATTTTTATCTTAGCCCACACATTTTCGATTGGACTCAAATCTGGTGAACAGCGAAATTTGATTTGCCTTCTCCTTTAACAATAAAATCAAATTTCGCTAAACACATTTCAGAAAGCGGCCACAGTTTCAACAATATCGATAATACAATGCCAATTATACACAGAGAAAATAACACACATAAAATTAACATTTTAGAAAAAATCGAACGAAATTATCAAAAAGGCCAAGAATACAAACATTCTCAACGAAAATATGCCTAATGAGCAAAACCCTCTATTAGACATACAGTTAATTCAATACTACTACTACAACAACTCCAGAAGATGAAGCATGCATCGAAAAGCCTAGAGTGAAATCAACGAAAATTTAAATAGTTGAGGAAGACGGTAGTATACAAGGTAAAAATATATACAATTTAACATTGTTATAACCTCAACGGTATAAAAACAATTATGAACTTAAAAAGTATAGATTAATTCAAATGAAATATCATCATCATAGTACATTCACGAATTTAGGCCATTTGTTGACCTGTTTCGGCCTCAAGAGAAACACCATCCAGAAGTCTTTTGAGTGGACGTCCTGGTCTTCTTCTTCCTGCAGGTTGATATCTTAACATTTGTTAAAATGTATTTTATTCATAAAACGTTTCAATACAAATATCATGAAAAAACTGTGTAATTGAAGACGCGAACCTGCGATTTTCATTAACAGAAACAGTGACCGCATGCTTTACCGCTGAGCTATCAGGACACGTAGGAGAGTCTTCAGTTCATGCCACATAACACAGTAGCTCAGGGACTGCACAATTATGACTAGTTTCCTAGTTTGAACCCAGCGTTGTGCCGAGTATGACTTAGAAGAAATGTGCGTTCAAGAGATGACTCATTTTTTTTGTCGAAGGGTGTACAATGGCTTATAACAGGTCAATGTTGGCCTTAGCCTCTCCTTTGTTAGGAGTTACTAGACCAAGTTAATTTAGTTACGATTATTACCCTAAAGATGTCGTTAATGGTATGCGGTCAACAAACCGACCCACTGAGACATCTAGTAGGAAAATAAGGTATTACTAGGATGAAGAAAGACGGTAAATTTTGTTTTCAGGCCTCTTTATTTAGGCTTAAGGATCTTTTACGAGCCTGAAAACTTTCAGACTCGGGACCCACGGCTTAAAATCTCTCTCAGAAGACTTTAATCCTTGGATTTTCCCATCCTAAAAATATCCATCGATCCCAGCCGGATTTGGACACGCGATCCTCGGGACCAGAGGGAAGGTACATAACCATTAGTCCATCACGGCCGATCTACGTTCTTTTACATACCGTAAATCTACTAAACAGGAAACACAACTTTATTTCCCTTCCTAAGGAATCCATAGTTTTTATCTAATGGTACCAGGTTCCCTTACAAAATTTCTGGTATTCTCTCCTGAGATCGGTAGAATAGTAATCTGAGGTCGATGGGCCTAGAAAGCGGAATTACGCTACCCTGATAAGATGGGAAATAAATAATAAGAAAGCCAGCAGAACAGCCTTTAAACTTGGGCGCGACAAGGCTTGGAAGGCCCTCTTAACCTAAATTTCAGACCTTGGGCAACGATAGGAATATTTTTAAAGGAAAAATTCCTGGGGTTTGATTGGGATTCGAACCTATGTTATCATGAACTGTAGTCAGATGTAGAGCCGAGCAAGCACACATTCACTCTCGTTCGAATCTCGATTCCCAGTCTCTTTGCTTCTATGGAGGAACTTGGTACGGGAGAGATTTGGCAAAGGCATGCGCGGAAGTGGAATGCAAGCGAGAGCGAGCAGGAGTCTCGTTGGATCAGATTTACTTGTGCAAAGAATAGTCTTCATAAGAATAATTGTATACAATGACTGCGAAAGTTAAAGAGAATGTATTAAATAAATTATCTGATGGAATCTACAGTCTACTAGCTTTATGCTTTGAATATGAATATATTACATGTGAAAAAAAAATATTATATGTGCTTAGTATGTCCTTCTATAAATAAAATGTACTACGACAGCTCTACACGTATGTTCAGAATTTACATAAATGTACATCCATGCGAAGTTGTTGAGAAAATT
Source organism: Diploptera punctata (assembly GCA_030220185.1). NCBI lineage: Eukaryota > Metazoa > Arthropoda > Insecta > Blattodea > Blaberidae > Diploptera > Diploptera punctata. The sequence goes on along the minus strand of JASPKZ010008362.1, from coordinate 3,052,418 downwards.
GTAAATTGTGAGGTTTCCTTTCATCTACTAATAAATAAAAATATCAGGAAATATTAATTAAATAAAAATAAAACTACGTTTTTTGAGAAAATTGTAAATTGTGAGGTTTCCTTTCATCTACTAATAAATAAAAATATCAGGAAATATTAATTAAATAAAAATAAAACTACGTTTTATTTTTATTTAATTAATGAATATGCATTTTCATCAAGTAAACACCAACTCAATTGATTATCAGAAAATAGTTAGTCAGCACGGAATAATACAAGTTATTACTTGTGTACTGTATACAAAATTATTAAAATGGTCAATTTTACATCATTTCAATTTACGTCGTTTAGATAATGTGAATATCAGCGTACTAATCTTCAAGCGATACAATTATATATTACAGTGCATACAATTATATATAATGTAACTATCTTTTCTGATGGAAAAAGGTCAGAAGAAATTTTAATAAATCAAGGAGTTAGACAAGGGTGTAGTCTATCACCCACTCTTTTTAATATATATATATATATATATATATCGACAACATTATGAAACAATGGAAAATTATAATGGACAATGGCCTTAGATTGAACAATAACTCAAATATTAATAACTTACTTTTCGCCGATGACTTGGTCTTACTACACCATGATGAAGATCTGTTACAATTGGCTGCTTACAAACTAAATGCAATATGTAGCGATTATAATTTTAAAATTTCAGTAAGTAAAACAAAAGTAATGGCATTTTGTGGAAGAAATACTCTGCGTGCAAAAATAGTAATTAGAGACGAAATTATTGAACAAGTATCCCACTTTAAATATTTAGGATGTGACATCAGCTATGGGTATGATAAAGATATTGAACACAAAACACACCAGTTTCAAGCTATTTGTGGTACAATACATAGAACATTGAATAATAAAGCCCATAAACAAACAAAATTAAAATTTTATAAAACAATGGCTGTCCCTGTCCTTTTGTATGGGAGTGAATCTTGGATTACCAATACCAAACAAGAAAGTAAAATCCAAGCAGCGGAGATGACATTTTTAAGAAGAGTAAAAGGCTGCACTAGAATGGACCAGATAAGAAACGAGGATATCCGTGAAGAACTGCAGATCTACTCCATAAAAGAAAAGATATTCAACAACAAGATACAGTGGAAAGAACATGTAGAAAGAATGGAAGAAAGAAGATTACCAAATAAAATCTTCCATTATTTTCCAAGAGGAAGAAGAGATGTCGGACGTCCTCGGAAGAGATGGTCTTAGATCTATTAGTGAAGACGGAACAGGCAACTCTTGCTTAAGCCAGGAAGTGAAGAAGAAGAAGAAGAAGTAACTATCTTTTCATCTTCAGGGAGTAGTTATACTATGAGAAACTTATTTCAAACAAAACGTTTCTTTTTAATAATACCATGAATTGACATATTATTGTATTACAGTATATCAAAAAGAGACCCGAAATTCAGTTTAAGTGCTCAGTACAGTGTAACGTTCCACTATTTAAAAAATTGTAAACATTTGAAGATGCGAATTCAGTTTTTAATCGTTTTTGCCTATTTCATATGGAATTATCTTTACATGTTATATATATCCATCCATAATAATTCTGCCCAAAGGCAGGTCCTTCACTGCAATCATAGCATTTTCACTTTATGCTTGCAGCTTTACTAGGGAATTGAATGTGTGGTGGCTTCCCGTTGCTTTTCACACCAGTGAAGCATGATGATGATGATGGTCATATGATTTCGGGGACCGTTTGGGCCTTAAAGTTTTCCTGACATTTGTCTTACAGTTGAGGAAAAACCCCGATAAAAACCTCAACCAGAAAAACTGCCCCCTACCGGGGATCGAACCCGGACCCGCTATGTGACAAGGCTGCACGCTACCTCGAGACCACAGCGGTGGACTATATATATATATATATTTTATGTATTTATATATATTATGTATTTATATTCCAGTAACATGTATTGGGTCCACCGCTGTGGTCTCGAGGTAGCGTGCTGCCTTGTCACGCAGCGGGCCCGGGTTCGATCCCCGGTCGGGGCAGTTTTTCTGGGTGAGGTTTTTATCGGGGTTTTTCCTCACCTGTAAGACAAATGTCAGGAAAACTTTAAGGCCAAACTGTCCCCGAAATCATATGGCCATCATCCTTATCATTATCATCAGCATCATCCTTCATCGGTGTGGAAAGCAACGGGAAGCTACCACACCTACAATTCCCTAGTAAAGCTGCAAGCATAGCATGAAAATGCTATGATTGCAGTGAAGGACCTGCCTTCGGGCAGAATTACTATGGATGGAACATGTATTGACTTTTTTGCATTTTTTTTAATGAGCAGATAGCTGGCCTACTGCATCAACTCCAAAGCTGGAGGACCGGGATATTTTTTTTTCAGCTTCCTTCCTTAGCCTACGTCAAACCAATAACGAACTACAAGCCAGCAGTATCTGTAACCCTAGATAAGAGGTCCTTACTTACTGAGTACTATCAACTGGACTGGTTGCCAGAACTAAATATTGGGCACAGGAAGATGTGGGATATATTTAAAATCACTTAAATAATAAAAATAATATTCCAATAATAATAATGTTTATTCGTAAAAGAAGGAATTCCTTTGACTCTTGAAAAACGTGTCGCTTCGTACATGCAGTAAACATTTCTTGTGTGGCACGAACACTGCATGACTTCACCCTTCGTACTAACTGAGAAAATCCCGTGACTACTCTTTCTCGATCTCTTGTTACCAGTACACGAAACTTTCGTGGCCGCACTTCCTTTCAGCCGCTATCGCTTACGAGAGCGATCGGGAATAAGAGTTTGACCACCTTTATCAGAAACTCTTTCCATAAGACCACGAGGCCGGTCATATTCAGAATTTTTACGCTCTGAAAAATCCATCGACCCGGTCGGATTTGAAACAGGGAGCCTTGAAACCAGAGGCGAGCATAGTAACCACTAACCCACCAGGACCGATCAACATACATTCTTCGAGTACATCTATAGATCCCAGACACGATATTACTTTTGATGTTTAAACATCTTTAAATGAGAATGATATATATATATATATATATATATATATAATATATATATGTGTGTGTGTGTGTGTGTGTGTGTGTGTGAGTGTGTGTGTGGTTTATTTCACGTCTAGAAAGTAGTATTGTTCTTATGGAACGCTGTTGCCACTTGACACCGCAGACTAAGTATTATCACCTCACTATGATGGTTGTCCGTTTATATAAAAGCGGGTGCCGCGCGACAATGCTTGACAATTATTAACATGCGGAATTATTATAATTGTTAAGATATCAACCTGCAGGAAGAAGAAGACCAGGACGTCCACTCAAAAGACTTCTGGATGGTGTTTCTCTTGAGGCCGAAACAGGTCAACAAATGGCCTAAATTCGTGAATGTACTATGATGATGATGATGAATTATTATAGTGGCGGTAGTCGGATCTTTGTATTTAATTATATATAACAGCTGCGGGGAAACAAAGCGAGCTGCTGGACAACCATCATAGTGAGGCGATAATAACAGAGATAGAAATATAATTAGCTCCAAGTTTCGTTAAAATAGGATGGTTCATTGGTATCTCCGTTAGCCGCTATTCTGGTAAATGAGTTAACCCCCTAATTTTATTAAAATATGAATGATAATTATATGTTCCATAATGTTTATTTAATAAAATGACTCACCTACTTGGCAAAGTTGTAGGTGAAACTATTTAGTTAAATAAGCTAAATCGTATTTATTTTAAATGAATTAACTAATAAATCAATCTCACATAAAACGACACGGTTACTTGAAAGAATTGCTCCATAAGAACAATGCTACTTTCTAGACGTAAAAAACCTTATAGATTTCAATTCCGCCAAACAAAAATTCGTAATGTGAATAATGGAAGTGTGTTTATTAGAAAGTGACGTGACTGTGCTGTTGATGTGATGGAATTTTGTATGTACATCATGTAACTTGTGTCAGTTAATGACACTTCAAACTTTTCTCATTTCGTCCCTGGCCACTACGTGACAGCACTGGGTCACTGCCTCTAATAATTAGCCTCTCTACAACGTGTTAGTCATCTTTGGAATACGTAATACATTCAAAGTTACATCATGAAAATCACATTTGTTTTAGGATGTATCTATTGTAGTAAGTCGTCATTTGTTTAACTATAATCTAGCCTACAAAACAACCCAGTTCATCCTCGCGTGGGGAGAAATTTCTAACAAGTTATTTTATTTACTTACTTTTATTTTCTACTTGTTCTATTTTATTCGATAAATTTAGAAAAAAATGCATATTTTATTTAGTATTATAATGTAAAGTATTAAAATAAGTACCTGGCAGGTTTCGCGTCCTCAGCGAGTTTTTTTTTTTTTTTTGAACTTTTGAAGGAAGACTGAAGGCTTTGAATCTGAATAATCGGGCGGCTGTCATGAGGCTAAAATTTTATTCTTCAGTATTTCTACCCGAGAGCAGGTCTTTCACTGCAATCATAGCATTTTCATGCTATGCTTTGCAGCTTTGCTAAGGAATTATAAGTGTGGTCGCTTCCCGTTGCTTTCCACACCGGGGATGGATGGATGATGATGATGATGGCCGGATGATTTTCGGGGACCATTGGGCCCTAAACATCCTAATATTTATCTTACAGGTAAGGAAAACCCCGAAAAACCTCACCCAGGACCCTGTCCCGACTGGGAATCGAACCCTGGTCCGCTGCGTGACAAGGCAGCACGCTACCTCGAGACCACAGCGGTGAACAGGCTAAAGTTAAAGGTACGTAATCCCAATGATGATGATGGTTATCAAATTAGCCTTGATCAAGAAACTCTCACTAGGGGAGTGCTCATGTCTCCAAGAGGGGCAAATGGTGTATAAAAATGAACGTGTGAGTCTGAGTTTGTTCTATAAGGACTCAAAAACTATTTGGCCGATTTGAATGAGGTTTTTACCACAATTTATAGATTTTTGGGGCAATTAACGTAGGCCTATATATAAAATATTATCGTACATACTATAGGGCTGGAACTAAACAAAAATTATGCATCGGTGCATTAGAAAATATTTTTGGACACGTAATGTCTTACGCTGCCTAAACCATAACTAATACACCAAATTAATATACTCAGAATTGAATATCTCAAGAAATTCTACAAAAAAAAGTCCGAGATAGCACATGTCTATCTTTTACGGATAACTGACAATAACTATTTTTGTGTTTCAAAATTAGATTAAAAGTAAGGATTTAATCATCAACATTCACGGATTAAGTCCATATGGCTTGTTCCGGTCTCATAGATTCTCATTCAAAAAGTTGAATCCATCTCCTGTCTCCTTTTGGTTTATAATAATAATAAGAAATGTGCACTCAGGTTGAGCATTAGTGGTTGTTTAGTCTTTACTCTAGTCTGTAATAGTTTTTGTTCTTTTCTCACATGTTATGATGTGGTATTTCCTACATCTCTGTCCACACAACACACACCTGCATTCTTCGGTCGGCTCGTGGAACTTCTTGTTTATACACACCTTGTTATGAAATCCATGCACTGCGAGTCGTGTTGTGACGTGTCTCTGGGGGTTGCACTCTCTGGTCCATCTGTCGTCCAGCATGGCAGTTGTGGTGTAGAAATCTATGTATATTTCCTTCTTCTTCCTATTTCTGATGCTTATGAATTTCTGGTATGGTTCTGTGGATTGTAGATAGAATTGGGTTCTTATGTCCTCTGTGAAGTAGGTCTCTCTCATGAGTTCGTAAGCAAAACGAGATGGCGCTGCTTTTCCTATTCTCAGGATCCGTTTCATGAACATTGCTTTGACTTTTTCTATTCTTATCAGATCTCCTTTTTCTCCTTTTGGTTTGTAACTAAGTATAATTTTTGGTATGCGTTCATCTTTCATTCTTCGAACATGTTCTTTCCGGATTTTTCTATAGTTTTTTTTTATTTTATCTGAACGTTTAAAAATATTTAGCTCATTTCTAATATCTTCACTTCTTCTTTTATCTAGAAGTTTGTAGCCAACTACACTAATCAGAAATTTCATTTCGGCTGCTTCTACAATCTTCTCTTCTCTTTTAGTTAAAACCCAAAATTCACTACAATACAACAATAAGGGGACAGCCACAACTTTATAAAATTTTAGTTTTGTTTCCTTTCTTGTATTTTTAAATATTCTCTTAATTGAGTTAGGCCCTACATAGGGCCTATATAATTAAATTTTATTAAGTTTTACAAGGTCTTCATTTTTAAAATAGATTTCATAATCCAGGTATTTAAAATGGTTCACTTGTTCAACTGGTTTCTCCTCCAAAGAATTCAATTACAAAGACTTTTCCAACAGCACAATGTTATCATCATCATCTTATTCATGGTAGACCGTCTGCCTGTTCCGCTCTCAGAATTCATCTTCTCATCGTCTTCTAGAACGTCCCACACCTCTATAAGCCTTGTGATTGGTACAACAGTGCTTGTTTTGTTAGCCTAGGAGAGTCCATTCTTAAAACATGTTCATACCATTTTTGTTTATAGTTTTTTTTTTTTTCATTTAGATTAAAAATGTTGAGTTCTTGCCTAATTGTTTCACTAGGAATGTGGTCTCTTAGAGTATATCCTGCATCGTAACTGAATAACTTCATCTCTGATGTTTCTAGTAATCTTCTGTCTGATCTATTCATGATCCAATTCTCTGATCCATATGTCACAATGGGAACTGCCATTACCTTATAAAACTTTAGTGTTGTTTCTTTTGTTGTTTTTGTTTGTAGTGTTCTTTTAATAGTCCCACACATACTTTGAAATTTATAATTTTTTTCGTGTATATCATTTTCCCAATTGCAAGATATGTGACATCCTAAATATTTAAAACTTTGTATTTGTCCGATAATTTCATCGTTCAAAACTATTTTCAATCGAACTGCATATCTTCCCCGAAAGGCCATTGTTAATTCTTATCAAATTTAATATGTTAGTTTATACAAAACCTGTTTAAATTATTTTGTCCACGCGAACACTGTGGCCGGTCCCGCTAGTATACATATACAAATCTAGACACAGGGACCATGGTTTTAGTTCCTTTCCTTAGGAATCCATACTCAGGATTTTACAGGAGGTAAGGATAATTAAAAAAAAATCAGTTGTGTGTGCCTTTACTGTAATATTATGAATCAGAGTTGGTGTAATGCAATGGCCACGGAGAGTCTGCACTGAAACCACGAGCTCATGAACTCATTAGCGTTGTAATGCTGACAATTTAATTACAACGCACTGTAACTCAGGTTGCAACAGGTTCTAACAACCAATCTCGTCATGATTATACTACCCTAATTTACAGAAGCTATTTCGCCCACACAATTTTCAAAATCAACTCACCTCCAGTCTCCCAAGTTAAGCAAGTGGGCGTAATTGCTGCTGTATAGGTAAAACAGAATTTAATATCTGACACAAATGGTAACAAATCGTCATCATCATCATCATCATTATCATAATCGACATCAATGATTACTGAATACTTAAAAAACATAAACAACCGATAAGGTTGTTAATCATTATTTAAAGTAATAAAAATTGTACCTGTGATGGCAGTCGTCCTCAACAAATCAAAGATTTTGATGTTACATTTTAAATTAACACTTTCCAAAATTGGACATACTTCATAAAACCTCCATACGTCCAATAGTGGCATATGGAAGTGAAATCTGGACTATGACAAAGAAAAAAAAACTCTAAGCGCGACAGGTTTAGAAGGCCCTTGCCCTACCATCCGGCTGCTGGCCTCACATCCACATGTATTAATCACAGATGTAGATGATCATGTAGCCAGTGTATAGGGGTGACCCGTGGTCAGCATGTGGGTTCCCCAGCCGTTATAGCTGGTCTTCTCAACCTGGAGTCGCTACTTATTGTAGCTACCCAAATGCCTCACGATGTCTATGACAAAGAGCTCTGAGAATTAAATTAACACTTTTGTAATAAAGATTTTGATTATTATATATGGGCCAGTAAAAAGAGAATATACGATGGAGTAACCTGATATGTCAACTTTTGTGAAATTTAAAAAATGCAAATATGGCCGGACACCCCAAAGAATGAACAAAAAATGCATACCTAAGAAAGTGATGACGGAGATGTTTGGGAAGTGGCCAGTTAGAAAACCTAAGAAAAGATGGATGGGCTCAGTCAAGGAAGATTGTCATCAAATCCTGAACTGTAGGAACTTGCAACAGAGAGCATTGGATAGAGAAGATTGGAGGTCTCACATCAAGAAGGCACGCTATGGACTGTGACACCAGTGGAAGAAGAAGAAGAAGAAGAAGAAGAAGAAAGAATTGGACAGTTTTTTTACTTTAGAAATAAAAATTAACGCTCGGATCGGAACTCGAACCCCGGATCTCTAACTCTGCGCGATAGTATGTTGACGTTCATATCGGAGTTGGGATAGTGTAATCGGTATCATACTAACGCGCAGAGTTAGAGATCCGGGGTTCACGCATTAATTTATCTTTCTAATACAGTATTTTTTAATTTTTTTTTATTATTCCGGCTTTTACAATGAATATACATTTTTCCGGTACCCATGTTCATAGTTAACACATTTGTTTCAACACATTTTTCCATTCTTGTCTGTTCATCCAGATATCTTCTTCTATTTCCCATTCCCTCTTAGTTTCATTGATTCCCTGAATCCACGTAATATTTGGTCTACCCTTCTTTTTCCTTCCCTGTGGTTCCCAATCCATTATTATCTTAGGTAGTCTTCCTTCTTCCATCCTTCTAATGTGTCCGTACCAATTTAATTGTTTCTTCTTTATAAAATCTAATATTGAATATTGTACCTGCATTTTTTTCTTTTATATGTGAATTTCTGATTTTATCCTTCCTGGATATTCTTGCAGCACGTCTCCAGTAGTCCATTTCAGTGGCGAGTAATTTATCTTTCTAATACAGTATAAAAACATAAAAGATTGTTTGAAACATACAGTTAGCCTTACAAAACTAGTTATTTTTTCAAAGATCTTCTATTCGGTACTGGTTACGTTTTACTTAATCAGTACCAATGGAACAGCTTTGAAAATGGAACTAGTTCAAAGGCCTAGCTGAATATTTTAATCAATCTTCCATTTATTGAGGACGATTGTCATCACAGGTACAATTTTTATTGCAGTAAAATTGTCGTCAGATTATTTTCACTGGTCGACTTTCTGGCCGCAACTGGCTGTTAACCGACTCTCATCTCTTTTACATGCGAAGATCGAAATTATTCTGGAATTCAAGTCTTGACCTCTTACGGAATCTGATTCGAATCATTAGTCACGTGTAAAATGAAAAATGTATTTTTGTCACATAATTTGAGTAACGTCTCAGTTGGCATTTGAAATTAATTTAATTTGTTTCCGTTGAATTACTACACATTCTTAAGTGTGTGTGTAATTTTTTTTTGTATATTATGAATGGTTATAGGGCCCTATTGGTTTTATTCGAATTTCATCTTAAAATAGTTCTAACCACCTCAACATTTCACATGAGCAATCATTTAGAGGTGGAATTTTTATCAGTTACTGAATATGTTATATACAAGTCTTGATTGCGTTACTTTTGATATTCATAATACTTTCTTTACATATCTTGCTTTCACTTTTTCCAAGGAAGATAGATTATTCATTGTTAGGTGTGTCCAAACGATTTCTATGCCGTATGTTAGTATTGATAGCATTTTTACTGTAAACAGCAGCATTGCCGATTCTAGAAGGAGGGTCTAGTGTTTCTTGTTACATGCACTGTCATTATTGCTTGGGTTGCCTCTTCTGTGCGCTCGTTTGTAGGTGATGCATAGGTATTTGAATTCTGATACTATTTTCAGTTTCGTTTCATATTCCGTCTTTTGTGGAGGCTCTTCCTCAGTTTCTGAAAATCATTGTGTCCGTTTTTGATATGATAATGTGCATATTGTTCTTGGAGCACCACTTTTCAATTTAGTTTATTGTTTCCTGGAGTTTTGCTATGTCTTTGGACCAATTACGATGTTGTCCGCGTATGCGCACGAGAAAATGCTCTCTTTTCGGGCAATTCTAAAGATTTCTTCGGTTCCTAGTGTCAACATCAAAAGGCTTAGTGGATCGTCCTGTACTACACCAACACCGGCGCATCAGAGAAACTGCTAGCAACACTGAACAGGAGAATAGAATAAATACAACCAGAATTCTACAGCCCCGGGGCTATGATAGGCCGTGCATGTACAAAGGAAAATTTCGAAATGAGACACGTCATTACTATGTTGGCAGTCCATGGATTCCACCATCTGATTTGCAAGAACACAAAATTCCATGAACCAAATATAGACTCTGAATGTAAGCTATGTGAAAAGACATGTGACCGTTATCACATTGAGCTACGCACAAAAAGAACAAAGGCAATATGTGAATAAGCAATTACGTAAATGTATCCTTCCTTTAATAATGGCTATTTGGCTGCAATAAAATTATTAATATGTTATACACAGTGCACTTTAGTATTTATTTATAAAATATAATAAAATTCGACATAATATGAAATCAAATTATGGTTACAAGGAAGAAAAACCATTTAAGTCGTTTTTTTCTTTAAATTTAGAAAAAAAAAGAATGTACTTTTAGTTGTACAATATATGATTAATGCTTTCTTACTTGTATGCTAAACTTTGGAGGAAAATAAACCCATGACTAAACTGTATCTTTTACTGTTTCACACTTCTGAATAATAGTGCTTTCCATGGAGAATCTAATGGTATCTGAAACTCAATTTCAACAAAAAAAGTGACTTGCCTCGTTCTTTCCTGTGCCCTTCCAATTATACACATAACAAAGAATTTAAAATGATTAACGAATTCGTTTAAAAATCTCAAAATCATTCTTAAAACATCATATTTCAATGTTTGTAAATAACTATAATTTATTCCAAAAGTTATAAAATTATACATTAATAAGTTCCGTTGGGGTCAGGATTTTTAAACTGACCCAAACCCTCTGGCGGCACTATGGCCCTGGGGTCGACTCAGCCTCAAACGGAAATGAGTACCAGACGCTTGTTCTGGGGGTAAAGGCGGCCGTCACGCAGGGCTGACAACCCGGCTGACATAAAGTGCCGATTGTCTAGAAAATGTGGGAGCCTTAACCTTCTTCTACCCCAAGGGTCTCCGGACCTGTTGTGGGATCACTTTTTTAAATAATTTACAAGTTTCTTGGACACTATAAAAGGCTTTATAAATATGGATTGTTCAAGGATAATGCGTAGCACTTATGTGTGGTTATAGTGGAAATAAACAATTGTTATACGGTCTGAGAATAGGCTATGTGGAGAGAAGTAGAGTTCGGCGCCAGTGTCGAGGTAATGTCACACCCCCTGAAGAATGGTAACCCCACATGGAGCAATTCCCACATTAACTGCATCCAGCCGTGAAGCCGTTTGTTTTATTTCCCACTTTGTATAATTCACGGAGAACATTGTCTAGCTGGTTTGGTTCTTACTTGTTGCTAAATGAACTGTAGCGGCCGTTTCAAACTCGCTGACCAGAATCTAGATGCCAAGGATTTTTAACAACGACGTTTGAAGTCAGCAAAAAAGTCATAACTACCGTACTAATCAGAAAATAAGTCACACTTTTGATCCTAATTGTGACTGCAAATGTCAAGGTCCAGCTTATATTCGCTACCTTGAGTTTCCACACATCTTTGATATTTTAAAAAGTTATCATTTCTAACAACGTGGCTCCCGAAATTGGGGGCATTTTATCATGGAATGATGCAAACTTCAACCGGTGTTTTGGCGTTAAGATTGTGTATTGCATATTGCTTCGTTTGGCTTGTAATTTAGTTTTAACATATTCCGAAGAAATGTAGCAGTAATTGAAGTTCTATCCATAGTAATTCTGCCCGAGGGCAGGTCTTTCACTGCAATCTTAGCATTTTCATGCTAATTGTAGGCGTGGTAGCTTCCCGTTGCTTTCCACACCGGTGAAGGATGATGATAATGGTAAGGATGATGATGATGATGATGGCCATATGATTTCGGGGACCGTTTGGGCCTTAAAGTTTTCATGACATTTGTCTTACAGGTGAGGAAAACGCCCGATAACAACCTCACCCAGAAAAACTGTCCCGACTGGGGATCGAACTCGGGCCCGCTGCGTGACAAGGCAGCACGCTACCCCGAGACCACAGCGGTGGACTTAACTGAAGTTGTCAAGAAAATGTTTTCTTTTAATTTTTTTACACATCATCCATCCTACTTTATATATATATATCACTTCTTCAACAATAGAAGAACACAGGAACAATTGGATAGAATATCTGCAACGAATGACAGAGGATAGGATAACAAAGATGGCACTAATGTATAATACTGGAGGACGAAGATCGGTAGGAAGACAAAGAAAGCGCTGGGCTGAACAGATGTGAGATAGGAACAGGCAAATACCTAATCCGTGAAGTTGATGATGATGATATACAGGGCAAGTCAAAATGTTGTGCAGGTTTTCAGAAATTTATTATGTGAAATGTAATGAACATATAATATTGTGAGACATATTGTATGAAAGGTAAACTCTCAAAGTTTTTTTTTTAAATATTCACAGATGTTCTATGTGAGCGCCTTTTGTTACACGACAGATGTCAAGCCGATATTCAATCTCCTGCCAAACTTTCTGTAGCAGTCCGCGGTCGATATCAGCAATGGCTGCTGTGATGCGGGCACGCAGTTCATGCAGTGTTGTTGGAAGTGGTGGTACGTAAACATGATCCTTACAAGACCCCACATGAAGAAATCACACGGGGTTAGATCGGGTGAACGAGGTGGCCAATGAATGAGTTGTTGATCACCCTGAGATGCACGGCCTATCCAGCGTTGTGGTAAAGCCGTATTCAAATGGTCTCGAACACTGCCATGGTAATGTGGAGGGGCACCATCCAACTGCAGAATGAAATCTGGACTATCCGCTTCAAGCTGCGGAAGGAGCCATTGTTGTAGCATATCAAGGAAAACATGTCCGTTCACAGTACGTTCATGAAAGAAAAAGGGCCCATAAACCTTTGCATGGGAAATGGCACAAAAGACATTCACTTTCGGAGAATCGCGTTGATGTTCCAGAGTTGCATGGGGGTTACCAGTTCCCCAAATCCTTACATTGTGTCTATTCACTTTTCCTGAAAGGTGGAAAGTCGCTTCATCACTGTAAACTACCCTCTCATGGAACTCATTCTCTTCCATTAATGCGAGAAAATCAACACAGAAGGACGCTCGCAAAGCATAATCGGCGGGTTTTAAGGCTTGAACCAGTTGCAAGTGGTAGGGTTTCATCTGTAAACGTTTCCGGAGAATCCGCCATACAGTTTTTGTGGTAGTTGAAGTTCTGTCGCTCCCCGGTAGGTGGATTTCTGTGGACTCCGCACGAAGCATGTGCGAACGCGTTCGACTGTCTCTTCACTCGTCGACGGACGGCCAGTCGATTTTCGTTTACAGATACAGCCTGAATCCCTAAATTGTGTGTACCACTTACGAATGGATCTCCCATCCGGCGGGTCTTTATCGTATCTGGTACGGAAATGTCGTTGAACACTAGTCACAGAGTTGTTTACATGGTAATCAAGCACACAGAAAGACTTCTGATCCCCAGTCAACGCCATTTTCCTTTACTGCTCTGCTGTTGACATCTTGCGGGTGAACGCGGAACTTTAGAAGTGGACAACTAAACTTTGAGAGTTTACCTTTCATACAATATGTCTCACGATATTATATGTTCATTACATTTCACATAATAAATTTCTGAAAACCTGCACAACATTTTGACTTGCCCTGTATATAAGCTATGTGTATATGAGTGAACTAACTCACTGTCACTATCGAACCTGTAGTTCATGATCGCGCGGACATAAGTTCCCCTTACATCCCTGCCCTGAGCTAATGTTTTCCAATCATCCCCTGTATAATCTACTTCCCTCAAATCACGGTTAATGTTATTCTCCCATCTCATTCTTCGTCTACCAACTGGGCGTTTTCCCTCTGGTTTTCCTACAAGAAGCTTCCATGCACGTCTTTCAATCCCCATTCGTGCCACATGTCCTGGCCATCGCAGTCTATGAGTATTAACTGTTCCTATTATATCATATTTCTATAAATATCATGTAGCGGGAATAATTTTTGTTTTTTTTTTCGGAACCAAACTACACATATAGCAATATATTAAGAAAAGTAAGGTCGACTTCTTTAATAAAAAATTATCGTTAGGAGCGCGGGTTCATCGCAAACGAAAATTTAAAAATTGTTCTATCGGGTGCAATTTTCGGATTTTTTTTCAATGAAATTCGATAATCTATTTACTAAATAAAACTATTAAAGTTTTATTTAATCAATATTCATGACAGCTGTTTCGATATACTGCATCATCTTCAGATGTATACCAAAATTACAAATACATTTTCTTATTTATATAAACGTCCACTGCTGTAGTCTCGAGGTACCGTGCTGCCGTGTCAAACAGCGGGCCCGGGTTCAAATCGCGGTGGGGACAAGCTCCTGGGTGAGGTTTTTTTCGGGGTTTTTCCTCACCTGTACGACAAAGTAAGTTAAGAACCGTTCGTCCCACTCCCAATCGGGTCGGCAGATGACATGCACGCTGAGTGGGCTATTAAATAACCTCATGCTCGCTATTAAATGATGTTAATAATATTAAATTAATATTAATAATAATTAAGTAAAGGAAATATAAATAAAACTAAATATATTGGACACACAAAAATAAATTATATAATGGAAATGGATAGCTGATGACAAATGAGGAAAATTTTGAAGAAGTAGCTGAATTCAAATACCTAGGAACAATAACAAATAGGAACGAGATGCACAAAGAAATTAAACATAGGCTCAATTCTGAAAATTCATGATATTATGCATTACAGGGACTCTTGTCGCCTCAACTCCATTAAATAATGGTTAAACTAAAAGTATATAAAACTGTTATTCTACCAGTTATATTATTTGGATGCAAACATGGACTCTTACTTTAAGAGAGGAAAGGAGATTACGAGTATTTGAGAATTTCTTACGAAAATGTTTGGACCAAAAGATAGATGAACAAACAAGTGAATGGAGAAACTACATAACAGTGAACTACATGTTTCTTTTTAGGAAGCCAGATATAATAAGAACAGTTAAGTCTCGTAGACTGCGATGGGCAGGAAATGTGGCACGAATGGGGACTAGAAGACGTGCATAAAAGCTTCTTGTGGGGAAACCAGAGGGAAACGCTCAGTTGGTAGACCAAGAATGAGGTGGAGAATAACATTAACCATGATTTGAGGGAAGTAAATTATACATGGGATGATTGGAAAACATTAGCTCAGGGTAGGGATGTAAGGGGAACTTAAGTCCGCGCGATCAGGTTCGATAGGACAGTGAGTTAGTTCACTCATATACACATAGCTTTTATATATATATTTATTCATATATATATATTCATATATATATATATATATATATATATATATATATATATATATAGAGAGAGAGAGAGAGAGAGAGAGAGAGAGAGAGAGAGAGATATTATCTACATGTATAAGAAAATTGTATGCTTGTATTGGAATTCTTGGGTAGCTCAGTTGGTTAGAGCGCTAAAGGTACAGACTTTAGAGACTCGAGTTCAAATCCCGACTCAAGCATTCTTTTTTTCTTTTCATATCATATATATATATATATATATATATGTTATATATATGTTATATATATATATATTAGTATATTACGATACTAGGTTATACAGGGAATGATTGGGAAACTGCAGCTCAGGATTGGGATGTACGGAGAGGTTATGTCCGCGGCCATGAACCTACGGGCCCGACAGTGTAAGTGAGCTAATTAGTTAGTTAGTTAATACATAAGCAAGAAATATAATAATATCGGTAATACAGTATGTGGGAGTTTATGAATAAACTGCTAGGAGCGTGCATGCCGGCTCGGCTGGGAGTGGGACGCACGCTAGGAGTGGGAATTAAATTACTGTAATAGTCCTCTAAAGATTTGATGGCATGCTTTAGTAATTTTGTACTAGAACATGCCATCAAATCTTTAGAGGATGAAGAAGGCCTACAACTCAATGGTATTAACAGGCTCTTAGTTTATGCTGATGATGTAGTACTATTGGGCGATAGCGAAGAGGTGTTACTAAAGGCCACCACGTACACACTATTGAGTAATACTAAGAAATTAGAACTGGAAGTAAATATCAATAAAACTAAATATATGGTCACACATAGAAATACATTATATAATGGAAATTGACAGCTAATGACAAATGGAAATTTTGAGGAAGTGGCTGAATTCAAATACCTGGGAACAATAGTAATAAATAGGAACGAGATGAGCAAAGAAATTAAACATAGGCTCAATTCTGAAAATTCATGATATTATGCATTACAGGGACTCTTGTCTCAACTCCATTAAATAATGGTTAAACTGAAAATATATAAAACTATTATTCTACCAGTTATATTATATGGATGCGAAACATGGACTCTTACTTTAAGGGAGGAAAGGAGATTACGAGTATTTGAGAATAAAGTTCTTAGGAAAAATTTTGGACCAAAGAGAGATGAACAAACAGGTGAATGGAGAAGATACATAACAGTGAAATACATGGTCTTTATAGGAAGCCACATATATTAAGAACAGTTAAGTCTCGTAGACTGCGATGGGCAGGACATGTGGCATGAATGGAGAATGAAAGACGTGCATGGCAGCTTCTTGTAGGAAAACGAGAGGGAAAACGCTCAGTTGGTGGACCAAGATGAGGCTGGAGAATAACATTAACAATGGATTGAGGGAAATAGATTATACTGGGAATAATTGGAAAACATTAGCTCAGGCTAGGGATGTATGAAGAGCTTAGGTCCGCACGGCCATGAACCTACGGGTCCGATAGTGCCAATGAGCTAGTTAGTTATTTAATACATAAATAAGGACGAAATGTAATAATATCGGTAATACGGGAGGTTACGAATAAACTGCTCGGAGCGTGCATGCCTGCTCGGCTGGGGGTGGGACGCACGCTGGGAGTGGGAATGAAATTATTGTAACAGTAGGAACAACATGAGAAAACAAACAGTTTTATAAATATTAGTATTAGTAGAATACAGAAAAACAGGTAGTATCACTTAATGTAGTGCAACAATAAAGGCAATGTTTATAGAGGTGAATGTTTTCTTCAGGTGTACTTGTTCGTCATCATCATCACTACTCCAAGGATTAGACAATTGCCCGTTCCGACTTCATAATGCATTAGTCCAACGTTTTCTAGGTCTTCCGACATCACGTCTTCCTCTTGCTTGATAATTTCTTGCTAGCAATGAATACATTTTGTATCCCTCCTTACTCATTCCATTCAGGCGATCAATCCACTTTTGCCTATAATTCGTGTCTTTATCCAATAAAGGCTGCACTTTTAATTCTTCTCTTATATCTTCATTTCTAATTCTATCAAGTTTTGTACATCCTTTAACTTGTCTGAGGAACCTCATCTCCCCCATCTGTATTCTATCCTTCCGTTTTTTTCATTGGAGACCAAAATCCATACAATATTGTGGGGATTTCCAGAACTTATTACATTTTTACTTTTGTTTCTTTTTTTAATTTTATTCTTGAACGTTTCTTTGTACTGTTCCACATACCGTTTGAAATGTATTTATTTTGGAATCAATATCTCTATCCATATTGAAGATAATATCACAGCCTAAATAGTTGAAACAGTAAATATTGAAATCTTCGTAAAATAGTAAATCTCTTGTATTATCGCCTCACTCTGATGGTTAACGGTTTATATAAAAGCGGGTGCCGCGCGGCAATGCTTGACATGCGTTGTTGTCACGTTTCTCATAGCGCTTCGGGCGTTTATTACACAAGGACAGAAGACATTGATTATTTATGTTATTATTTAATGTTTATGTTATTATTTGGTATTGTTTAAGTTTTAAAATTAAAATTAAAATTAAAATTATATACAAATTTATTTATTAAATAATTTAATTCTAACATTATATACCTTGTAGTTCTACATACATTTAATATCCATACAAAATCATGCTGAAAATATTATATTTATTATTATTATTATTATTAACTGTTCGGTCTGAAATATTTTCTCATGGCCGCCACATGTTGAAATCACTTATATATTAAACTAATATTAGTATGTAGATAGTGTATCATTATTATTTCAGCTACATATCACAATAAATCACTGATAATTATACAATTAATTACGGTATACAATTTTATAACTGGATCGAATGTTCCACATCGTTCCGAGTTTTAATTGAAGCTGAGGGAAAAATAGCAATGTGGCAACATCCTCGTAGTCGCGGCAGTCGAGATCTCTATATTTTAATAACATAAAACAGCTGCGGGAAACAAAGCGAGCCTCTTGTTAAGCATCATAGTCAGGCGATAATACCCTTCTTCACTCTCCGGTAGTTTTCTCGTGAATAACAACATGAAAAGTAGATTGTACCTCTTCTCTATGTTCCAGTAGTAGCTGTCAATAAGTGCGTTAATTCCACTTGCAGACAAGTAAAAGAAGACAAATTTCACTAATCATATCAATGCTCTCATTTTGGTTTGCCATTAGTATTCTCTCAAGAACGTCTTTTCATAATGGTTGGCAAAGATTGAGCCATAATGTTGAACGCCTCAAGAGTCTGAACGATAAGAGCATTAAATGACTCTTAGAGCAATATTTCAAGCAATTCTAGTGAAACGTGAACTCGAATAAAAGCTCCCAAGAGAGAAGCGTTCAATGCGACTCTATTATAAACTGACCATCCATAAAACATAAGGCAGAGAATTCAAATTTACTGCTTCAAGGAATCGAGGTTTATAGACTGACATACCAATATACAATCACACTACCATGTGCTACATGTTATAAAAATATTTCTATACAGATCACAGAATTCATGATCATGAAGCTTTGGATTCCCAGACGATATGAGAATTTTAAGCGAAGGAGATGGTCTGAAATCATGAAAATATTTAAAAAATATTTTTATGGTTCAAAACTACTCATGTCAGGACACACACACACACACACACACATATATATATATATACCGCTGTGGTCTCGAGGTAGCATGCTACCTCGTCACTCAGCGGGCCCGGGTTCGATCCCCGGTCGAGGCAATTTTTCTGGGTGAGGTTTTTATCGGGGTTTTTCCTCACCTGTAAGACAAATGTCAGGAAAACTTTAAGGCCCAAACGGTCCCCGAAATCATATGGCCATCATCATCATCCTTATTATAATCATCATCATCATCATTCACCGGTGTGGAAAGCAACGGGAAGCTACCACACCTACACAATTCCCTAGTAAAGCTGCAAACATAGTATGAAGATGCTATGATTGCAGTGAAGGACTTGCCTTCGGGCAGTATTACTACGGATGGATATGTATGGATATATATATATATATATATATATATATATATATATATGTGTGTGTGTGTGTGTGTATGTGTGTGTGTTATATAGTAGATGTAAAGATGATTAAGATAGGTTTCTTGGGTTTTCCGCGTCATGGATTCAAGGTTGGCTTCTTGCCACTGATTCCGATCTTTCGACATGATAATGGTGTGAAATCATGTCGAAACGTCGGAATCAGAATATATGATTAATAAAAGTTTGTGAAGGAACATATGGTCGCAAACACGTCGTTTATGAGTTATGCGCAGATAAAGGTGTTCACCCATAAGGGTCGGAATTGAATACAAACAACTGTACACGTATCATTTTATTGAAAAAAGACATCTTTTTATAATAAGTGTTCAAACAATAAGTGTTTTGACGACGTCAAAAAGAATCCTACCATCATCGGCCGTATCAAACATGCAATGAGCCACAGGGTCGACTGATTGAACACTTATTGTAAAAGCATGTCTTTTTCAATAAAATGATACATGTACACCCTTAGACAAAAAAAAGTCATCTCCTGATTCTATCAACCGATCGGGGAACTTAGTGAGCACTCGCAGAAGCCTTATTCACATTAACACGTTTTCAGTAATTGTACTGTGGAGTTTGCTAGTTAATGTAGTGCACACTCAAGTAACATAAAAGAGAGAGCTTGTCTTTGTGTGTTTCCGTGGTCCAGCGGTTTAACACACAATATCTGCGTTCGTAACCTGACGGGTTTGATTCCCGTTCTACTTTCTTTCTTTTTTTTTACTGAATGTTAGGATAGCATTTCGCCTGTAATAAAGTTTCATATTTAATTTTATATTTGGGTTTTATGGCTTTAATGCACACACAAACTCATAAATGAAAACCTTCTAATAATTAAATGAAGAAAGGAAATAATATCTTCTAAAATGAAAAACTTTAACAAAAACAAAATCAATATCGGGTGTATGAATCGTCAGCATCTATTGCCGCCCTCAATCTGCGGGGCATTGATGTAAAACATTTCTACAGGCACGTGGACGATCGGCTAGAGCATCCCAGGCGTCTTGAATTTGTACCCATAAGCCATCTTTCGTTTTTCGTGCATCTGCAGGCCAATTAGAGTTCATCTCTATTTTCATCTTAGCCCATACATTTTCGATTGGATTCAACCTGGTGAACAGCGAAATTTGATTTGCCTTCTCCTTTAACAATGAAATCAAATTTCGCTAAACATATTTCAGAAAGCGGCCACAGTTTCAACAATATCGATAATACAAAGTAAATTATACACAGAGAAAACAACAGACACAAAATTAACATTTTACAAGAAATCGAAATTATCAAGAAGGCCAAGAATACAAACATTCTCAACGAAAATGCGCCTAATAAGCAGAACCCTCTATTTGACATACAGTTAATTCAATACTACTACAACAATTCCAGAAGATGAAGCATGCATCGAAAGGCCTAGAGTGAAATCAACGAACATTTCAGATAGTTGAGGAAGACGGTAGTATACAAGGTAAAAATAAATAGTAGTTTAAACAAACTAAAACAACACGCTTTATTAGAAAACCGAACTAAGAAATGAAACATAATTTTATTTTCCAAAACGCTTGGGATCAAATTAAAGTGGTCAACAAAAAAATAATCTCCAACACATCTAGAATAAAACTAGAGTTATCTATAAAAACAATCATTTTAATATCAAAAGCGTGGGGTGCTCTATATCAATTAATACTTGTATTTGATAATAAACAGATATTGGTAAAAATAAAGTATCTAAGAAGAAAACGTAAAAACCATAAAAATCACCCAATGCTTTTGATGGTAAAATTATTTTTTTTGTAAATAACTCTAGTTTTATTCTAGATGTGTTAGAGATGATTATTTTGTTGACCACTTTAATTTTTTTTTCCCCAAGCGTGTTGGAAATTAATTTTTTTTTATTTTTTAGTTCGGTTTTCTAATAAAGCGCGTTGTTTCAGTTTTTTAAACTATTTTTTTTTAATTTGGTTAGCTAATAAAGCGTGTTGTTTCAGATTTTAAACTATTATTTTTTATTTTTAGTTTAATTGATTGTCATAAACCGGAATCCCATGAAAATTTTATTGCTTAATACTTTTCTAAAAAAACCTCCGGCCCGGATTTGAACCAGCGACCTATTGATTGCTGAAATTATATACCACTACAGTCCACCACTCTACTAACTGAGCTCTTACAACGATTGACTAAAAAGTCGATAAGTCCGCAACCTATTACACAGGATTTTTTTTTTCCGATGATTCTGGCCAGGATTTTAGAAAAAAATTATGAAATTATTGTATTGTCATGGGTCCTTTTACAAGTATACAAAGTTTCAAGTCGATCCAATGTTTTTAAGTGGATGAAAATCGTGTTCAAAGATTCCGTTACATAGTTACAACTTCGTTACATAGACAGATACAGGTCAAGCTAATATAAAGCGTGTAAAAATATATAATTTAACATTGTTATAACCCCAACGGTATAAAAAAAATATGAACTTAAAAAGTATAGATTAATTCAAATGTCGAAATAAAAAATATTTAATTCATAAAACGTTATAATACAAATATCACGAAAAAAACTGCGTAATTGAAGACGCGAACCTGCGATCTTCATTAACAGAACCACTGACCGCGTGCTTTACCGCTGAGCTATCGGGACACGTAGAAGAGTCTTCAGTTCATGCCACATAACACAGTAGCTCAGGGACTGCACAATTATGACTAGTTTCCTAGTTTGAACCCAGCGCTGTGCCGAGTATGACTTAGAAGAAATGTGCGTTCAAGAGACGACTCTTTTTTTTTTTTGTCAAATTGTTTGTGTTTAATTCTGACCCTTACGAGTGAATACCTTCATCTACGCAGAACTCATATCATTTTGTCGGTGAGCTCCTGTTAAACCCTGTGTGTGTGTGTGTGTGTGTGTGTATATATATATATATATATATATATATATATAATATATATATGCGTATTGAAATGCGGAACCCCAAAGTATGTTTTATTAATCTCCCATTTACTTTTTCATTGTAATAGCCAGTACTTCCCGTATTTGAAAAACTAGAATACGTTTTACACCAAATGGGAAAAAACAATTCATATCATACCAATACCTTATCTTAAGATACTTCTAAAATATATTTTACTTCATACTAAGTCTCATACCATTCTTATAAAAAGCCGATAAATTAAATATCCATCCATAGTAATTCTGCTCGAAGGCAGGTCCTTCACTGCAATCATAGCATTTTCCTGCCATGCTTGCAGCTTTACTAGGGAATTGTAGATGTGGTAGCTTCCCTTTGCTTTCCACACCGGTGAAGGATGATGATGGTCATATGATTTCGGGGGCCGTTTGGGCCTTAAAGTTTTCCTGACATTTGTCTTACAGGTGAGGAAAAACCCCGATAAAAACCTCACTCAGAAAAACTGCCCCGACCGGGGATCGAACCCGGGCCCGCTGCATGACAAGGCAGCACGCTACCTCGAGACCACTACGGTGAACAAATTAAATATTTCAGGGCTAAATTAGGCCTACGCGACGGCAGCCTTTACCTCTAGAACGTCTAATAGTCATTCCTGTTAAAGACTGACTATAGTACATCATTACTTACAACAAAATTACTTATTAAATCCAAGTTTAAGGCCGAAAGACTTGAGTATCTACAGAAAATAAGTGAAGAAGAAAAACGAGCCTCACTTTATGTTACAAAATACATATATGCGTAGTCATCTAGAAGAGAAACAGTGGCAGCATTCCAGCTGATAATGGGCCATGAACACCTCTACCACATACATATAATAAAATCGTCAAACTGCTTGCTGTGCAACAACAACACTGCCATGTACTTCGTGAACACCTGAGAAAATGTAGTGCAATCAAAAAATGGTGGAATGGGACAAACGGACATAGGCCCTATATATTGGAAGCAAGAAGACAAACTACAAATATTAAATTAATTAGAATATCCATACACATAATATTCTTTCTTATTCCTAGTTTATCGTCTCATTTTTAGGTAGTGTCCCACGCAATTTGGGCCTTAAAGTGATACGACCTGTCTTGAAAGGATGTTTAAGCCCTTGATCACATAGGCCACATAAGGGCATGGAGGGCCACCTCCGAGCTAGCATCAACATTGAAGACGAGACACACGTATTTATACTAAACAAGGCGGATATGATAGAATTATGATGGCCAACTGGTATTCGCAGAACTATTGGGGCCTTAAAGTGTCCCGGCATTTTTCTTATACTTGAGGGAAAACTCCGAACAATCCTTACCTAGGAATCTTGAACCGGCTGGGAATCGAACTTCAGTCCGCTGCGTGAGAAGGCAATGACATTTCCACGAGACCCAGCGGTGGATATATATATATATATAATGTCCATCGCTCACCACTGTGGTCTGGAGGTAGTGTGCTGCCTTGTCACGCAGCGGGCACGGGTTCGATCCTCGTCGGGACAGTTTTTCTGGGTGAGGTTTTTATCGGGCTTTTTCCTCAACTGTAAGACAAATGTCAGGAAAACTTTAAGGCTCAAACGGTCCCCGAAATCATATGGTCATCATTATCATCATCGTCCTTCACCGGTGTGGAAAGCAACGGGAAGCTACCACACCTACAATTTCCTAGTAAAGCTGCAAAGCATAGCATGAAAATGCTATGATTGCAGTGATAGACCTGTCCTCGGGCAGAATTACTATGGATGGATGGATATTTGCTTACTTGTTATAGTAGCTATTAGGTGGCAGTGGAGACAGAGTTCCCGCTACATCTGGTAATAATAGAGAATATGTATAAGAAAAATAAATGTTTGTTCTGGATTCGCCTGGTAGCGTAAGTGGTAGCGCACTGAGATATCAACTCAGAGGTCCGGGTTCAAATCCCGTCCAGGCATTTATTTTCCTTATCTTGTCACATTAAGCTCGCATTGCTCAATGTCAAAAAGGTTTAATTATAACATCGAAAAAAAGCGTCACTGCTATAAAGTGAAAATATTCTCTTTAATTTGCTTACTTGTTATAGTAGCTACTAGGTGGCAGTGGAGACCGAGTTCCCGCTACATCTGGTAATAATAGAGAATATGTATAAGAAAAATAAATGTTTGTTCTGGATTCGCGTGGTAGCGTATGTGGTATCGCACTGAGATATCAACTCAGAGGTCCGGGTTCAAATCCCGTCCAGGCATTTATATATATATATATATATATATATATATATATATACACACACACACACACACACACACTGAGGCATAAGTCAGTTAACCACTACACATGGTTGCAAGGAAAACAATCAGTTTGGTTGAATACGGGACCTTCAGAATGTTTAGTAGTTATCATATTCTGAAGGTCCCGTATTCAAATCCCAGTTTCAACTAACCTGATTTTTTTCCATGCAATCATGTGCAGTGGTTAACTGACTTATGTTGCACCCTATATATTACTTTATTAAAGATATAATCCAATTCATATGAATACCCACTATGCAAAATCAAATATGCAAAAACAAGTGCGGTCGTAGAAGTGTTTCTACCCTGAAAGAGACGTTTAGTATTCTTGAAATTGAAGGAAAACAGACTGTGGCTTAAAAGAGAATGAAACCAAAACAAAATATAGCCTATGAAACTATACAAGCAGGGAAATTAAATAAACCAAATCCAGTATTTTTAAATTATAATATTTAAAATGGTAAAGAGTTTACCTCGGCCCCATGTTGGACAATGAAAAGAAAATAGAGAATGAAATAGAAACATTGATAATGCTGGGAAACACAATCTACTTCCCATTTCTTATGATGATCTTGATGAAGGTTTTCGGGCTGTAGGCCGTGGTCGTGAGGCTTGTAGTTCCCCGACCACGGCCTACAGCCCGAAAACTTTCATTAAGATCATCATAGCAACTCCGGCCGTGAAAGTCTACGTGAATACATTCCCATTTCTTGTTTAATATTTTACATTAAAAAGTATTAAAAAATCCTACATGAGATTTATTCCCCAGTGGTCATAATTATATGGTGCAGAAATATGGACAATGAAAACAGCAAGTAAAAATCGTCTACGCGCTTTCGAAGAGAAAATTACCAGGAGAATACATGATACAGTATCTGTTAACTGGAGAATAAGATCAAATAAGGGGATTGATAAGTTAATATAAGGAGAGAATATTGTGACTTTTCCAAGTCGACAGTCGGCCACGGTGGACTAGTGGTCATGTTACTTGTGTCTGATCCCGAGGATTGCGGATTCAAACCCGGCTGGGATAGATGTAATTTTTTTTAGAATGGAAATATCAAAAAAAAACTAGTCCACCGGGAAGAGCTTTAAGCCGTGGGTCCTAGTCTGAAGATTTTCAGGTTCGTAAAAGATTCTTAAGCTAGAATAAAGAGGCCTCTAATCAAAATGTACCGACCTCCTCCATCCTAGTAATACCTTAGTAGTGTACTAGATGTCTCATTGCATCCGGTAAGTCGACAGAATACAATTCATAACATATTTAAGGGCTAAGGCCCAACATTGGACTATTAGGCCATTGTAGACTGTAGAAGACTAAGATGGTTAGGTCACATAGTACGAACGCAAGATAAAATACTTAAAAAATTGCCATTGGTTGCCAAAATGCAGGGAGGAAGTCGAAGAGATGACCAAGAAGGACATTGCAAGTTTCGGACTGAAGAATTGAAAATTCAGGCTAACGACTGAAAACAATGAAAGGCTGTTCTGATAGAAGTCAAGATTCACTTTAGACAGTAGAGCTAAGAAGAAGAAGAAAGGAGAAGAATAACAATACAAGTTTGATAAGTGTATTATAAAAGCTCGTTCCCGTAAATCTCACCATATTCATATAGCAAAATAACAATATTTTGGAAAAAAAAGTATATTACAATGCGAAGTTGGGAAGTTGTTTTCAGAAGCGAGGAAATATTTAAAAACCGAGGGCTAGCGAAGTTTTTAATTTCCGAGATTCCGTAAAACATTTCACAAATGTGCGATGTAGGGGCCTGCATTATTTTTTGCACGATGGTGTTTTCAAAATAATAAATAATAGTAAAATAATATCTTTGTTGGAAATATTTGCGTTCATTAAAAACAACTAACGTTAACAGTGTGACCAGTGTTTATATGGTAAATGCCGAAAATAATTTAGTTCAGGCTACAGCAGGCCGTGACACAAATCAGGAAAAATGGCAAGTACGAATTTATTGTTTTATATTGTTCCAAATAAAGTTCAGTGTCCCGCGCCGTAGCCGAGCGGTTAAGGTAGGAAGCCTTGGCTCAGAGCTACGGGACTTGCGCTGGTTCGAGTCTCCATGGGGGAAGAAATTTTCTCATGGTATTTCGGCCAGTATGGGACCGGTGCCCACCCAGCATCGTGAGGCAATTGGGTAGCTACAATAAGTAGCGGCTCCAGGTTGAGGAACCAGCTATAACGGCTGGGGGACTCGACATGCTATCCACATGTCACCCCTACACTGGCTGTTGATCATCTACCTCTGTGACTGACACAAGTGGATGTGAAGGGCCAGCAGCCGGCTGGTAAAAGGGCAACCGCTGAAAAGTGGAAAGACCCTCAATCGGAATAAAGTTCAGTGCATTTAAAATACAGTGATTTGTTTCGTATAATGTATATTATCACTACCTTTTGGATACATTTTTTATATTCATAGTACGTAGTATACATAAAGGGCAGTAGTTTTACTTCCAGCACTAGGTAAGTAATTTATAATATTACAGTACAGTTATTTAGTTATACCTCTGTGACTGACACAAGTGGATGTGAAGGGCCAGCAGCCGGCTGGTAAAAGGGCAACCGCTGAAAAGTGGAAAGACCCTCAATCGGAATAAAGTTCAGTGCATTTAAAATACAGTGATTTGTTTCGTATAATGTATATTATCACTACCTTTTGGATACATTTTTTATATTCATAGTACGTAGTATACATAAAGGGCAGTAGTTTTACTTCCAGCACTAGGTAAGTAATTTATAATATTACAGTACAGTTATTTAGTTATTTATAGGTTAGCAACCCCGAAATTTAGAAAATTGAACTTTCAAATTATGGTCGCCATTACTGTAAGTACTACCCGAACGCACTATCGTGAAAAAAAGTAATTTATACACTAAATATTAGTTAACCGGAATATCATCGTGCTATAGCTGCTAAGCCTAAGAAGTGTTGAGGGAAAAAAAGTTAAATTTACCCCTGTGTAAATAAAGTTTCATTAAGGAATCAGCTATGAAAATCTGACATTTTACTACACTAATTCTGAGCTAAGTTCTAGTTGTACTGTAAACAAACTTACATAATGTATCATTCCGCCGACTACGTCTTTTGGGGAAACCGTGGTGCTATTTTACCCGCTTTATTATTGAATTGTGTACGGAACTGTCATCAATAGAAATATTATTCTTAGGTAAAATCAAATTTAGGGAAATAAGATGGTACCAATAATTAGGAACTTCCTACATTTCTTATTTATTTATGAAAAAATGCATATGGGTATATTTAATCAGACATTTATGCTCCTTTGATGATGTCGACAGATATCCTTTATTTACAATTTCATTAGAAGCATATTTTATGCTCCATGCTGACTCACCTATAAATCCAGCTGTTATTTTCACCATATCCTTAATGGTTAATGTAGGATATTTTTCTCTAAACTGTTTGAAAACAATACAAATCATTTGTTTCTCTCCGATTTTAAAACGGTTTCTTTATTTGTTTTAATAAATTCTACAGAAAGCATCCATTTTAAAACTATAGAAATCCCAACGTATTCTGCATTGCGCGTGCGTAAGAATTAAACAATGAAACCCTTATTTATTTGAGCAATTAAAATTGTAATTATTAGGGAGCGGATTTTTATGTTCTAAAAGTTAGGATTGCAACATAGTATAGTGATAAAATTAATTTAATAAGTGGTTATATTCAATCAACTGATATTTTATAATATAACTTACAAAAACGTTTCTCAATAATTTTTGTGTGGGATCTAGCAATATTACATTTATATTACACATCTTACTTTTAAATTTGAAATGCTTCTTTTTTTTGTTAGCCATATTATAAAAAAATCAGTTGATTGGGTATAGACACTTATTAAATTAATTTTATCTGTAGGCTATGCTATGTTTTATTTTATCACTATACCATCTTAACTTTTAGAACCTAAAAATCCGCTCGTTAGTAATTATATATTTTAAGATTCACCATCTATATATTAATGACATCACCCAAAATTGGAAAAGTATTGTTAATATAGGTATAAGAATGGACCGTTTTAAAATATTAAACGTTTTAATGTACGCTGACGAAGTGGTTATTATTCAAGAAAATGAAAATAATTTGCAGTACTCTTTACATCAATTAAATCAGTTATGCCAAGAATATAATTTCAAAATATCGAAAGAAAAAACAAAAATAATGGCATTTTGAAGAAACGATCATATGAGATCAAAAATCGTAATAGACAACAAGCCTCTGGAACAAGTAACAAATTTTAATTATTTGGGTTGTAATTTTACTATAAACACAAAAACTGAAAGAGATATACATATGAAACTGTCGAAATTTCAAATGATATGCGGAACTATAAATAAAACATTAAAGAATAAAACAAGAAGAGATACTAGATTGAAGTTTTATAAAACATTGGGAGTTCTTGCATTACTATATGGGAGCGAAACTTGGGTATTGACCAAAAAACTGCAAAGTAGAATAAAAAGCGCAGACATGAACTTCCTTAGAAGAGCAAAAGGCTGCACAAGATTGGATCGGACAAGGAATGAAGATATAAGAACAGAGTTAAATATATATCCATTGGATGAGAAAATCAGAGAATATAGAGAGAAATGGTTTACACACGTGGAAAGAATGAATGTAACAAGATTACCAAGAGCAGCATTCAACTACAAGCCAAGAGGTTCAAGGAATGTAGGAAGGCCAGTGAAAAGATGGACAGAACAACTGTGAGGCGGAACAGGCAATTTGCCTAGCCCGTGAAGTGAAGAAGAAGATTCACCATGTAATTTACATATACCTGTGCTAGATAATATATATATATATATATATATATATATACATTATTTTTATTTCCATTATTTCGAGTGTTAGATAGCGAACTACATTTTCTTACCTGCTTAGAGCTAAATCATTATTGGACCAATAAAAATGGAACCATACTTCTGGTTTGTTTCCATCACAACATGAACTTAGCTCGGGTATATGTATAATATCATACGATTTAGAGGGATAAAAGAATGTTGAGAAATGTTAAATAGTAAAGTGAGAATTAAAACGTTTGAATCGGTATTCAACCTGAACGCACGGCAGAGTAATGTAATTTCCTGTATCGTAAAATTCCACAAAATGAGATATGTCAAAGTTCACTATATAAAAACGAGAAGGGCAAGAAAATAAAACCCAACTTCCTGTCTTTACTTCTGTTATTTAACATTAAACACTACGCCCCCTACTATTTCCCTTATAGCTTCAAAAATCAACTCTTCTAACTTGATCGAAAATCGATCATCAACTGTGCCATCTCTTTCACTGGAAATGTCACGAGTGTCTAAAAGAATGGTCAAAATACAACACCTACCAATAGCTTTATGGCCATCAGCATAGCTCGTTAAACAATTCTTATATTGTATGGAGTTTGGAATTATTAGAATACTTATGAATAATTGTGAGGCTCTGAGACCCCCATCAGTGATTGATTTTTGTCTTATATTGTTGCGCGTAACGGTGGCTTGGGTACAGGCACAGTTTTTTCTTCTTCTGCTTCTTCCACTTCCTGGTTTAGGCATTAGTTGCCTGTTCCGTCTTCACTAATAGATCTAAGACCATATCTTCCGAGGACATATGATATCTCTCCTTCTTCTCGGATAATAATGTAAGATTTTATTTGGTAATCTACTTTCATCAATTCCTTCTACATGTTCTTTCCACTGAATCTTGTTGTTAAATATCTTTTCTTTTATGGAGTAGATCTGCAGTTCTTCACGGATATCCTCGTTTCTTATCTGGTTCATTCTAGTGCATCATTTTACTCTTCTTAAAAACTTAATCTCGGTTGCTTGGATTTTACTTTCTTGTTTATTATTGAATCTTAATATAAAATTATAGAATATTCACCTGAAAGGTCCGTCTCCTCAACTTAATTATCATTTAACTGTAGCGCTTTCGGGACTTGTCCCATCATCGGCAGGATTCAAAACTGGTGTTTCACTGAAGATCTGGTAGAGGGGGTTGCATGTATTGGGTTCGTTTTCGTTTATCAGGCTGTCGTACTATTATTAAATACTGTAATGCGGTAATCCACAAAATACCAGAGTATATGTCTAATTTAGATACAATCACAATAATATGTCCATAAATCGCAATCATTTTTTAGTGTAAATTTCTCTAAACAAATCATTCACAACTTTAATCTGGCATATACAATCATTACACATGGTGTTTCTAAATTAGACCTACAAACTTTGGGAGCAGATAGTTAACCTTCATTGAAGTATATTTTGTTAAGGAACCTATGACTTTGACGCTTCGTTTCAGTGCAAGAGGGGTCTTAGAGGAAGGGATGGAAGGAAGTTGATAGTACAAATATCAAGTAATTCTGTGTCACATAATTCTGTACGTTAATCCAAATAATTTACAGAAAAGCAGAAACAAACCGTAGGCCTACTTAATTAAAAAAAACACTCATTCCAGTGTAGCATTGTCAGCATGGATCCAGTATATTGTCCCACCACAAGTGCTGGAACACGCGTTCATTGTATTCCAGACAGCAGTGCATCAATGTGCCGTACTTTGTCTTACCCTTCCAAAGATGCAAGAGTTTTCCCTTATTTCAGCTGCTGCGCTGACAATGCGTGCTACAAGATCTTCTTCAGAGTAAATATCGGTTTCATAAACCATTGACTTCATGTAGTCCCACAGAAAAGAATTCTAAGCAGGTCAGGTCAGGAGAGCGTACCGCCCACTCCTACATATCCAACAGATCGTACCAATGGATATAAACAAACTTGCTGTAATAGGTTCCGAATGCTATTGAGCTCCGAAAGTAAACAAACCATTCGATAGCAGTAATGACAAACCCTTCTTGGACTGAAAGGAGTGTTTATCCGCTTCCTTCAATCCCTTCCTGTAAGATCCCTCTAGCACTGAAACGAAGCGTCTGAGCCCATTGGTTCCTTAACAAAATATGCTTCAAATGAAGGTTATCTACCTGGTCCCAAAATTTGTTGGTCTAATTTAGAAACACCCTGGTGGACACACACACAGTAATATTTATATTAACTTATACTTTCCAGTGTCGATACTTATTTTAGGGTATGCCATAATAGTTTTACATAAAAGCGTATAAAAAACGTTACCAGTGATATAAAATAAGACAATATAAACAGAGGATTGAATTATAAACTTTAGTATTTTTTTTAGAGATGTCACTCTTCTTGTGGATGAGCGATATGGTTACAGCTGTAAATCTGAACACCGGACTTACGAAGTTAATTGTGCCATGAAACAAATAAAGCAAACTGCCCACACAATCAGATTTAACTGAAATATGAACCTTCTCCATGTTGCCGCACCCTTTAATGCTTTTGGATCAAGCTTATACAATTACATGTCGGGTAATTAATGTTTCTTCTTCAAACAATTGAAATTAATTTATCTAATTTTGTGAGGAAGGTCTGGTCACCCTAGCATTCGTATGTATATGTGTATGTATATATTTATATACATATATTCCAAGAATTTATTTTTCTTTTCATGTCATATTAGGTTTGCATTGCTCAATGTCAAAAATGTAATTATAACATCGAAATAAAGAAGCTTCACTGCTATAAAGTAAAAATTATCTTTAATTTGCTTACTTGTTATAGTGGCTACTAGAGGGCAGTGAGACCGAGTTCGGCTACCTCTCGTAATTGAGAATATACCGTATATAAATAAAAATAAATGCATGTAGGCCTACTAGATTTGCTTGGATAGCGTAACTGGCAGCGCACTGTAGTATCAATTAAGATGTCCGGGTTCAAACCCCCGTCCAAGCATTTATTTTCTTTTCATGTCATATATATATATCACAAACCTTCCATACTAGGGGCTTCATCTCATTTCATCCCTCGATCAGGCATTACGCCGGACACGAGAAGAGGGTTTACTATTTACTTTTTATCTTTTATTCCTTAAATGTCCACTAAATAAACACATATTTATTTATTTTATTATAAATTGCATAGCAGGGATATGTATTTGCCTTATTACAACACAGTTAAAATAATGATTAAAACTCCATGATGGATAGAATACGAAATAAAGAAATAAAGGAAATTATGGGTGTACAAGAGGAGCCGGACATCATAGACATTATAGAAAAGAAAATATTACAGTGGTATGGCTATGTCAAAAGAATGCCAGAGCAAAGATTGCCTAAACGTATTATGAAATGGATCCCAATGGAAAGGAGGAAGAAAGGAAGCTCAAAGAAAACTTGGATAGAAGATATGCAAGCGGCTATGATTACCAGAGTGTTGGAGGAAGATCAATGGATTGACAGAGAGGAAATGCGTTTGGTTTCCGGAAGACGGCGGCAGCTGTCATGATACCGGATGATGATGATAAAATTCCATGGCGCGACAGGCCTAGAAGACCCTTGACTGCTGGCCTCACATCCACGTGTGTTAATCATAGAGGTGGACGATCATTCAGCATGTGATCAGTATGTCGGGTCCCTCAGTCGTTACAGCTGATTCTCTCAACCTGGCGTCGCTAATTATTATAGCTACCCAAATTCCTCATGATGCTGGCCGAAATTCCATGAAAAAAGTCTTCCCGTCTAGCGTAAGTTCCGTAGCTCTGCGCCAAGGCATCTTGCATTAACCACTCGGCTAGGTGCGTGAATAAAATACTAAATTATTATTGTAAATGTTATAATAACCCGCTTGAGCGGCAGACAACACCTTAAGACCGTAATTCTGCTAGGTAAAATAAAACTATTACAATTGTTATATTATCATATTATATAGGCTATTAGCCTATACCCAGCGTGCGCTGCTAAGCCTAAATAAATGAAAATTAACGTGTTTTTATATTTAGCTGAATAAGAGGAAAAATAATGATAAATTTATATCGTAGATATTTTAAGATATCCCGTGCTGATTACCCGACGCTGCCCAGAAATCTACTTATCCCGATCTTCTTGGCATAAATGAGCTGAAAGATAATATTCGTCATTGTGAGTTATCCGCAAAAGAATACACCGTGGGCTGCTACGCTTGTCCGGGAATCTACTTATCCCGATCTTCTTGACATCAATGAAAGACAAATATGGTTATTGTTAGTTATCCGTAAAAGATAAACATATGCTGTCACGGACGTTTTTGTAGAGTTTTTTGAGATATTCAATTCTGTGTACATTAATTTTATGTATTATGGTTTAGGTAGCCTAAGCCATTTAAGCGTCTAAAAAAGCTACTTTTTTTCACGTTTTTCAGAACAAAGGGTGATTTTTAAGGGTGAAGAGATTAAGTATTACAACTCTCTTATGGCCTAAAACCTTCCCGGGAAACTCTTCAACATTTTGCAAAAAAAAAAAAAAAAAGAAAACACATCAGCGGATGAATGGTATGGCAGCGCATAAAAGACAGACATATATTTATATATATATATATATATATATATATATATATCCATAGTAATTCTACCCGAGAGCAGGTCTTTCACTGCAATCATAGCATGTTCATGGTATGATTTGCAGCTTTACAAAGGATTTATAGGTGTGGTAGGTTCCCGTTGTTTTCCACACCGGTGAAGGATAATGATGATAATGGTAAGGATGATGATTATGTCCGGATGATTTTCGGGAACCGTTGGGCCCTAAGCTTCCTGACATTTGTCTTACAGGTGAGGAAAAACCCCGAAAAAATCTCACCCAGGAGCCTGTCCCGATCGGGAATTGAACCCGGGCCCGCTGCGTGACAAGACAGCACGCTACCTCGTGTGTGTGTGTATGTATATATGTATATATATATATATATATATATATATATATATGTGTGTGTGTGTGTGTATTATAATTAAATCTTTGACATTGAGCAATGCAAGCTTAATATGACATAAGAAAAATAAAAGCCTGGACGGGATTTATTTTTCTTGTCATATATATATAAGTATATATATATATTTGGCCATTCTTCAGTTTTTATGCTTAATTTAGGAGAGGAAAAAATATCACATGTATTTGAGAATACAGTTGTCAGGAAAAATTTTGGGCTAAAGAAAGAAGAGACAGCCGAATTAAGAAAACACTGTAGGCCCTATAATATTAGTCACTAGATCTTTATGAGGAACCATAACTAATAAGAACAGTTAAGTCTCATAGATTGCGATGGGTAGCCACATGTGGCAAGAATGGGGAATGCAAGATAGGTAGGCCTATAGAAACTCTTGGTAGGAAAACCAGGGAAAGCGCCCTGAAGGCAGCCTAAGAAAGGGATGAGAGATTAATATTAACTATGATTTGAAGGAGGTGAATTATACAGAGAATGATTGGAAAAATTAACTAAGGACAGGGACGTATGGAGAGCTTATGTCGGCATGACAGTGAACCTCCGAGTAAAATTATCAGTGAGCTAGTTAGTTATTTTATACAGGGTGTAACAGGACCTCACCAACAAAATGATAGGGATGATAGGCCATGCAGAGAGGATCATTTTTGTGAAGGAACATATAGTCGCAAAAACGTAGTTTATGAGTTATGCGCAGATAAAGGTGTTCACCCCTAAGAGTCGGAATTGAATACAAACAATGGTACACGTATCATTTTATTGAAAAAGACATGTTTTTACAATAAGTGTTCAAACAGTCGACCATGTCCATCATTGCATGTTTGATATCGTTGCAGCAACGATCGGCCAGCACGGCCGATCATGGCAATATTCTTTTTTGACGTCGTCAAAACACTGTTTGAACACATATTATAAAAATATGTATTTTTCATAAGTAATGCCACGAGTGATTTCCAAATTATCGATAAATTCACGACTCACGAAGTGAGGAGTGAATTTATCTAGAGAATTTGGAAATCAAGAGTGGCATTTGTTAGGACTATTTAACGAATAAAATTAAGCTGTTTACTCACAAATCATTATTTAACTATAGTTATTTTAAAATATGTATATATTTAATGTAAACGGCGATGTTTGAAAACAAATGAGAAACGATAGGTACGCTTCTACTGCTTCTTTTGTTTATCACTGCAACCAGATCATACTATTTATTGCCAAAGGAACGCAATATTGTAAGGAGGAGCTTTCTTTAATATGGTAATTATAACACTGATAAATATTTGGTGAAACACGACTCTGATTGGTTGTAAAACAGAAATCATTGAAACGTGATTGGTCATTGACTCCCATTTGGGGCATGAGTTAAATAGTCTAGAGAATTTGGAAATCAAGAGCGGCATTTGTTAGGACTATTTAACGAATAAAATTAAGCTCTTTACTCACAAATCATTATTTAACTGTAGTCATTTTAAAATATTTATATATCTAATGTAAACGGAGATGTTCGAAAACAAATGAGAAACGATAGGTACGCTTCATCTGCTTCTTTTGTTTATACTGCAACTAGATCATACTATTTCAGAAAATTAAAAAGGAGGAGCTTTCTTTAATATGGTAATTATAACACTGATAAATATTTCGTGAAACACGACTCTGATAAGTTGTAAAACAGAAATCATTGAAACGTGATTGGTCATTGACTCCCATTTGGGGCATGAGTTAAATAGTCAATAAAATGATACATGCACAATTGTTGTATTCATTTCCGACCCTTACCTTCATCTGCGCATAACTCATAAACGACGTATTTGCGACTATATGTTCCTTCACAGAAAATGATCCTCTCTGCATGGCCTATCATCCTTATCATTTTGTAGGTGAGGTCCTGTTACACCTACATATCTATCATTTCAAGTCTTACACAATTTAAATAGTTTAACCACAGTCTCATCGAAAAAGACGGAATGTAGGCCTAAGAAAAGAAAGGAAAAATTAAATTTTACTTTGAAACAACATTGATTGTTTTAACCTATTAGGAAAACTAGCTAATGGGCACTATCGAACCCATGGGTTCATGGTCGCGCGGACGTAATTTCTCCACACATTCCTTACTTGAGTTAATCATTTCCAATCATACACTCTAAAATCTATTTCCCTCAAATAATGGTTAATTTTATTCTCCCACCTCATTCTTGGTTCACCAACTGGGCGTTTTCCCTCTTATTTTCCTACAAGAAGCTCCATGCCCCTCTTTCATTCCCCATACTTGCCACATGTCCTATCCATCGCATGCCACATGTCCTATCCATCGCAGTCTACGTGATTTAATTGTCCTCATTATATTTGGTTTGTCCACCGCTGTGGTCTCGAGGTAGCGTGCTGCCTTATCACGTAGCGGGCCCGGGTTCGATCCCCGGTCGGGGCAGTTTTTATAGGTGAGGTTTTTATCGGGGTTTTTCCTCACCTGTAAGACAAATGCCAGAAAAACTTTAAGGCCCAAACGGTCCCCGAAATTATATGGCCATTATCATCCTTATCATCATCACCACCATCCTTCACCAGTGTGGAAAGCAACGGGAAGCTACCACACCTACAATTCCCTAGTAAAGCTGCAAGCATAGCATGAAAATGCTATGATTGCAGTGAAGGACCTACCTTCGGGCAGAATTACTATGGATGGATATTTGGTTTCTTTCAAAGACCATGTAGCTTACTGTTAAGAAGTTTTCTCCATTCACCTGTCTGTTCATCTCTTTTCAGTCCAAGAATTTTCCTAAGAACTTTATTCTCAAATACTCGTAATATTTTATCCTCCCATAAAGTAAAGGTCTATGTTCTGCATCCACGTAATATAACTGGGAGAATAACAGTCTTAATATATGTTAGATTTAACGTTTTTTGAGATAAGTTGGGACGATAAGATTCCCTGTAATGTATAATAGCAAGCATTTCCAGAATTCAGCCTATGTTTAAAATATATCAGGGATATTATAATGTATTTAAATGTTGCACACACTTTATAATTTCGGTTGGGCTAAGACAGATATAATAGTAGACATTAAGGCCAAAAGAATCGAGTGATTGGAAGATATATATGACCTAGAATAGGCACAAACGGAACCAAAGATAGTACTGGATGCAAAACTTGACTATAGACTAGAAGTAGACGTAGCTGACCCAGGATTAGATGGATGGATGCATGGATGACATGGAGAATGATTGGAGAAGAACTGGAAACAGTATAATATGGAGGCAGAAAGTAACAAATAAAATGGCGAGCTGTTGTTCGGGAGATCAAAGCTAAACAAGAAAATGAAGAAGAAGAAGATGATGATGATAAGACAGACCACCAGACATGGAAATGAAAGCAAGTTCGGATAATTAATCTTCCATTATGTCAGAGAACAGAATACGTTTTCCTCTGAAATCCGCTAGTCCGTCAGTAATCGCAATATACGCTCCATAAAATATGTATGGATGAACTAGCTATCGACCTATGTTGTTCAGGGAATTGAATTGTTCCTCGGCCCAATGGAAATTACACGGTGCTTCAAAACTTAATTTATTACATCGGCTGACATGGTAAATCCATGGAAACAATTTTATGTTGCATATTACATCAGATATAGGCCAACGATCATTATTATTATCATCAACGTCATTGTATTATTATTATTATTATTATTATTATTATTATTATTATTATTATCATCATCATTATATTATTATGGAAGAAAAATATCTGAAATGGTGTGGACGACATCTCATAAGAATGGAAGAAGTTGAATTAGCAAAGAATATCCTTGATTGGAATCGGACCTAGAAAACGTTAGTTAGATGGAATGAGAAGAAGTATTGGAAGCTAGAGATTTGAGGGAACAAGATGTTTTAGTCAGAAACCTCTGGCGACAAATCACTTTGGGTTCAAGGAGAAACACTATACTGTGGAATAATAATAATAATAATAATAATAATAATAATAATAATAATAATAATA
The DNA here is from genome assembly GCA_030220185.1 of Diploptera punctata. Lineage (NCBI taxonomy): Eukaryota > Metazoa > Arthropoda > Insecta > Blattodea > Blaberidae > Diploptera > Diploptera punctata. Next base: position 3,013,853 of record JASPKZ010008362.1, on the reverse strand, counting down.
ATAGTAGTAATAATAATAATAATATTATTATTATTATTATTATTATTATTATCGAGGCAGAAGATCTGTGACTCGACCTTTTCGGAGATGGCGGGAGACCGTAACGGACCACTGGGCCTAATACTTGAAAGGCAGATGATTATTATTATTATTATTGCAGTACTATTATTACAGGGTTATTATTATTACAGTATTATCATCAATTCATCATTATTATTATTCTCCGAAGTTGTATGAGCTACAATCCTGGGATTCAACTTAGAAGGTAAACGACTATAAAGTTAAAATCAGGCACCGATAGTTACTTCAAAATCGACAAAGTAGAGCACAATTCATTGACTTTTATAACTGAGATAAAGTGATATTAATATCATCGTGTTGAGACTTGAAAGTATGTTGAAGTTCCTTAGGACGGGCTACTGGCCCGACGCTAAGTAGTCCAGTGGTAGGGCTGCTACCTTTTAGTCTCTGGACAGACATTAGGATACCGCATTTACTCAGTACCCATATTATTAATATTATGTTAATATTAATAATATTATTATTATTATTTAACAAAAAGTAAAGAACTCTCACTACAGATATCGATGGATAGAGTGGGAATTGGCATGAAAAAGAGAGGAATTAATGAAGATGATGCAGAAGATGTAGATTTGTAGATAATCTTATCAAGGTTGTGGGAAACCCACTCTATCGTGGAATAACTCCTAAGTAAAAAAATATAGTCAATACTAATAAAATTCATTGTTAAAACCGTCGAGGTGGAGAGACATAAAATAAAATAAGTTAAAATATACCTTCTTAGGTAAAATCCGTCGTCCTCAACTTATAAAATATGTAATATTTATGCCTGTAGGCCTTTCAGAACATCCGTTCCATCTTCAGCAGGTCACTCTTCGCTTCAACATCCAGTATGATGTCACGACAATGCCACATTAGGACCAGCAGCATCAACCATCATACTGGATGTTATAGCGAAGAGTGACCTGCTGAAGATGGAACAGATGTTCTGAAAGACCTACAGGCATAAATATGACATATTTTATAAGTTGAGGACGACGGATTTTACCTAAGAAGTTATATTTTAACTTATTTTATTTTATAAAAAATATATTACAAAAAATCCTGTGATATGTACCTAAATCTTTGCATCGCTGATACTTTTACATTTTTCATGTTTGTATTGGTCTATTGTAAGAGCATGCAAGCCTTCCATCAATAAATGATATATATATTTTTTTTTTGTTCAATGTCACCTGTTTGTCATTCTACATTTCAGGTATTTTCTCCTGGCATTGGCGTATTGTAGCCCACTTCTGAGGTTGAGACACCTGGAAGGCGGGGTTACGCTGCCCCAATGATATTATGGGTGATGACAATGGGTAATGATGCACCAGGAGAGGCCTTGAACCTAAACTTAATCTAATGAGGTGAATATGATATTGATGATAATGATGACCAGATGATGTTCGGTGACCTTTTGGGCCTTAAAGTATCCTGACATATGTCTTAAAGGTGAGAAAAAAAACCCGAAAAAACCTCATCCAGGAAATTTGTCCCAAGCGGGGATCGAACCCGGGCCCGCTGCGTGACAAGGTAGCACGCCACCTCGAGACCACAGCGGTGGACATAAATAATATTTAATACGAGTAATAATAAGAGTTATTATTATTATTATTATTATTATTATTATTATTACTTACTTACTTACTCACTGGCACTATCGAACCCGAAGGTTCATGGCATCGCGGACACAAGCTCTCCATACATCCCTATCCTGAGCCAATGCTTTCCAATCATTCCCTGTATAATCTACTTCCCTCAAATCATAGTTAATGCTGTTCTCCCACCTCATTCTTGGCCTACCAACTGAGCGTTTTCCCTCTGGCTTTCCTACAAGAAGCTTCCATGCACGTCTTTCATTCCCCATACGTGCAACATGTCCTGCCCATCGCAGTCTACGAGACTTAACTGTTCTTATTATATCTGGCTTCCTATAAAGACCATGTAGTTCATTGTTATGTAGTCTTCTCCATTCACCTGTCTGTTCATCTCTCTTTGGTCCAAAAATTTTCCTAAGAACTTTATTCTCAAATACTCGTAATCTCCTTTCCTCCCTTAAAGTAAGAGTTATTATTATTATTATTATTATTATTATTATTATTATTATTATTATTATTATTATTATTATTATTATTATTATTATTGGAACTGGATTCCTTGAGAGCAGTAATAATGTTCAAAACTGAGAAAAAAATAAACTTATACGAGAAAAAATGAATATAAAATATCCAATAGTAGATTATATAGTCATCAGTTATAAACAGTTAATTTTGTATGGCCACGTAAGATGAATGCAAGAACAAAGGTTTCAACATTGGAAGAAAAAAGAAAGGAAGACCTACAAATTCATGGATGTAAGAAATGAGAACAGAGGACTGGATGGCATTGAGTGGTTGAAAAGGAACGAGTGGGGAAGGAAAATAACATTTTAGGCACAGAAATAAACATTGAAAATCTGTATGTAAATGCATTGTTGTTATTATTATAAACCCGCCAAAGCCTGTCACAAAGCATGTTAGGAAAGGGTGAAGGGGAGGAGCAACAACCTCGTTAAAAAACCAGGGTTCATTACGCCCGGCTGATAGTACCCTGTGAGGGCCCCTTATCTAGGGTACAGATACTTCTGCCTTGCAGTTCATCATTGATTCGATAAAGGCTAGAGAAAGAAAACCTTGACAAGAAATCACCTGGTCCTCCAGGTTAGGGGTTGATGCATGAGGCCACCTCCCTGTTCGTCACAAAAAAAAAACATATCATTGCTAAAAAGCCTAAAGATTTAAAGCCGGGCTGTGAGGAGAGCAACCAGATGTTTAAAATTATAAAAATTAAGAAATGCTGTCATACGAAAAAAAAAAAAATAGATATTCAATAGTAGATTATATAAGATACAAGCAATTAAATCGGTATGGGCATGTATGACGAATGCAAGAAGAAAGGTTACCTAGAAAAAAACTGGAATGGTGTCCACCTGGAAGAAGAAGGAAAGAAAGACCTCGAAACTCGTGGATGGAAGAAATAAGAACTGGAATGAGAACAAGAGGACTGGAGAAAATGGAGTGGATGGATAGAGACGAGTGGAGAAAGAAAATAAAATTTAAGGGGCAGAAAGATGTGTAACATTAAAAATCTGTACATAAAATTTAAAAAAAATATTATTATTATTAAGATATGTTTATAAAAAATCGTATTATTGTGTAACTATTAGTTTGAATTTTAGAAGTAAAAAAAGTCAAGAGACCTGGAGAGAACATCTTGAAGTATTAAAACTAATACAGGGCTATTTGAGTAAAACATTACTATCATTTTAGTATTTGGGGGAAAAAAAATTAGACTACAGTTATTTATTACCAATTTTATTTCTATTGTGTCACTTAAAAGAAAACAGGGAATTGGAGAGAAAGAGAGAGAAAAAAAAGCCGAGCTCCCACCGACGCGGGCGAATCCAAACTGAAAATTATTCCCTCCTAGATAGACTGTTTTCACCGGAGATCCGCCTCAACTTTCATATCCTTATTAAATATTTAACCACGGAGACGACAGAACTCGTTAAAACACATACATTAACTTACAGTGTTTTATAATGTCAAAACCTATTTCGCTCCCTATTATGTAACTAAAATACTAAGGTACAATTAACAGTATTTTTAACAGATGAATTGTGTTTCAGATTAATAAAAATAACTGGGGAAGGGTATAACTGATAAATATTATAAATTGCAATTAGTGTTAGATGAGTAAGTTAGTATTAGTTTGGACAAGTTACTGTGAGAAAATGGGCGAGTTAGTACACCAGATTAATTAAGTGTTTCACTTGTTTGTTACCGGGTTTTTTGATAAATTGGCACTATTGAGCAATGACTAATACTTTTTTACATTGCAGATATGGTGATATTGCTATAGTTTCAGCTCAACCTTTCACTTTATGTTAAGGCATTTCTCACATTTTTTTGGGAAAAAAATAAACATGTATATTTGTCAGATAATTACATTGAGCAACAAAAAATAAACTTTTTTTTTGTATCAGAAAGAAAAATGTGTGATTCTGACAGTATTTTTTCTCCTGAATTCAAATATGATATCGGTTTTTCTCCATCACGCAAGGTTTCCGAGAGACAGGAATTTATTATTTTAAACACTTAAATATTTTCTACATTCGTAACTACACAATATTCGAACATTCGGACTCACCTAGAAGGTAAGAAATGACGATCTTCTGCTATATTTCGCCTGTGGAGCATCCTTCTTGATGGTCCAACAATAATCGGCCAGCATATTAGGATTCCACTTGCCTTGATATGTCTTTTCCATGGCTGAAATCTCCTGAGTTAGCTCATTTGGTTTTATTTTACAATGGTCAAATGGACGAAAAAATGTTTATTAAAAAAATAATTATATAAATCCATGAATTGAAATTGAAATAAAAAAAATGTGGGTGATGGAGAAATTCCGTACACATATTTGAAAACACGGTAAAAACTGCATTAAGTACAACCATTGGTACTCATGAGACAAAAACCATGTTGACCAGTGTTATTCATATACTGCAGCAATAAATTGTGTTTAGTCTTATTTTTTATTTTAAATTATGTAGGTGGCATAGAATCCCCCAAAAGTTCATTAAAATATATTGTTACAGAATTAGCAATAGGACAACATGTTTTAAATGTTATACTTGAATATCAGATCATGCAACTTATGTTATATTATCTCTCTTCTCCTTAGGAGTACTAATGACCTTTTATATTACCCTCCTTTTTCACCAAATTAATTTTATACACACTTTTTTTTTCGTTTCTATGTAATGATTTTTTAACCCTTAGACGGGGGTTAAGGGTGAAAACGGACAGAAAAGATCCGACCGCTCAATGAAGACAGCTTCTATAAGGGAAAAAATCTAAAAAAAAAAAAACTGGTAGTCTAGAGCAGTAATGTTGCAATCCTACTATCAAGCTGTGCTTGCAACTCTATCAAGCAAAATTTTCTTACTAAAAACCTTCATGAAAACTAGCTGGGTGGACAACTAAGACGATTTAGCAATATAAAAGAAACAGGAATGAAGTTCTACAAAGTAATGGCCGTGCATATTTTCCTTTATGAATCTGAAACATGGATGTTGACGAAAGCTGATAAAACCGAAATTATTTTTTTAAGAACAAGAAAAGGATGCACCCTTTTAGCTAAAATCTCATATGAAAAAAAAATATGGGAAGAACTAGAAATAAATTCTTTGGAAGAAAAAATTATAAACTATAACAATGAATGGAGACACCATATTGGTAGAATGCCGAAAGAGAGGATCCCAAAAAAAGTGTTGTACTATAAGTCTAAGGCAAGAAGACATCCGGGAAGACCCTGTAGCAGAAATAACTGCACCAATTAATTTTATTATTATATATATTATTACTGATTATTGAATATGTAGTTACACTTTCCAGAAAACGTTTCGTGAGAAACTTTTACCAATCTGTTACGCTTGAAGATACATAAAGGCATTTCTGTCCATTGTATCTCAAGTTCTTTGAAGATGGACACATGTAAGTAAATCGGTTTATGATCCCGGGACAAATGTTCCCTAATAATACGGCCTCACAGCTGGAGATGTAATGTCCCCTGTCCGGCTCTGGAAGTCATCCTTCCAGACAGATAAATGACGGTCAACTTTAAGTGTGTCAAAAAATCACTAGACCGCCTGTTGAGATGGCGACAGTAGCCAAAAACTATGTCCATCTGTTTTTAGTAAATCAATAAACTTCTCACCAGCGTGTGAAAATCACACCCTGTAAATTCACGACCAATCATTATCCTGAAATTCTGGTTGAACTATAGTGGGAACTGTAATGCCCAATTAGAATCCATAAGTAAATAGTATTCTACTAGTAAGGCGTTTTTTTTATGTATGTCCAGCCAATGAAAATATTGGTCTTGTAAAGTGTATTTGTAAGATGTAGTTGGATATATTCCGAATATCGGGAAAGTAGTATGCTCCGGGATTTGTTCCCGGGTGGGAACAAAATTAACATAAGACTCCCGCGCAGGATTAATTGTTGAAGTCCGCTGCTGTGCGGACTCGTATATTTCGCCGGTCGCAAGCAAGCGACTCATTAGATAGGCTACACGAAAAGTGTTAGGCCAAGAACGGCAAATCATAAAAGTGATTTATTTTAAAAGCATCAGTGTGCTGGTGTTATATCACCTCAGGTCGTGTGAAGACCAGTAATTATCAGTGTTCCAAAACGCGATAGAATCGCCGCGATAATAATAAATTAGGTCCAGTATTGACCGCTACTCGCATTCCCGCGACCATTCCGAAGGAAAGAAATACCGGAATATATTCAATTCAATCCTAAATGAAATGGAACTGTAATTGTCCTGTGCTACATGTGATTTAATAAATAGTATTAAACCGACACCAGTGTTTGTTTCGGTAAGCCTCCTGATAGTACCGTTATCCTTAGTTCGAACCTCGCCTTATCCCACGGCGAAAATCCGCAACCCCGAGATACATATAGAGTACTAGCCTTGCCCAGGCTTACAGTCTACTTCCTGTTATAACCCAAAAAGAGTTCAGACATGTTTTGAAGCCGGACAGGCAGAATTGCCTAATCCTGGAGCGTAGAAGAAGAATATTTTAAATACTGAGTTTGTGCTATTTTGGGAGATTTATAAAATACATGTAATATGTAAGAAATTATTTTTATTCAGATATATATATATATATATATATTAATGACACCATGTAAATGTTGAATTAATATTTATAAAAAATGTGTTTAATTGAACATATCTGAAACACTTTTTACATGTTTCTACTTATTCGATAGGTGAATTTCAATTCTCTCATGTTAAATTTAGAAAATGCTTTTAAGACATGTAAGTTTTGATTGGATGGGAGAAAGAAGGAATTCAATCATCTTAAACTGATAACTTTTAATGAGTAAACCCTATGTATATTATTAATTATCATACATTAATGAAAAGTATTTTTTATTAATCACGCAGGGTTCTATTATAACTTCACAAAATATACTTTTTTTTATAATGTGATTAGCATAAGTTTCACAACATTTTTTCTCAAAAGTGTAATTTATGGAATCTTCTTCTTACCCTATAGTTATAATGAACCTATTTAATTGATTATAATTAACTGAAATGTGTCTACTATTAAACAATTTTTAAAAAATGAATGGGGATGTAAATCAAATTAAACGACATTAGTAAAATTCATGGTGATTTTCCGTTGAGGTATTAGTTCACAGTAATATAATGTATGGTTAAAAACTATAATATAGTTACCTTGTAGGTCCATCTCCTCAACTTAAGTAAATTAAACGACACTTTGATAAATAAAAGCCACAGTAAATTATCAAGTTGCATATATATTAAAAAACACAATTAGCAGGAATAAATTTGGTTATAAATAAACACGACAAACACAAGAAAATTAGACGCTGTAAATTGACCCTTATAGTTCTTTTCACCGTCGTATTTGACACTTACAAAATTAGTACATTTTTATTTCAATATAATTCATTGACGCTTCCATTTAGTGTAGTATGTCTGTTTTTATGCTAGTAGAATGTACAAGTTCATAATTGTATGTTTACTGTGGAAAATCGCGAAAAAAATCCCAGCCCAGTTGGTCAGCTCAAGGGTATGAACCCATAATTTCAAAAATACGAATCCTAAATCCTACCATATGAACCAACTCGCTCGGAGATCAGCTTGAATTGTTAAACAAAGTACATTCGAGACACATTAGAGTGAATTATATATTGTATAATGAAGAAAATATATATAACAACATGTGTTAAGAAGGATTTCTAATAGCTTTTTTGTATCAAACTGCAGGAAGTATAATAAATAGAGATAAAAGAATATTCTAGGCATACTTTGAGGTAAAATAATTGTATAATGAAATAATATAACAATAAACGGCGTTAAGACGGATATCTTCCAATTTTTTTTATCAACCTACTAATTTACTGGCACTAAGGAACCCGTAGATTCATGGCCGCGCGGACAAAAGTTTTCCGTACAACCCTATACAATCATTCCCTGCATAATCTACTTCTTTGAAATTAAGGTTAATATTATCTCCCACTTCATTATTGGTCTACCAATTAGGCGTTTTCTCTCTGGTTTTCCTAGAAGAAGCCTCCATGCTCTTCTTTCATTCCCCATTCGTGCCACATGTCCTGTCCATCGCAGTCTAAGAGACTTAACTGTTCTCATTATATGTGGTTTCATATAAATATCATGTAGCTCATTGTTATGTAGTCTTCTCCATTCGCCTGTTTGTTCATCTCTCTCTAGTCCAAAATTTTTTCCTAAGAATTTTATTCTCAAATACTTGCAATCTCCTTTCATCTCTTGAAGTAAGAGTTCATGTTTCGCATCCATATAATATAACTGGGAGAATTAAAGTTTTATATATTTTCAGTTTAACATTTTTTAGAGAAGTTGGGACGACAAGAGTCCCTGTAATGCATAATAGCATGCATTTCCAGAATTGAGTCTAATTACACGCTTTATATTAGCTTGACCTGTAAGTTATATATCTATCTATGTAACGGAATTTTCAACGCGATTTTCACCAACTTAAAATAATTGGATCGACTTGAAACTTTGTATACTTGCAAAGGACCCATGACAATACAATAATTTCATATTTGTTTTCTAAAATCCTGGCCAGAATCATCAGAAAATAAAAAAAAAGTGTATTTGTATCTAGGCCTATGTAACGGAATGTTTGAACACGAATTTCACCCACTTAGAAACATTGGATCGACTTGAAACCTTGTATACTTGTAAAGGACCCGTGACAATACAATAATTTCATATTTATTTTCTAAAATCCTGGTCAGAATCGTCAGAAAATAGAAAAAGTGTCTTTATATCTATGTAACGGAATCTTTGAACACGATTTTCACCCACTTAGAAACATTGGATTGACTTGAAACTTTGTATAGTTGTAAAGGACCCGTGACAATACAATAATTTCATATTTTGTTTCTAAAATTCTGGCCAGAATCATCAGAAAATCAAAAAAATGAAAACTGGTATAATAGGTTGCGGGCTTGTCGACTTTTTAGTCAATCGTTGTAAGAGCTCAGTTGGTAGAGCGGTGAACTCTAGTGATATGTAATTTCAGTAATCCATAGGTCGCTGGTTCAAATCTGGCTGGGAGTATTACTTTTAGTTCATACTACAATAATATCGAATTTAATGATATTTACATTTTTATCTTACACTGTAAAATATTAAAACCAAAAAATAAAAAATAAATAATAGTTTTAAAAAAACTAAAACAACACGCTTTATTAGAAAACCGAACTAAAAAATGAAAAATAATGTTAATTTCCAACACCCTTGGGATAAAATTAAAGTGGTCAACAAAAAAATCATCTCCAACACATATAGAATAAAACTAATGTTATTAACAAAATGAAAATAATTTTACCATCAAAAGCGTGGGGTGCTTTTTTATGATTTTTACATTTTCTTCTTAGAGACTTTACTTTTACCAATATCTGTTTATTATCAAATATATTAATTGATATAGAGCACCCCATGTTTTTGATGTTAGAATTATTTTCTTTTTGTTGATAACTTTAGTTTTATTCTATATGTGTAGGAGATTATTTTTTTGTTGACCACTTTAATGTTATCCCAAGCGTGTTGGAAATTAAAATTATTTTCCATTTTTTAGTTCGGTTTTCTAATAAAGCGTGTTGTTTTAGTTTTTTTAAACTATTATTTATTTTAATTCGTTTGTTTATCTCACTTTTAATCAACCTACAGGAAGTAAAATAGTAAACCTACATTATAAGCATACTTTACAGTAAAATATGTTGTATAATGAAATAATATATGAATTGGATGTGTTAAGAAAGATTCTAACCAGTTTTTATCAGTTTTATACGAAGAAGATATTTCGGGAGACCAACTCATAGACGATGCGATAACTATCACTTTGAAATAATTACATCGAAATGAACATGATGGAATTTGTTCATCATGTTATAATGGGTACTGTATATTTGAATTAGCTATTTGATAATGAAGTTAATATTGATTACAACTGAATGATACTGACTTAATATTAAGTTATAGATGCCAGCATTCAAATTTGTAAAAAAAAAGTAGATAAAACTACTCGCTGCATTTCTACTATATTCAAGAAATTATAAAATGTCTAAATAGGAAAATGAAAAATATAAGTAAATTTAGAAAATAATATATAGATACAAAGTTGCTTACCTATGACATTTGACTCACAACATATGATTTTAAACACTTGCACATAACTCACAACTATACTTGCACAGAAGGTTTGGCAGAGCTGCTAAAACCAGGCGACGCTTAGCATCCGAGCGTCTGAAACGAGGACCAATCTGCGTCGTCGTGGACACAGAGGCGCCTCTATCGGATGCCAAGACAAGTAAAACAAGACTTGAATGGCTGCATCGCAGTACTCTATGCCATTGATACACAATCAAATATATGAAGTATTATGCGTACGTTGGGGAGGAGGTTCATTGCAGAAATCCCTAGCTAACATTATTGATTCAGTTACAGAAAGAACATTGTGCATCGCCAATTTCGCAGTCGTAATGTAAATTTTGTCTCAGTCTACTCAAAGGTCACAGGTTCAAACCCATTTCAGATCAATGGATTAACTTGTAAGTAGTGGGCGGATTCCTATGACATGTATTAAAAAAAAATAGCTTCCAGTAAGTAATAGTATATAACGATGCGAGGTTGGGAAGTGATTTCTACAGAATCGAGGAAAATGTTTAAAAAAAACCGAGTTATAGCGAGGTTTTTAATTTCCGAGATTCTGTAAAAACACTTCACAAACGTGCGTTTACATTATTTTATGCGCGATGGTGTTTTCAAAATAATAAATAATAGTAAAATAATAATATCTTTGTTGGAAATACTTGCGTTCATTATAAACAACTGACTAACGTTAACAGTGTGGCCAATGTTTATTACTTGAGACTACAGCAGTCATAAAATGGCGGCAAGCACGTATTTATTGTTTTATATTGTTTCAAATAAAGTTCAGTTAATTTAAAAATGCAGTGATTTGTTTCGTATAATGTATATTAACACTATCTTTTGGATATATTTTTGTATATACATTGTACGTAGTATACATAAAGGACAGTGGTTCTACTTCCCGCACGAGGTTTATAATATGTAATATTACAGTATAGTTATTTAGGTTGGCAACCCCGAAATGTAGGAAGCTGAACTTTTGATCATGGTCGCCTTTGCTGTTAAATACGATAAAACCACTATCGCGCAAAAATAATATTTATACAGGTCTTCTCATGAAAATTAGTGATTTTTTATTATGTCTGAGTCATATCTCTCATTTTTTTATTCTTGCTCATATTTGTTCTACTAAAGGGTTACTCTGAGGGACTATTTAACTCATGCCCCGAATGGGAGTCAATGACCAATCACGTTTCAATGATTTCTGTTTTACAACCAATCAGAGTCGTGTTTCACGAAATATTTATCAGTGTTATATTTATCATATTAAAGAAAGCTCCTCCTTTTTAATACTCTGAACAGGTCTGACCATTATTTTGCAGTAACTGAGCCTATAAGAAATACGGCTACCAGATTGTATATAAAACATTTGTAGCAATTTATTTTACCACCAAAAAAAAAAAACAACTGTTTACACTTTCTTAAATGTATTTTTTCCCAGGTAATAATCCAGAAAAATATAATTGTCATATTTACATCTTACGACATCAGAAATGAATTAATATACAGTTTGATGTGTTTCATTTTTTCTCCATTGGAGAGCATTCTTACAATATTGCGTTCCTTTGGCAATAAATAGTATGATCTGGTTGCAGTGATAAACAAAAGAAGCAGATAAAGCGTACCTATCGTTTCTCATTTGTTTTCAAACATCGCCGTTTACATTAAATATATAAATATTTTAAAATAACTATAGTTAAATAATGATTTGTGAGTAAAGAGCTTAATTTTATTCGTTAAATAGTCCTAACAAATGTCACTCTTGATTTCCAAATTCTCTAGATAAATTCACGACTCACGAAGTGAGGATAATTTGGAAATCACTCGTGGCATTACTTATGATAATTATATTTATTACTTCAGAAGTATTTTTCTTTCTCTCATTTTTGCGAGTTTCCCCCCCCCATAGCAGATTATCCCTGTAATAAAGTAAATTTTAGTCATAACGAAGTAACTCGCTGGCTCTATCGAACCCTTAGAATCATGGCTGCGTGGACATAAGCTCTCTATGCATCCCTATTTTGAGTTAATGTTTCCAATTAAACTACTTCCCTTAAATTAAGGTTGATGTTATTCTCCGACCTCATTCTTGGTCTACCAACTGGGCGTTTTTCCTCTGGTTATCCAACAAGAGGCTTCCATGCACGTCTTTCATTTCCCATTCATGCCACATCCCCTGCCCATGGCAGTCTACGAGACTTAATTGTTCTTATTATATCTAGCTTCCTATGAAGACCATGTAGCTCACTGTTTTGTAGTTTTCTCCATCCACCTGTCTGTTCATCTCTCCTTGGTCCAAAAAAATTCCTAAGAATTTTATTCTCAAGTACCCGTAATCTTCTTTCCTCCCTTAAATTAAGAGTCCATATTTCACATCCATATAATATAACTGGTAGAATAACAGTTTAATATATTTTCAGTTTAACGTTTTTTGAAAGGACTAGGGACGACAAAAGTCCCTATAATGCATGGTAATAGCATGCATTTCCAGAACTGAGCCTATGTTTAATTTCTTTGTGCACCTCATTCCTGTATGTAATTACTGTTCGCAGATACTTGAATTCGGCCACTTCTTCCAAATTTCCTTCATTTGTCATTAGCTGCCCATTCCCATTATATAATGTATTTCTATGTGTGAACATATACTAAGTTTTATTGTTGTTAACTTCCAGTCCCAATTTGTTAATGTTACTCAATAGTATGTGCGTTAGCATCTCCTCGCTATCGCCCAATAATACATCATCAGCATCGACTAACAACTGATTAATACCATTGGCCTTCTTCGTCCAAATTTTAGTTATATTTTTAAGGATTTTCATAAGTCGTCAGCCAAGTTTAAATATAAACAGTACCTGAGATCTCAGTCGTCCTCAATAATCAGCAGTGTAGGTTTGTAGGAGGTCTTTCGAAAACTTAAGTTTCATCTTCTGCTTTCAGTTTGGTACTGACTGTTGCTGATAATGATTTTGTACAGAGGGTTCACATTACTGGGTATGTTCTCATTTAACAGGTGTTTGTTTGTGGTTTCTTTGATAATTTATAACTCTTCGAGAACGTTGATTTTCGATGTAACGTTTTCTCTATGCAGGTTCGATAATACATTATCTATTGTGTTAAATTTGTATATTTAAAAAATCTCGAAGTTTAAATGTTACGAATACAAACAGTATTTTACACAAATATTTAATTATTTCATAGATAATTTTAATTATTACAAATAAAAACAGTTGTTGAAATAAAGCACTTAGACATATTGTATTCACGACAGAATTTTGACTTATGGCAAGAACAAAGCTTTCAAGGCTAACTGTAAAATCTCTGCATTTAGACTAATGGAATGTTTAATACAGTTAGTTGGAGATGTAGGTCAAAAGCTTAGTATATAACCTTGGAAAATATGGGACTCGCGTCTGTCTGTGGAAGCAAGTGTTCTGATGGGTAAGTCTGCATACCATTTGTCTTAATATAATGTACCTAGAACTTTTGGAAAGGGAATCAAGTAGATTAAATATTTTAATACTATATTTCAAAGGGATATTAGATAATTATTAAAATGTAAATTAGGGTAGATTTATAAACCCACATCTCCCCCTCTCTCAAATCCCAAGAAAGTTCGAATGTAGGTTTTCTTAATATAAGCTTAGATTAATTATTTAGAGTTAGAATACTTAGGGTTATTGTAATCATTATTCTCTAGAAATAAAATAGATAAAATCAAGAATCCATTTATATATGTTCAAAAACACGTTTGCCTTTATAACCAATACATCCCCAAACTAACGCTCGGCTAGAACCTCATGCTACCAAAATTCCAAGTCCCGAAGGTCCTTTAAGCCCTAATAAAACCAACAGTTTATAAGATTAAATAACCAACATAATCTATGTATGTTCCAAAGACCATGAATCTTCGGGTTCTATAGTGCCTATTTTTTAAAAAGACGAAACATGTGATACAATTGTCGCAATTGGTGGATTTTGTATTGATAACTCTTAGTATGTTGTGCGAGATCATAACCTTGCTTTTTTTTACAGGCGTTGTAGAGCATCATTTTATTCAGATATTTTTGATTCTTAAAACCAGGAATGCAACGAATTAGATCTGTTAGGAGATATTAGTTGAAACAGGCCGGAATGGGTAGGACATAGGTGAAGCAGGAAAGGGTTGCAAGAAGGATTTTAGAAGAGAAACCATAAGGAAGAAGAAAGAAACTAAGGCGATTGGATAAAACTAAGGAAGACTTAAGACAACTGAAAGTTATAAGATGGAGACAGAAAGCTAGGAATAGAGAATGATGGGCAGATGTTATGAAGGAGGTCAAGATTCTTAGAGGACAGTAGAGCCAAAAGAAGAAGAATAAGAAACTAAATTCTAAATGTCCCAAGATTTGGAATAATTCTTATTTTATTATTAGGCTATATGCCAGGAAAGATGATATACTAGGAGATTTTTATCGAGATCAGATTTGTTAAACCATGCAAGCTCAAAATACTTTAAAACAAAGTGGAATTTCAAGAGCTTTTACTTTCCTCTGTACACATACTTAAAGGTGTAAGAATGTTCTTGAGGTTGCTGTCTTCTTCTGGTTTCCGTGGTCTTCTTTGTTTCATTGGTAAATCTGACCACAGCTAATCCGAACAACAATGCAAAGAGATGCAAAATTCACACCAACGCAAAGCTATCTCGCTGGCGGACATACGTTCTCCATTCATCCGAATCCTGAGTTGATGTTTTCTAATCATTCCCTGTATAATCTATTTCCCTCAAATCATGGTTAATGTTACTCTCCCACCTCATTATTGGGCGTTTTCTCTCTGGTTTTCCTGCAACAAGTTTTCAACCCCTCTTTAATTTTCCATTCATACCACATGTCCTATCGGCCGCGGTGGACTAGTGGTTATGCTCTTTGCCTCTGGTCCCGAGAGTCGCGGGTTCAAACCCGGCCTGGGTCGATGGATTTTTTAGGACGGAAAAATCCAAGGAGCAAGTTCTCTGGGGGGGACTTTAAGCCATGGGTCCCGAGTCTGAAGATTTTCAGGCTCGTAAAAGATCCTTAAGCCTGAATGAAAAGGCCTCTAAGCAAAATTTACCGAATTTTCCCGTCCTAGTACTACCTTGGTTTCCTAGATGTCAGTATGAGGCGGAACGCTGACCACGGACCACTCAAATGACATCTATATGAAAGCAAGTGTAACTAAATTAGTATGGTTCAAATTCTTCCCTGTAGGGGGGGAGAGCCTAAATCTCTGTTAAGGGAAACATGTGCTTACAAGACAAGACCACATGTCCTGCCTCTCGCAGTCTACGAGACTTAACTGTTAATATTATATCGGGTTTCCTACAAAAAATATCATGTAACTCACTGTTATGTAGTCTCCTCCATTTGCCTATCTGTTCATTTCTCTTTGACCATAAAATCGTCCTAAGAACTTTATTCTCAAATACTCGTAATCTTTTCTCCTCCCTTAAAGGACCATGTTTCGCCTCCATATTGTGAGACCGTAATTTAAAATATATTTGAGTCATCTAAAGTAATGCAGCAATTACAATAACTTAAAATGTATGGGCATGATTATTATATTTTACAGAGAACTCTTATCCCCCCTTGGACACTATTTTCTATGTTGAATTTGATGGACTTTTTATTTTCTCCCTCCACATGAATATGTTGAAATGTAATACTGCATATCTACACGCCTAGATATCAAATTTCACCAAATGTGGACTTTGTTTTTTCCCCTGTACATTTTGACTCCAAATAAAACTGATATACATGATGTTTTTAAATTAGACCGACAAACTTTGGGAGCAGAGAGTTAACCTTCATTGAAGCATATTTAGTTAAGGAACGTATAGGCTTTGACGCTTCGTTTCAGTGCAAGAGGAGTCTTAGAGGAAGGGATGGAAGAAGTTTTTACGTGCATATATCAAATCATTCTGTGTCACATAATACTTTACAGACAAGCGAAACAAAACGTACTTAATTCTAAAAAAAAGAAAAAAACACTGCAGAGTTGCATTTTCATGATGTATCTAGTTTATTGTCCCATCACAGTAAGTGCTAGAACACACGTCCGTTGACACCCAGACAAACACAGTGCATCAATGTGCCACACTTTGACGTACCCTTCGAAAGATACAAGGAGTTTCCCTTATTTCAGCTGCTGCGTTGACAATGCGTGCTAAAAAGTCTTCTTCAGAGTCAATATCGGTTTCATAAACCATTGACTTCATGTAGTCCCACAAAAAATAATTCTAGGCAGGTCAGGTCAGGAGAGCGCACCGCCAACCCCTACCTATCCAACAGATCGAACTAATGGATATAAACAAACTTGCTCTAATAGGTTCCGAATACTATCGAGCTCCGAAAGTAAACAAACCAAGCGATAGTAGTAATGACAAACCACTTTTGGACTGAAAGGAATGTTTATCATAAGTAATGCCACGAGTGATTTCCAAATTTATCTAGAGAATTTGGAAATCAAGAGTGACATTTGTTAGGACTATTTAACGAATAAAATTAAGCTGTTTATGGAGAAAAAATGAAACACATTAAACTGTATATTAATTCATTTCTGATGTATGATGTATAATATGACAATTATATTTTTCTGGATCATTACCTGGGAAAAAATACATTTAAGAAAGTGCAAACAGTGTTTTTTTTTTTTTTTTGGTGGTAAAATAAATTGCTACAAATGTTTTTATATTAACTCCTGCAAGCGTTATGTGTTAACATCTATGCACTATATATATATATATATATATATATATATATATATATATACACAATCTGGTAGCCGTGTTTCTCGTAGGCTCAGTCGCTGCAAAATAATGGTCAGACCTGTTCACAACATTAAAAAGGAGAAGCTTTCTTTAATATGGTAAATATAACACTGATAAATATTTCGTGAAACACGATTCTGATTGGTTGTAAAACAGAAATCATTGAAACGTGATTGGTCATTGACTCCCATTTGGGGCATGAGTTAAATAGTCAGTTTCATTCTATCCCTTCCTGTAAGTTCCCTCTAGCACTAAAACGAAGAGTCTCAGCCCATACGTTCCTTAACAAAATATGCATCAATGAAGGTTATCTATCTGTTCCCAAACTTTGTCGGTCTAATTTAGAAACATCGTGCGCGTGTGTGTGTGTGTGTGTATACACATACATACACACCACGCATAGGCCTACGTAGTGGCGACGGCAACGGGCACCGTCCAGTGTGCTGCATTCTGAAGCCCATGGGTCTTTCCTGTAGCTAATCCTTCATGGTTATCAAGATGGGGTTGTGGATGTTTAACCCTGGTCATTTGGCGACAAGATGTGTTCGTCTGATGAGTCAATGTTGGGAATAAAAGTGCTTAACCCTGGTCATTTGGCGACAAGATGTGTTCGTCTGATGAGTCAATGTTGGGAATAAAAAGTGGACATTATGTTTCCAGTGGCTTAAAGTCTCGATTATTACCAGTAAATAACGTGTGATATAAAAGCTATCCCCCGAAAACCATTAGACAGACAAAATTATCATATCACTTGTGTTTGTCTCAGTGTGTGAGTGAAATTTCATGCACCGAACAGCCGCCTACACAAAACAGTATCAAAAGGAAAATGTAGACATGAAGTGTCATCATATAAAGTCTGTAAAGCTGGAATTCCAAAGGGTTCGGTATTCGGTCCACTGCTTTTTGTAATCTATATAAATTACATATTCGACTCCCTAAAGCATTGTAAATATTATTTAATAGCGAGCGACGTTCAGTCGGACAAATATTCTTTAAAATGACGCTGTTGCCAAAATTAAGTCGCTAATGACTTGGACAGATACATATGAACTTCAACTAAATCCTAGAAAGTCACAAGCAATCATTGTGAGTTATCTGATATTAATAGCTTCAATTAGCATAAATACAGTATCGTATGTGTCACCCAATGAGGTTCAAATCCCTTATGTGCCATAGTAAAAAATCTAAATCGGAATAAACAAATATCTCACACTTGAAAAACAATCTTCTCCATAATTCATTCATTTAAAAAAAAATGTATAAGAAATTGCTTACTATTTGGTCTAAGAAAAATATTAGGAGAAACACTTGTCAATGCTCCATTTTGATTATTGTGATACTATTTTTTTACAGACCTAAATATTGTTTTTTTACCCAAAGACTTCAACGTGTTCATAATGTTTGTATACGGTTTATTTGTGGTATTTGCAGATTTGATCACGTTACACCAGACCTGGAACAATTGTTATTACTTATTCTACAACATCGTAGAACCATCCATTCCTTAATTCTTCTCCATAAAATACTATACACATAATTTCCTAATTATTTATCACACCGCTTTGTTAAACTCTCTGATACACATAATTTAGGCACCCGATTCCATCAGCACAGTACTTTATATCCCTCCTCATCACACTAAGCATTACTCATAATATTTTACAATTTCTCTTGCTTAAACATGGAATTATCTTCTACCTTAAGCCAGACATTGCCAAACTATAAGATCTTTAAAAAATGAACGGAATAATTATAATTAACTAACGGTAACACTTCACTAATAGTAGAATTTTAACAATTAATTATTTTATGAAAACAGTATTAAAATATATAAATATTTTAAGCCGATAGATTAATTTATTACAGTTTATTATTCTCCTTGTATTTTTTCATGCATTATAGAAAGGAGGTATTACTCCTTTGTGTATATTTTATTACTAGTTTTAATTTTAATTATCATTAACCTTATAATGTTATTAGATCTTACTTTTATTATTGGCTTAGTTTGGAAAAAAATAGTTTAGTACCGCTATCTAATATTATTGAAGTAGTAGTATTTCAACCAAACTTGTTTGTCCTGGTGTGTGGAAGAGGAAGCCGCATTGCCTTAGCTCCACCAGACTTTAAATATGTATACGGTTTTGATTTTTGTCATTAAGAAATTATGTATCCAGTAAAAATGACATAGCATAGTTTAACTACGTCCATCGTTGTGGTCTCGAGGTAGCGTGCTGCTTACAATGCAGTGGGCCCGGGTTCGATCCGCGGTCGAGAGAAGTTTCCTCGGAGAGCTTTTTTCGGGGTTTTTCATCACCTGTAAGACAAATGTCAGGAAACTTTAAGGCCGAAACGATCCTCGAATACAATATGGCCATCATTATCATCAATATCATATACGCCTCATTAGATTAAGTTTAGATTAAAGCATCTCCCGGTGTATCGTTACCGCCGTCAGCACCTTTTGTAACACCTGGGATGCCGTAATCCCGCCTTCCAGGCGCTCCAACCTCAAAAGTAGATTACAAGTACGGCATTCCAGGAGAGAATGCCAGAAATGTTCGAAATGACAACCTGGTGGCATTGATTTAAAAAAATTAAAGTTTAACTACTATAAGAGCAAATTACAAAACTCGACCCACCATATCTCCAAGTACCTACAAAACTGAAAATGAGCATGTCACGAGAATCCACTCGTCCAGATTTCCCAAAGTAATATTAAAATATCATTGAAATTGGAAACGTTCTCTGAGCCGCCCCATGAAAATATGAGATGAAAATCTTCTTCTTGGGCCATAACCGTCCTTCTAGGAATGATATCTGACAGAATGATGCTGTATTGAACGAATGGTGTGTCTTGTCTTTAATATTTGCTTTGTCCGGAAGGGGGTGGTCCTAGTAATCAGCTGTTTACTTATCCAGGGAGTCCCTCTTCGTCCTTACATGATCTAAAAATAGAGTCTATGTATAAGATTCTCTCCTGACAGGTCGAGTCCATGTAAGTTCCCGGAAGGAATGAGACACGTAAAAGTGCCTACAAATAGAGAGGTTAAACTAAGGAAAATAAGGAAAAAATAAGGACAGTTTATATTTGGATGTTAGGATTTATTTCTGCAGCGTTGTATTGCTTTCAACAGAAAGATGAGTTTGCAATTGTATTGTGTATATTATTATGTAACACATCAGGTATTCTGTAGTTTACAAGTGTTTGCCAACTTGAGGAATATTGCATCATACCCAAGAGAATCTATCGACATGCGTTACCAACTTACGTTGCACGCTATTGGCAAACCTTGCCATCGCCTTCTAGAATTTTAACATTATATCGATGGCAAAGAACCGCGTTTCACAACTGTCTTAAAATGTATAATTCTGTTTTTTTTTTAAATCATAAATTGTAATAAAAATAATAATAAATCGGACTGCATTTTTTCATAAATTTTACATCAACACTTTATCCCGAACAGAAATTGCAAATACCGTTAGCTTGCCATGGGCACAGAGAGGGTTATCCCTCTAAACACGGTACCTTTCAAGAGCGCACATGAATTCTTTCATGTTTCTCTCATCACCACTTTATCTTTTAGCAATAAAAGGAAATACTCTTTCTCATATTATGTCAGACAAAATTAAATAGTCCAAATTTAGCATTTTTTTATGGACAACGCCAAAAAAATTAATTCCTTGAGGGCATTGACACTTCAAATATTATTATCAATTGTTAAAGAATATAGCATATTCTCTATTGTCCGATTGAGGGTCTTTCCACTTTTCAGCGGTTGCCCTTTTACCAGCCGGCTGCTGGCCCTTCACATCCACATGTGTCAATCACAGAGGTAGATGATCAACAGCCAGTGTAGGGGTGACATGTGGTTAGCATGTCGAGTCCCCCAGCCGTTATAGCTGGTTCCTCAACCTGGAGCCGCTACTTATTGTAGCTACCCAACTGCCTCACGATGCTGGGTGGGCACCGGTCCCATACTGGCCGAAATACCATGAGAAAAATTCTTCCCCCATGGAGACTCGAACCAGCGCAAGTCCCGTAGCTCTGCGCCAAGGCTTCCTACCTTAACCGCTCGGCTACGGCGCGGAACATATTCTCTATTGTACTTATTCTTAAAGGCCTTTTTAGATGTTTTAGGGTGGGCTTATTTGTTTCACGTCTTGCTTTTATTTTAAGATGCAATATTAGATGGTGGAAGGTGGCGCCATAGGACAAATTCTAAGCTTTGACAAGTTGTATGATGAGCCTGATGTTGTTAAGTGAGGTGGACAGGCAATGTCATCCAAATGTCTGAAAAATGATCTAAGTACGAAGGTTTCGTTTGTTTGGACTAAAAAACCCCTGTGATTCAGGTTTGGCTGTATCCCATAGTATAATACAAAGCTTCCTGATTCCTGACTTCTTCTTCTGGTCATCTAACTTACTATAAAGCGACTATAACGAAGGGCGATTTATCTCATTTCCGCGTCCATATTTCTAGTTCTCCACTATTATACCGTACAATGTCCTAACATTCCATGTTCCTAGGAACATGTCCCTGTTTTTTAGCCTTTGCCATAGATTCCCTGAAGTAGTTCCTGCCCGGAGAACCGAATGGGGGACTATTTATATCTTCGGAAAATTTTACCCTGGGGATGGAAACTTCTTGTAGGAAAATCAGAGGGAAAAGTCCAGTTGGTAAGGCAAGAATAAGGTGGGAGCACATTAACCATGATTTAAGGGGTAGATTATGCAGGAAACAATTGGAAAACATTAACGCAGGATAGGATGTATGGGGAGCTTGTGCTCTTGCGACCATAAATATACGGTTTGGATAGTCCCAGTGAGTTATTATCAGATACTGGAGGAAAGTGCCATAGAGGTAAGCTACGGTGGGAGAATGCGATTGCAGAGGATGCAGCAAGAGCAGGATTTAAGAACTGGGAAAGAGTTGGTTTAAATGAAGACATAGAAAGATACCTACAGAATGGGAAAAAAATCATATGAAAACAATGGAAAGAAATAGACTTCCAAAATTGGCACTTCAATATACTCCAACTGGACATAGGGACTAAGGAAGACCAAAACATCGGTGAAAAGGTAAAGACCATCTTCTTTAGGTTTACCGTCACAGGCCACATGGCCTAAGACGGATTTGTTCATGATGATGATGATGAAAAGAGTTGGTAAAAATAGAGAGTAATAGCAGAAACTCTTGAGAAGGGCCAAGGCACATCCTGGGCTCTAGTTTTAAAGATGAAGTACATGTAATGTTGAGCTGACAGTTGAATTTGGTATAACACTCAAGTTCGTTGGTGTTTTATTTTACGACGCTCTTTGACTAGTCAGGATTGAGAATGAATGTTATGTCATATCCTGGATTTTGGCTCCTGTGTGCTCAACAAACTAAAATTCAGCCTACAAACATGCCTGCAATTCAAAGGAAGACATATATATTCTACTATAGGCCTATATACAATTTTGTTATTGTTATTTTCAGTAAATACTAGAAAGAATTATTCATGAAGCTACGTAAACATGTTTCAAAAATATTTTCGTGAGAGCTATTTTAATACCTTCATTCCTTCAGAAATAGCTAAAAACAGCTATTCGTAAATGATATGGATACAATAAGAAACACGCTATAAATTGCTCTTGTATTTTTTTTTATAAATCTTGAAATTTGGTAGGTCATATCTTCATCAAATCTCTAGAAAATAAACACAAATAAGTTAGTACTTCATCCATGGTCATGAATAATAAACCTATTTTCTACCGATGACTGAAACAGTCCCGAAAGGCCTATAATAAAATAACTTTTTACCAGTTGAGACTAGCTTATATAATATACATTATACATTTTATAGTATCTTCATAATTGAGGCGACGAGAATTATAGTGATCTTATTAGCATGCATCATGTTTTGAGATAATAATACTTGAAAGTTTATCAAATCACAATTCTATAAATGCCCTCATCTGAAGATGTATTTTAGTCAGTTCTTCATTATTTTCCACGTTGTGGGCGCAATTTTGAAGAAGTAATTATTTTCCCCTGTTATGACGATGTTTTGAAGCAGCTAACTCTATTCATTGCCCGATGTTGTAGTAACATTTTGAAGGAATAGTGTCCCAAAATAATAAATAAGAATTACTGGTTCAGGTTGGGTTTGATTTTCGGTAGAGCTGGATTCTCATCTTAAGGTCGAAGTTGGTACACAGGATAGGAAAACACTTTAAAAATCACTAATAACTGATTCAAGTAGAACTAGTAATAAATTTATTCATTTTGTAGGTTCCCAGCAGATTAAGTAAATTTAAGTGGGATTATTCTTCACTGTCAATTAAAATTAAATTATTTTCTTTTCTTGAATCAACTGTTCTTTTGGTATTAAATTTCACATTTTATCAGGAGAGTTGTTATAGCTTCTATCCTTGATGAAAGTTATATGCAGACTGACTAGAGTAATTCTGTTATAATATTAAAGAACATTATTACATCACATGATTTTATATTTAAATTCTATTGGTTAATGGTCCATTAAATATCAGGTTTAAATTTGATTTGTTAAATCAAAAAGTTAATTGTTTTTAACATCCAATCAGAATTTAGTATGCTTTTATTTAAAAATATTAAGTTAAGCAGGTGTTCCTATTACAGATCTAACAGAAAGCTTTATATTTCAGACAACAATGACTTAAGACACAATTTTAAAAGCATTATTTAAAAAGACTTATCTAA